>CM076583.1:294526365-295087018 GCA_034641835.2 Pinus albicaulis | reverse complement strand
GCTTGAAAACTGCCCAAAGAAGGGACTACAACAATACAAAATAATACTGCCCAGAAAATAACGCAGTTTTTTATAGCAGTAGCAGTAGACCAATATGACAGCCTAAAAATATCTTATACAATGATAAATCAAATTTACAATATAGCCCAATCTATGTACAGGAGAAATAAGGAGACTTTTATGAAGAAAAACCCTCTAAAAGAGGTGCTACAACAATATAATTCATTGTAAAGCCATAACAACGTTATTTCAATGAGTAAATAGAAGCTGTAGTTTACAAATCAGATCTAGGACAAATATGTGTACAAAATATTAGATCTATATCAGATCTGTACACTAGATTGTCTCTATTTTACATCCCCCTTGGGGTTTTCAGCAATACATGAAGCACAAAGAGTAGATCTGAGATCTATTGTAGCAGATCTGTAGAATGATTCAGAAATTACGAAGTAGATAGATCAATGAATAGATCAGATCTGAAACATACATGGATTAGATAGCTAATCCATGGATCACCATAGTGCAAGGAAGGCTCCTTTACACCAGAGATCTCTCCTCCAAATAGTTGCCAAACACCCTGCAACTCTTCACTTGCAAAATAACGCAGTACAGGGAGATAAACTGCGTTGTGGGCTTGATATAGAGTTTGGACTGATGCCAATTTGTAGATCTGAAGCTCCAAATAGCTAATACACTCTTGCCAATGGGATAGAAGGCTTCCCCACTAAAAAGAGGCACTAAAATGGTCTAGATCTGAATAGATCTAGCCTCCACTTGCTGCTGCTCACAAGGACAACCAAACCCTCAACATGATCTGAGTTGTAGTTGGAAGAAGAAGCTTGGCCAAATTCCTGATAGTGGACAAGAAATGCAAGACTCTTCTAAGATGCCTCTCAAGGAAAGAGTTGGATTCCCGATCAGGAACACCCAGTGCTAAACATCAATATTCTTAGCTAAACAACCAGAGAATGAGAAGTGTCTAAATAGACAAATCCTTTCAATACAATATGTTCAACAAAAACCACTATCATGCTGTTCTCCACTTTAATTTATAGGATGAAAGCCTTGCAAAACCCTAAACCATCTCAAAGGTTTAGCTCCTTTCACATTTGAAACCTCCAACTAGATTTGTGTTGTTCATTTAGGTACATGGCATCTGGATAGCGCTGTAGATTTGGTCATGTTGACCTAGTAAATTGTCACAATCCCTTTTCGCACATGAGGGATTTTTATTAAGGCAGCCCAGATTTAGCCTTGTTCACATGGGCATTGATTTATTTTGCTGTTTAAGGAGTTTAATTTGTCCTCCTTCACAATTTTATTCTTGTAATAAGAAAATGAAAGAAAAATTGAATATTCGTATTAGCTTGGGCTAATTAGGAATATTACAGTCCTCCCCTCCAAACTGTTGCTTGTCCTCAAGCAACTAATAAGGTGAGTGCTAAAACTCATCTCCTGCTCCATTGGTGTCACAAACAAAGGATAAGCTTCTTCCATAAGCTAAGTGATCACCAAACCATCCATCCATGACTTGTCCCAACAATGTCCTCATGAGGTGCAAACAACTCCTCCCATAAGGAAACAATGAATCACATGAAGCAATCAAGGTTTGCCCAATTCCCTCCCTGAAATATAAAACATAAAGTACAAGGGGTGTAGTCATCCCATAGGGCACATGCATGCCTCCCCTCCTTCCTCCATTCATCCCCATGAAAATTAAAAGTACATCATCAATGTAGGGGATTAAGACAATGTACAAACAAACAGAAATGTGTGTACATGGAGGTGGATCATAGTCCCACATGTGGAACCAGCGTAGAGAATCCCCTGCCTGCATCAACCCATGATGTGGTAAGTGGTTTTCCCACCACTTGCTGCCCAAGTCATCTCACTCTTGCAGAAAATGTGAGATATATTTGGTGCCTTCGGGAAGCACCCATCATGAAAATAAATCTCCCTTTGCACATCAAGGGAGTGGCAAAATTCAGAACTTTTAGTGGCCCAAAAATTGCCATGAGATTTACATGATACATTTCTCCTTTTAGGAGTCATGGCCTACATACAAATGGTAAGAGAACATGTACAATCAGAAAAATAAACTTTCTTTACATGAACAGATTCTTTACCATCAAGGTTACTCATACACATGAATTTGTGCATGGACATTTCTCCTCTTTCAAAAGAAGGGGGAGATGGCTGAAATGACTCTTGCATAGAGTCCCTTGGCTGCCCCAACTCCACATAGCTCATGCACTCTTGAAAGTGCTGATGTAGTTCCTCTCTCAAGCCTTCCCAATCAAAGCTCCTCATGATTAGAGTGTATATCTTCATTGACTGCATATGGTTGGAAAAGAACTCTTTGTGTGCTCCTTGTAGTATCTTTTGCTTAAGCTTGGAAGCTCTAGACAAGAAGACTCTACCATGATGATAGATGACCCCTCCTTGGAATAAGTATCCCTCTTCTTGCAGCATGCCATCAAGTATCATACATGTGTGAAGATCTTTGGAATACTCTACAAGAAGTTGAGATTTCCAATACAGATCTACACTGCTCAACAATGACAACGCTGATGATACATCCACAAGAATGTCTGTCATGTTGCTGATCTTCTCCTTGGAATTCCCCATGCCACAGGTGTGTGCTGGAAGGCTGATCCTTCCATTCTCCTCCTCCCACAGCATAGATCCAGACAGGAGAGTGGGTGGTGATGATAAGGGAATAAGATCTCCCTTCTCCTTGAGCTTACCCAAGCCTCCCAGCGCTGTAGCCTTGTCTTATAATGCTCCAATCCTTCTTGGACTCATGAGTGGAGCATCAAGATGTGGGACACCTCTCACCAAATCTGAATCAGGTGGTCTCCCAGGTGGTTTTCCACAAGACAATGATGCCTCATGGTTCATTCTCCCATGCTTATCAGATGGGATCAACATTCCCTTGCTTCCACAGCGTAATTCTACCTCTAATTTTTGTGTGGAAGTATTATGAAACTTAGATACCCCTCTTAGTGGTGTAAGAGTGCCTCTAAGTGGAGCAATTGCCCCATCTTCTGACAGTGGATTAGCCATGTGATCCCTCCTTTGTTCCGTCTCATTGTCTTTTAGCAAAGACACATGCTTATCATGTCTTCCATATGGAATATCCTTAGGAATTCCTTGCAAAGGTGCAAGAATCCCTCTAGTGGAAGCCATTGCTTCATATCCATCTCCAAATGAAAATATATCTCCTCCTGCTGTCACAGTGCTGGAGGATCTTCTCTTCTCTTTCTCTCCCTTCTCATCATTATTAGATAATGATTCATCATCAAGAGATCCTTTTCCTCGATCTCTTAGTGAGGAAGGAACCCTTATGTCTTCTCTTTGAGAAAATAGATCTTGCTGTAGTGGGGCTTTTGCCTCTGGCAAATTGTGCAGCAAATTTTCTACCGCCTCAACAATGTTTAGGACTGGAGTTGGATCCATGGAATCTTCCAACTTATGCAAAGATGCAGATTTCTTGGGCTTGATTTTCTCTTCCCAAGAAGTCTCAGAATGTCTCTCATCAAATCTCGTCACTAGTCTCCTTGTGAACCTTGCATTAGAAGAGATGTTTACCCCCTTTAAGGAAGAGGAATCAAATAACCACCAAGCATAAGATTTCCCTTGAAGATGCAGCGCTGCTACCCTCAAGGCTTCTTCTTCTAACACTTGATGCAGCTGAAAGTATGTGTCAAGCTTCCTTACCCAAGACTTGGCTGAGTCTTTAGGTGATCCATCAAAAGTAGATAAAGAGAATCTACCCAGAGTGTGATGAAGGCACCCTCTTCTTCTACTGTAGGTACTGGATCTTGCTTCTCTGAGTTGAAATAACTTTGGGAAACTAAGATGCTCTTTGAATCTCTCTGATGGAGACTCATATTCTTGGATATAGTCACCAAGAGATTCCTCCTTTGGTCACTGTCCCTCCCTTTCCTTCTTTCTTTGACAAGAAAGTAGGCATGTTCCAACGTTGCAAATCAGGTTGTGTGGCTGAATGTTCACACACATGGTAGGAAGTATCGGGGCTTTCTTGATGTATGAATCCTCCTAAGGGATCTGCATGTCTTTCCCTCTTCATTCCCAATATTTCTTCCTTCAATTCATGTATAGCTTGAGAAAGAGTTTTTTGAGAACTCTTCTCTTTTCAAACTTCCAGATAAAGGGTTTGGACCCTTTACTTCTATGTCTTCGGTGTAACCACATTTATTCATTAGTATTTTCCTTCCATGAAAAGACATATTGGCTCTTTAATAAGTAAAGCACAGACTGTGCCAAGAAAGATGCTTTGATACCACTGTAATATCCCAAATTCGGGACTGCTAGCAAGGCATGACTGGAAAATGCATTTTCCAGGAATGGCTGCTACAGAATATGAAATCAGCCCTTGGATCCCTTAGATCTGAGTATCTAAGACCTAAATCCAAGAGGAAATCAGAAACAAATCAAACTAGGTAGGTTAAATAGATTTCCCACACCTAGTAAGGCTTGAAAACTGCCCAAAGAAGGGACTACAACAATACAAAATAATACTGCCCAAAAAATAAAGTAGTTTTTAATAGCAGTAGTAGTAGACCAATATGACAGCATAAAAATATCTTATACAATGATAAATCAGATTTAAAATATAGCCCAATCAATGTACAGGAGAAAGAAGGAGACTTTTATGGAGAAAAACCCTATAAAAGAGGTGTTGCAACAATATAATTCATTGTAAAGCCATGAAAACGTTATTTTCATGAGTAAACAATAGTTGTAGGTTACAACTCAGATCTAGGACAGATCTGTGTACAAAATATTAGATCTATATCAGATTTGTACACTAGATTGTCTCTATTTTACATCCCCCTTGGGGTTTTCAGCAATACATGAAGCACAAAGAGTAGATCTGAGATCTACTGCAGCAAATCTGCAGAATGATTCAGAAATTCTGAAGTAGATGGATCAATGAATAGATCGGTTCTGAAACATACATGGATTATATGGCTAATCCATGGATCACCATAGTGCAAGGAAGGCTCCTTTACACTAGAGATCTCTCCTCCAAATAGTTTCCAAACACCCTACAGCTCTTCACTTGCAAAATAACGTAGTACAAGGAGATAAACTGCACTGTAGACTTGATGTAGAGTTTGGCCTGATGCCAAGTTGTAGATCTGAAGCTCCAAACAACTAATACACTCTTGCCAATGGGATAGAAGGCTTCCCGACTGAAAAGAGGCACTAGTATGGTCTAGATATGAATAGATCTAGCCTCCACTTGCTGCTGCTCACAAGGACAACCAAACCCTCAACAGGATCTAAGTTGTAGTTGGAAGAAGAATCTTGGCCAAATGCCTGATAGTGAACAAGAAATGCAAGACTCTTCCAAGAGGCCTCTCAAGGAAAGAGGTGGGATTCCCAATCAGGAACACCCAGTGCTAAACATCAATATTCTCAGCTAAATAGCCAGAGAATGAGAAGTGTCTAAACAAAAAAATCCTTTCAATACAATATGTTCAACAACAACCCCTATCATGTTGTTCTCCTCTTTCATTTATAGGGTGAAAGCCTTGCAAAACCCTAAACCATCTCAAAGGTTTAGCTCCTTTCACATTTGAAACCTCCAACTAGATCTGCGTTGTTCATCTAGGTATATTGCATCTGGACAGCGCTGTAGATTTGGTCCTGTTGACCCAATCAATTTTCACAATCCCTTTTCACACATGAGGGAGTCTTATTAAGGCAGCCCAGATTTAGCCTTGTTCACATGGGCATTGATTTATTTTGCTGTTTAAGGAGTTTAATTTGTCCTCCTTTACAATTTTATTCTTGTAATAAGAAAATGAAAGCAATATTGAATATTCCTATTAGCTTGGGATAGTAGGAATATTACAAGGCGTGGCATGCTTGTCACATTAAGAAGAAGTACTTTTTTTAGGAGATAGGGTCCTTCTATATGAAAAGTACCTAAAGCATCCAGGGAAGCTCTAAATTCATTGGCTGGGACTATTCATAGTTGTAGATATAAGGGATTGAAGAGCTATAAAAATTTCACAAATTGATAATATTCTTCGGCTTGGTTGGGTGAATGGCGCTCATCTGAAATCCTACTATGGTTCTTAATTCATATGCTTTCCTTGCTCCTTTTCCGAGAGCGTACTTGTTTAGGTATTATGATATATTTATCTAGTCTTTTAGTTCTGTTAGTTCATTTCTTATTTCTTTCAGTTGCACAAGTGGGTTTTTTTTGTTGTTGCGTTATACAACAACTGATTTTGTTTGGGGAGGTAGAGTCTATGTCATTTAACTGCTAGTGTGAGTCCTTTGGTTATGTGTCCAATTCGTTGAGTCATCCATGCTATAATGGTTAAATGAATTGAGTTGGCAGTCACATTTTGGTTTCATCCACCATACCACTCCCTTTTTGAGTCCGTCTTGTCTAGCTTTTTTGTCGTTGATATGTTGTTTTAGGATATGGGTTTCTATCATAATAAATTTTTTCGAATCAAGCTTGATTTTTCCAGTCATTTCATCACCTACCTCATACAATGCATAAATGGGAAACCAAATATCAAGATTTGATACAAATTCCTATAAGTATTTAACATCGTGTCCCTTTCATCCATTTGTTTTCAAGTTCTTGCTTGAGTCTTCATTTCGGTGTCTATAGTCCCCCATTTCCATTACCGTCCTCCTATCCACCAAGTTTATTCCCACAAGCATCTCAATATGGTTCATTCTCCTAAGGCCGCCATTCCATTTGAGTTATCTAATATTCGTATCCATCCCCTGTAGGACCTGTATGGTAAATATGAAAAGGTTATCCTGGTTCACAACGATTTCACCAATGGCTATCTTTTTCCACCATTGAAGCTTGAGGTTGAGGTCTACATGGATTTCACCCCCATGATGTCTAACAATGTTGTATCCCAAGTCAAACCACGTTTAATTTTTTGTAGAAATATACCCTACCTATGTTGCAAGAATTTCCAGTATTTTGGGCCACCAAAGAAGGTGCTCATTGCACTAAGTTTTTAATATAAAATATTCATAATGGTTCGCTCTAGCTCAAAAAGGAGTACCCTATCCATCTTAACGATATCCATAAGTTAACAGGGTTATCGATGGAGGGTCAAGATGTTTCCACTACATTCCAAGGATGATCCAAACAAAGTAAGAAGACCTACTTTGCGAACTTGTACCAAAAATATGGCACAAAGAGACGCAGACGAGGGTCTGCCATCAACCCAATTAATAATGATAAAATTAAGTTCATTTTCCATCTTATTGTGGGGAATATTACTCACCATTATACCAAAGGAGAATGTACCCTCGACACCATATTTGTTGTTTAATTCTGTGTTCAGGGTGCCCAACTTAAATGGTGTAAGTACTTACTGGACGAATTCTTTTAAGCTTGTGAGGATATTTATAAAAGGGTGAATATTTTATTTATGGGTATTTGATCATTGCTCTTTTCATACACAAATGACATGCTCCTAATGGTCATTTTCTCCATGCCCTCTTAGACTGCAAAGCTATAGCTCACACTTATGACCCCTAGAAGAGTTGTTTTGATTATGCTAATAATTCCTTCAATGAAAATGACCTTGGGTTTTGGTATAACCAACTAATCGAATCCACACAGATCATGAGGGTTTCCCAACCACTTCTTGATAAAAATGCATGTCACATCTGGTTTGGAATTGACCATAATCATTGTTATGTCCGCCCCAAATATGTGGATAAAGATAAGTTCCACACTCACCCATTGCCATATTATCTCTGAAAAGAAGCTTTCCATAAGGAGGTTATGATTTGGACTGGAGTCCAACAGATTAAAAAACCTCAAGGAATCCATTATGATTTTAGAGGCCTTACCTATTGAAACCTGCCAAAAAATGTACCAACAAATGGGTCATCATCATCCTGCAAACACCAAGCTTCATAGTCTTCTCCTACTTCTGAGCTCGAAGACTATCAACCTCTGATCAAGAAGCTTCGCTCTTGTTCTATCCCAACCATTTTCACTAATTCTACCCCTACTACATATGTGCCACCTATAAGTACATCCATTCTCATTGATATCCCTTTGCAAGTTAACACATTTAAGCCTCCTACTATTATTATGGCTTCTTTAGCAACACTAGCTACGATGCAAGCTGCATCTGTCGTGCCTTCTTCTGTTGCTTCCGCAAAAATAATTGGGATGGATTTTTCTAAGCTTATATAGCTTGATGATGATGAGCCTCCTAAACCTACTATCCTAACATTAATAGTGGATGAATCACAACCTTCTACCCTTCCTTCTACAAGTTAACCTCACACAGTTCGTTCCCCACAAGACAATGATCCTCCTTATACTGATTCAAATGCATAATCCACTTACTCCATCGATGAAATTTTTTTTGATCTACCGTAGGATAACTTAATTTCCCTTGTATCCATTAGTGTTCCACTTCCAGATACCTTATCTGAATCCATCAAATAACCAAAAAGTTGCAAACACTTATTACAACTATGTTCCCAGCTGCCCGATATCGTTTTGTTGCTACCTTCTGAAGTTCATGACTGTGTTCATCATTCTACTTAACAAGAGTAGAAAGAAACTCCAGAGTTTTCAATGCAAGGGCATTCTGACAAGTCTATTGCAATTGGTCAAACCTTGCAATCCAAGCTTCCTCTTGTAGATAGTCTTCCAATAGAATATCTCCAACATTAGTCTTCAACTCAATATTTTAGTTTATGAGGGCTTATTTGGTATAGTTAGAGGAGCACATGAAATTAACAGATAACAAAAATTGATCTCACACAGACTCATGAGTAGTAACAACTACAACAGATCACTTAGCTTACATAGGAAAAATACTTGTTACAATAACAACTTTCTCAGGTTACATAGGAGTGAGATCAACTCCAGCAATAGAGAGATAAAGTTGAGCAAGAGATTTTGGATGTGAATAATAAACTCATTCAGATGTGGCTTGTGTTAGTGGAGACAAGCCCTTCTATGCTTGAAGATGTTTCCACTTACGAGCCCATCTAGTGCTTAAAGTTGCTTGAAGATTCCTGGACAAATTTGGCCTCTGAGAATAAAACTGTTTAGGCTACTATCTCTAACTTGCGCTAGAGAATGTTGGATCCGATAATGAAATTTATTCAGTATATGGACTTTGTTGTGGACCAAGGTTCTACTATATGATCCATCCTCCAACATCAGACAATGGATTCTTGGAACATTTTGAGGCAGGTACATGATTGGTTAAGTCTTCTAACTAAACACAATTAGCTAGTCTATGAGTTGCGAGAGTAGGTCAAGAAGTTGATGGAATATGCTTTGTCTATCATTGACCCCATTAAGCAGTAGGATCTCTTTGATAAAATATCACATAAGGATGTTTAGATCATTGCATTTGAGGATGCATCTCATCAAGCTAAGCAAACTATTTGGGACCTTAAGCCCACTGTCAAGGATCATTATTTGCAGTTGCACCAAATTAACTTGAATACAGAGAATGAGTGGAATTCTTCACTTTACGCTCGACTAAAGAACCAAAACACTACAACCACTCAATTTTTTTTTATTAGGGAAATAATTTGTTGCACAAGTGGAAAGAATGAATAGACACTTATGATTCTTTCAACCACTCCATTCTCGAGACTATTCCAGAGTTGAGTCATTCATTTGAAGGATAATTGTTTGCACAAGAAAAATATTGACTTGAGGGCGAGTCAATAGATTGTGGCTGGGGCCTGTTGGATCCTTCATTTTTTGGACAATTTTGATCAGAAAGCGGTTGTGGAAAAGAGAAAGCGAGAGACAAATAAAATGGTTAATTCGATCGGAAATCGACAACAAAAAGAACAAAGTGATAAGCAGAAAAAGAGTAAGAATACCAAGCAATTATCTTGGAAATCGTTAATCAAGCGCAAAAGAAGGATTGACAACATCAAGCGAGCATGAAACAAAATTGATCGGGTCAACGAACAACTAAGGTTGATCATTTCAAGCCACGGGAGTTAAGTTGGACTACATCAAGGGAGTGGATCGCTTGATGGTGTCAAACATGCAAAAATCATATAGGAGATGCAAGGCGAGTTGCGTAGACACATAACATATAGAAAGAGCCAACATGCTGCCAAAATTTAGACCTGTATTGTGATATTGTATTCTATATCTGTAATTGATATTTTGGTGGATGAATTATGAAAGATCTAGCTGTAATCTCACATATCCATAATTGTAATGTCGATTTAGTCTAATATTAATAAAAGGAAGATTGTTGGCAGAGAGATTTATTGTGTTGTGCACATGTGTATGTGGGTTATGCACCCATTTGAATTTTTAATTTATGTTCAAGGATTATGTGTTAGTATCTGTAATTTGCTTTTATGTGGATTGATTCATAGTCCTCTCTATAACTCTTTAATGGCTGTTGTTGTATTGGTGAATGTACCTATTCACCTTCTAAACCCCAATAATCCACTTAAGTTGTGGCTATGCTTCGGGTGAGACTTTCTTCCCTTACAGAAAATCGAAAATTCCAGCACTATGCTAGACTACAACGAAAACATTTGTTGACCCCAAAAGAAAAACCTTGGTCTCTGTAAATAAGTTTTCGCCAACATGGAATTCCAACATCACCCACCATCATTATTAGGATGGAAGGTTAGTAAATGCATTCTTTAGCCATTGGTTTAAAGCATGTTTCCAAGAAGTTAACATTGATCTTGATACTTCTCTTAGGTTCTTATACCATGTTTATTATGGTTCAGTTTAATTTGAACATGTTAGCTCCGTCTCAAATAACATTGTTAGTATTTTATATTTTGCTATATAAAATTCATGTTAAGAATTTTTAGAACCAGATATAAAATTCAAAAAAAACCTCATCATGACGAATAACTTCTCTTATACCCCTTGTTCCCCAACTTTAACTGTTTATTAACCTTTTTTTTTTCTACATATAACTTAGCACAAATTTTCTAATGTTGTTTTAGATTAAATTATTATTATAATTGATATATATATATATATTTTTTTTTAAATTTATAAAGAAATTGATGATCAAAAATATTTCTAGATATTTGACGTTTCGGGTGAACTAGACATCTAGAAATCTTCTTCATCATCAATTCTTTTATATATTTAATAAATTTAAAAATAAAATAAATATAAACTAATCATAATAATAATTTAATTAAATCAACACTAATAATTTTGTACATAATTTAATCTAAAACAACAATAATAAATTTGTGCTAAGTTACAAAATTTTGATAATGTTAACATGAGTTGTCTATTCATAATAGTTCAAATTTCCTTAAAAAGCATTTGGATTGGGAGGTGTCTTTTCACTCGTGACGAATGAATCATTTCATACGGCTCGAGTCAAATGCAAGTTCCAAGTAATTTCACAAAAGTTCAAATTTCCAAAAGGAAATAAACCATTTGGATTCAGCGTGCCATTTCGCTCATGTGAATGAATAATTTCATATGGTTGGAGTCAAATGTAACTTCTGAGTGTGATTAGGTATCTCCATTTACAACATCTTAATGCAGTTTGTTTGTTTTTTTAATACTATAAGTCAACAACCTTTCATAATAATATTTTTAAGTTTTAATAAAATATATTTATTATCTTTATTGCAAAATTATATTTATTATCTTTGACGCAAATATGATGTAACGTATTCAATTCAGCGTTGACGCTTAATTAATCTTTGCTTTGACAAAAAATTAAGTCACAATATGTAAAGTTAACATGGGCAAACAACATTAATTTATATTTTTTAATATTTTAATTTTATTTATTTCAATTGTGGTTGGTTTACTCCATTTCATTTTTATTGTGTAACTATATCGATGTACCATCCAGTTTCTATATCTCGTAGTTGCTAGACGTGAGTCTATTACAGACCGTGTGAGCTGGAGGAATATTATGATGTTGGTTTGTGTGCCCCAACTGTTGAGATTTTCAGTTTTATTAAAATAGTCAAAAATCTCAGTAGGTGACAAAAATTAAGAATTTGTTGCTAGATTAGCTCCAGGTTGTTGGGAGAGAGTTAATGCATCCTAAATTTGATGTGAGAGGATTTATGAGGCAGTTAGATTCTCTTTGCTATAAAACAGGTATCCATACAGATGGTTTGAGTGTGTGTGAGAGTTTGTAATCTCCTGTTTGATTAATAAAGATTGCCGATGCCTATGTAGGTGGACGTAGCCCAGACTGGTTGGGTGAACCACGTAAAATCACTGTGTCATTTGTGTATGCTTTTATATGCTGTGTTTGTCTTTGATTTTCTGCTGCGCACTGTTAATACAACAAGTGGTATCAGAGCATGTTGTATATCCGTTGCTGTCTGTAAAGTCGATTGAAGAAGTCGCCGAAAGGACGAGTCTGTGAGCTGTTGTTGATCCGCGTGGCTGCTGGAGGTAGTGCACAACGCTAGAAACGGCTGTAGCCAAAGCAGTGGACAGCAAGCGCTGTGAAGCTGACGCTGTGGGCCTGTTGAGAGGCCGTGAGGCCAGTTTTTTGATGCGTTGAACGGCGTTGATGACCAGAGCCGAGAGTCCGTTGACTGTGATTCGAGTGATATTTTTGCTCCGCGTGGGAAGTTGACTTGACCGAGCCACATATTCAGTATTTTAAAAAAAAAAAATTAATGGTTACGTGGGTTAGTTTTCTGTCCTCACATTAAAATAATGGCATGGAGGCGTTGAAATACAGAGCGGCATGGCAGCGTTGAATGGTGGACTCGCAGCAGTGACAGGTGAACTTGTTGCACGGTGACTGCAAGTTTATTTTTCTTTTTAAATCGATTATTACAATGCCAACGTTGAACCTTTGAATTTTTACTGTTTTGATATGCTACGGATATATATGTTTCAAATCGTTTTACATTGAAGTCACAAATATTCAATGTGTATTTTAAAAAAGAATAAATCGATTTTTTTTTTGAAGTGATGAGAACAAATCGATACAAATTAAAAAGGGATTTGAGTTTACATTGAATTGTAATAATTCAATGTGTATTTTAAAATCGATTTGAGGGGTGATTTTAAAGAAATCGATTTTGTTACGAAGGGTGGCATTTTTTTATTAATTTGAAAATTTTATTTTATGCCATGATGTTATAAGGTGAAGGGCATTTAAGAAAGTGTTTTGAATATTAAGTTGCCATTTGCACACGGTATTAAAGAAGGAAAGGCATTTTATAAAAAGGGCATTCTTTAAAAAAGGGCATTCTTTATTTAAAAGTTGCAATTTGGAGATTGTTTGTGTTTTTTGCTGATACAAGATGGCGAAAACTCAAAGCGCCCGTTTTGAAATTGAGAAGTTTAACGGCAAAAACAACTTCGAGATCTGGAAGGTTAAGATGCACGATCTGCTAATTCAACAAGGCGTGGCGAAAGCGCTGTTGGGGAAAAGCAAAAAGCTTTCTTCCTTGACGGAGGATGAATGGGATGAGTTGGATGACAGAGCTCTGAGCGCAATTCGGTTATGTCTGGCGGATGACGTTCTGTTCAACATTGTGTCAGAGAAGACCGCCGCAGGCCTGTGGTCGAAGCTTGAGAAGCTCTACATGACGAAATCTTTGACAAATCGGATTCTCCTGAAGCGGCAACTTTATGGTTTGCGGATGAAGGAAGGTACCTCGATTACTGACCATCTGAATGTTTTCAATACTCTATTGGTACAATTACAAAGTCTAGATGTAAAATTTGATTCAGAGGATAAGGCAATAACTCTATTGTGTTCATTGCCCGAATTGTGGGATCACTTTGTTACTTCCATAAGCTTTAGTACTGCAGACATCCTTGAGTTTGACGATGTGGTTGGAGCCTTGTTGTCTGAGGAGACGAGGAAGAGGTCGAATGCAGACACCTCTACATCAGAGGCAATGATGGCCAGAGGTCGCTCAAGAGAGAGACATTCCGGGGGTAAGCATAGCAACTCTCGTTCAAAGTCTAAAGGAAAGAAGACAAAGGTGAAGTGCTGGCATTGTGGGAAAACTGGACACCTGAAGAAGGATTGCTGGAAGCGACAACAATCTTCTAAAGAAGCTTCATCGACAGAGAAGAAGGAAGCAAACACGACAGATACAGGTTCGGCATCTGGTTCAGGTATGAGCGACTAAGTATTATCAGTTAATGTGTCAAATCATGGTCAACATTGGTTGTTAGATTCTGGTGCATCAAACCACATGTGTATCCATAAAGAATGGTTTAAGGAATATAAATCAATTAATGATGGAGTTGTGTACATGGGTAATGATGTAACATGTAATATTGTGGGGATTGGGAGCATACAACTACAAATGTTTGATGGGACAACTAGAATATTAACTGATGTGAGGCATGTACCAGATTTAAGGAAAAATTTGATTTCATTAGGAGCACTTGATTCGAATGGATATAAAACTGTAATTCAAGGTGGAGTTATGAAAATCTATAAAGGCATTTTACTAGTTATGAAAGCTAAGAAAGTAGGAAATATATTTCAGTTAGAAGGAGGTACAGGGTCAGATTTTGTGTCTACTGTGTCTGAACATGACAGTAGTTCCATTCACTTATGGCATCAAAGATTGGGGCATATGAGTGAAAGAGGGTTGAAAATTTTGGTTGATCGCAAGTTACTTCCAAATCTGAAGTCTGGAAAGTTAGATTTCTGTAAGCATTGTCTGTTTGGAAAACAAAGTAAACAAAAGTTTAAAACAGGCAAACATACTAGTAAAGGCATACTTGATTATATCCATTCAGATGTTTGGGGTCCAGCCCCTACAGCGTCATATGGTGGCTCGTCATATTTTGTGTCGTTCATTGATGACTTTTCTAGGAAGGTGTGGGTCTACATGTTGAAAAGAAAGTCTGATGTTTTTACAATTTTCAAACAGTTTAGAGCATTGGTAGAAAACATCACTGGTAGAACAATAAAATGTTTAAGAACTGACAATGGTGGTGAGTTTACTTCCAAGGAGTTTGACAGCTATTGCAAGGATGCGGGGATCGAGAGACATAAGACCACGGTTTATACTCCTCAGCAAAATGGAGTTGTTGAACGCATGAATAGGACTCTTTTGGAGAGAGCAAGGAGTATGCTGAGTAACGCTGGTTTGCAGAAGGAGTTGTGGACGGAAGCAGTGGCAACAACTTGTTATGTGATAAACCGATCTCCATCGACGGCGATAGACTGCAAGATTCCGCAAGAGGTATGGAAAGGACATCCTTGTGACTATTCTAAACTCAGAGTGTTTGGTTGTGATGCATATGCTCTAGTGCCTAAACATCAGCGAACTAAATTAGATCCAAAGTCTAAAAGGTATATCTTTGTTGGGTATGGTGTTGGAACAAAGGGATATAGATTGTGGGATCCTACTACCCACAAAATCATCATCAACGGAGATGTAAAGTTTAATGAATCCTCTCTTGTACAGTTAGATGTAGATGGTAAATTGAAACAGGATGATGTATTTGATTTTCAGCACATTCAGTTTGACAACACTTCTAATGATAGTCATGATGACCATAGTTCAGATACTAGTAATGAACAGGTTTCAGAACATGAACAGGGTTCAGGTTTAGATCATGAACAGGTCTCAGATACTGATCGGCAAGAAGTTCCTACAGATGGTAGTCAGCCAATTGCGGAAGCACCAGAAACATCCTTAAGGAGGTCTACAAGAATCAAACGCCCTCCGAGAAGGTATGATGATTATGTTACTTCAGTTGCATTTACTGCTAACGATGATGAACCTCTGTGCTATCAGGAAGCTATAGAAGGTTCGAAAAGTGACAAATGGAAAGCAGCCATGAAGGAAGAAATGATGGCCTTAAGTAAGAACGACACATGGGATCTGGTTGAGCTTCCGAAAGACAGGAAAATTGTGGGGTGTAAATGGGTTTTCAAGCTGAAACGGGGTGTGAATGATACGGAGGACAGGTACAAAGCGCGACTGGTTGCAAAAGGGTTTTCTCAGAAAGCCGGTATTGACTTTCATGAGATTTTTTCACCAGTGGTTAAAATTGTTTCAATTAGAATTGTGTTAGCATTAGTGGCTTTGCTTGATTTAGAGTTGCAGCAATTAGATGTTAAGACTGCATTTCTACATGGAGACTTAGATGAGGAAATATATATGGAACAACCAGAAGGGTTTGTTCAGCATCGCAATGAGAAATTTGTCTGCAGGCTCAAGAAATCATTATATGGCCTGAAGCAGTCGCCTCGGCAGTGGTATAATAAGTTTGATTCTTTCATGTTGAGTCAGAAATATGTTAGAAGTGAATATGATCATTGTGTGTATTTTAAGCAATTGAAAAATGGCATATTCATTATCTTAGTATTGTATGTTGACGATATGCTTTTAGCAAGCAAAAGCATAGAAGAAATCAACAGGTTGAAGGCTCAGATGGCAAGGACATTTGATATGAAAGATCTAGGAGCAGCAAGACGGATTTTGGGCATGGAGATTTTCAGAGACAAGAGCAATGGTAAGCTATGGCGATCACAACAGAAGTATATTGAGAAAATACTTTTGAGATTTGGTATGAATAATGTGAAGCCTGTGTCAGTCCCTTTAGCTTCCCATTTTAAGCTTTCTTCCAGTTTATGTCCTAATACAGATGAAGAAAAGGATTATATGTCTCGAATTCCATATGCCAATGTAGTAGGATGTTTAATGTATGCGATGGTTTGTACTCGACCAGATATTTCACATGCAGTTGGGGTTGTCAGCAGGTATATGGAAAATCCGGGTAAAGAACACTGGTCAGCAGTGAAATGGGTGCTTCGGTATTTGAGAGGCACAAGTAGTTATTGTATTACTTACAATAAGAGTAGTGAATTTGTTTGCGGGTATGTTGATTCCGATTTTGCAGGTGATTTGGATAAGAGAAGGTCAAATTCAGGGTACGTCTTTACTCTTGCAGGTGGAGCTATCAGCTGGATGTCAAAGCTACAAAACATTGTTGCTTTATCCACTACTGAAGCAGAATACATTGCTGCTTCGCATGCTTGCAAAGAGGCGGTTTGGTTGAAAGGTTTGCTTAGTGAGTTTGGTAGGTTACAGGACAACATCAGGTTACTTTGTGATAGTCAAAGTGAAATACATTTGGCTAAGAATCCGACCTATCATAGTAAATCAAAGAATATTCCAATTAAGTACCATTTTGTAAGACAGGTTATCACTGAAAGGGGAGTCTCTCTTGAAAAGGTGCATACAAAGGAAAACTGTGCAGACATGTTCATGAAACCAGTTTTATTGGAGAAGTTGCATTGGTGTTTGGCTTCTCTTGGCTTGCAGAACAAATAAATAATAAACAGGGCATCAGGCTAATTGTTGTCAAGGTGGAGATTGTTGAGATTTTCAGTTTTATTAAAATAGTCAAAAATATCAGTAGGTGACAAAAATTAGGAATTTGTTGCTAGATTAGCTCCAGGTTGTTGGGAGAGAGTTAATGCATCCTAAATTTGATGTGAGAGGATTTATGAGGCAGTTAGATTCTCCTTGCTATAAAACAGGTATCCATACGGATGGTTTGAGTGTGTGTGAGAGTTTGTAATCTCCTGTTTGATTAATAAAGATTGCCGATGCCTATGTAGGTGGACGTAGCCCAGACTGGTTGGGTGAACCACGTAAAATCACTGTGTCATTTGTGTATGCTTTTATATGCTGTGTTTGTCTTTTATTTTCTGCTGTGCACTGTTAATACAACACCAACCCGACCTGTCAGTCACATATCTTGCTAGCTCTAACTTCCTCTCAAATGTCTATAACACGACATGATAAAGTAGAAACAAGGCAGTTGACATTAATAGAAAAACAACATCCAACAAAGAACGATTATGAAGTGCCTGCGAAACATTCCATTATTTTAAAATCAAATTTCAAGGTCCATAACTTTTCATAATCTAGCAATATATTTTCATAATGCGACTCCTTCCGAATGTACTTTAATTTTATCAGGGTGCTGTAGCAGAATCAATTGCAAAAGATGGTTGATTAACCACATTAAGATTACCGTATGGAGAAGATCGTTTAATATCTGAGAACTGCTAAGCCACAATTGGACAAGTGGGTAATATCATTGCAAATAATAGAAGTTTCGGTAAATTTGGAGCTAAATATTGGTTGGGTAAGATGAGAAATGGACACTCGAGTCTTCTTTCTTCGTAGGAAACATGAGCCCTTTATCGGCCTTGAACCGATGACTTATGCCTTACCATGTCGTTACTCTACCACATTCCTTTCTTTCCCTCGAAGGAATCTACATTCAAACAATGTTTCACTGTAATCATTAATACATTCTGAGAACGTGGCACAATGGAATATACCATTGTGGTAGTGGAAACTGCGGATTCTACCGCTACATTACAATATCTCGCTCCTTATACAAAGACAACTTTGCCTGGGTACTTCATGTATAAGAAACAACATACATCAATCATTTATGATGATCTCTCCAAATAGGCACAAGCTTATAGAAAAATTTCCGAACACTTGTTTTTATTTGGTGGGTAATATTCATGAAGCTATTGCGAAGGTTATTCCCAATACTCAACAACTTGATCGAACCAAGCCTTCGTAGTTTCAAGATCTCCTTGTCAAATGACCTCTTTGAACCTAGTAAATGGAGTCCTGAACTAGCTACTGCTTATGAATAATGGGAGGAGATCAAATTTGATTTTTTTTGTGATTGATCGCTTGTAATCCAGTGGCTTTCATTCTACCAATCAGACTTGTAAGGAACTCGAAAAAATAGCCCCATAACTTTGGGAGAAGGAGTGCCTCCTGAGGAGGTCGTAGTGAACAGGTCTAGGCAACTGTTTACCGAAAACACAGGTCTCTGCAAAGTCGTAAGACCATATATGGGGGTTGACGCTTGCCTAGTGCCAAAAGGTTAAGGAAGTTGGTGAACTGATTCTCTATCTTGGGCAGATCACCAAATACACACCTCTCTACCCCCGAAATTTTTTCCAAATGCTCGGGTTAATTTAATTCCTTATTGTGAAGTGGGATTAATGAAAACAATGTATTTGAATAAGGAATTTGGACGGTAATAAACACCATAACTTATTAATATTTGATTCACCACGACTCTGTAAATCCCATTTACTACAAATGTTCCATGGGAATTCATTAAAGGAATATTTCCAAGAAATATAGTTTGAATCTATATATTCCTACTATTGAAAGACAATTTCTCTGTGTACCAAATCAAGATAATCTTTTAAACTCTCCCATATATGTTCCTCTCTTACCTCTAGACTTTGGGCCTCAATAACAAATTCTCCAATTCTCAAGGGGATTATTTTACTGAAATGTATGATCCATTCCTTAATGGGGCATTCTGTGTAACAATTAACTAATTCGATTCCCCCTAAATGCTGAACAATTCAATCATTTTAAATCTTTGAGAAGGTATTTGAATTTGGTATCATTAGGTGGAGCAAGGATAGAACTTTTGTAAAAATAAAACGGAAAGAGTTATACAGAAATTTGATCAATGACAACGATCCAAAAATTTATTGAAAAGGGGACACTTTTTTATGGAAAAATGATTCCGACGATAATGTAGAAATGATCCACATATACTATTTTACAGGATTTGTTACCACTTTGGCCATTTTAGTTGCTTAGCCAATTACTCAAAATCCTCGATTGATGCAATTACTAATGTTAGCAATATACAGTAATATCCCAAAATTGGAATTCATAGCAAAACATGTTGGAATAATGCTTTCTTCAGAAATTGATGCACTGAAATGAGTTTTCAGCCCCTAGATCCCTTAGATCAGTGGATCTAATGTCTAAATCCAAAAGGAGAGCAAAAACAAATCAAACTAGGTGAGGTAAACAAACCTTCCACCACCTAGTATGGCTGAAAAACACCTAAAGAATGGGGCTGCAGTCATGCACATCAACTCTACTTAAGAAATAACGCAGTCCCACTGAGTGAAAGCAAAATAACAATATGGAGGCTGAATAATTACATGTACATCAGTAAAACAGATCTATAATGTGGCCCATACAGTGTACAAGAAAAAAATAGAAGATGTACAAGAAGAAACCCTCAAGATTGAGGTGCTGCAACAACAAATTGAGACTGCAATGCTTGAAAACGTTATTTTATGGGCTGAAGCAGTTGTATATTAAATTTCAGATCTAGAACAGATCTGTGTACAAAAAGATAGATCTATATCAGATCTGTACACTAGATGAGTTCCTCTACAAATTCCCCTTAGGGTTTTGATCAAAACATGAATGTACAGGAGTAGATCTGAGATCTAGAATTACAGATCTGCAGCAATATTCAGGAATTCTACAGTATAGAGAAACAGAAGTAAATCAGATCTGAAAAAAACCTGGATTGGATGGCCAATCCATGGATCACCACAGTGAAAGGGAGGATCCTATCACCAGAGATCTCTCCTCCAAAAAACAGTCAAAACACCCTGCAACTGAATACTTGCAGATAATGCAGTTATGGAAGGAAAACTGCGCTGTAGGCTCTAGCACTGGTTTGGCCTGATGCCAAGATATGAAATGGTAGCTCCAAGGATCCAGAATCCTCTTGCCAATGGGATAGAAAACTTCCCCACTGAAAAGAGCCTCTAGATTTGCCTAGATCTGAGTAGATCTAGCCTCCACTTGCTGCAGCTTACAAAAACAATCAAACCCTCAACAAGATCTGAATTGTGGTTGGAAGATGAAGCTTGGCCAACTGTTGGACAATGGACAAGATGCAACAAGACTCCTCCAAGAGCTGCTCTAGGAAGCCGGTGGGATTCCCGTCCAGGAACACCCAAGTGCTAAACAACACTATCCTCAGCTAAACAACTAGAGAATGAGGGATGTCTAAACAGACAATACCTTCGGCAATATCAAATGATTAACCCTCTCCTTGGTGTCCTCCTCTTTCTTTTATACTATGGAAGTCTTGCCAAACCCTAAACCATCTTGATGAATTAGCTTCATTCACATGAGTGGCCTCCAACATGGACTGCGTTGTGCCTTTAGGAGATACATTGCATCTAGACAGTGCCATTGATTTGGTCCTGTTGACCCAGTCAATTGATCCAGCCTCTTTCCCACTCAAGTGTGTTTTATAAAATGGCCCAAATTTAGCCTTGTTTGCATTGGAAATTGATTTATTTTGATGTTTTTAGGAGTTTTACATGTCCTCCTTCACATTTTATTCATCAACATGAAAATCAAAATAAGACAAAGCAAAATTGAATATTCCCATTAGCTTGGGCTAATTGGGAATACTACAGTCCTCCCCTCCAAAATCTTGCTTGTCCTCAAGCAACTGATAGGGTGAGTGCTGCAACACTTCTCCTTCCCCATTGGTGACACCATCAAGGATCCAACTCTTTGCATAAGCTGAGTGTTCACCAATCCATCCTTCCATGAGTTGTCTCTCCAAAATCATCATGAGATGTACATAATCCATCCCACAAAGTGTCAAGAATGCCACTGAAACAAACATGGTTGAACCCCTCCTCTCCCTGAAATATGTAGAAAAGTATAAAAAGAGAGTCTCCATCCCATGTGGTACACACATGCCTCCTATTCTTCCTCCATACTAGTCCAAAAATAGGACAAGTACATCATCCATGTATGGAAGCAAAAATACAATTACATAAACAGAAATTTGAACAAGAGGAGGTGGGTCATGGTCCCACATATGGTACCAGCGCAGGGAATCTCTTGCCTGCATCAGATCAAGATGTGGTAAGTGGTCCTCCCACCACTTACTTTCTGCCCATGTTATCTCACTATGGATGAAAGTGTGAGATAAGTTTGGTGCCTCGGGGAAGCACCCATCATGATAGGGAATCTCCCTTTGTTCATCAAGGGAGTGGCCAATTTTAGAAATTTGAGTGGCCCACTGTCTGCCATGAAATTTACATGATATATCACTCCTACTTGGAGCCATGGCCTGCATAAACATGGTGAAAGAATATGTATAATCAGAAAATAAAACTTGACTTACATAATCAGATTCCTCACCACCAATACCTCTCATACACATGGAGTTGTGCATGGATATTTCTTCTCTCCGAAAAGGAGGAAAAGATGGCTGAATTAACCCCTTTATGGAGTCATATTTCTGCCCCATCTCCACATACCTCATGCATTCTTGAAAATGCTGATACGGTTCTTCTTCCAAGCCTTCCCAATCAAAGCTTCTCATGATGATGTTGTAGATCCTCATGGAGTACATATGGCTGAAACAAAACTCTTTGTAAGCTCTTTGTACTATCTTCTGCTTGATCTTGGAAGCTCTAGACAAGAAGACTCTACCATGATGATAGATGACCTCTTCTTGGACTACATAGCCCTCTTCATGCAACTGATCATCAAGTATCATACAAGTGTGTAGATCTTTGGAATAATCCACCAGAAGTTGGGATTTCCAATACAGATCTAGACTGCTCAACAGTGACAACGCAGATGATGCATCAACATAAATATCTGTCATGCTGCTGATCTCCTCCTTGACATATCTTATGTCAAATGTGTGTGTTGGAAGGCTGATCCATCCAGTTTTCTCCTCCCACAATGCAAATCCAGATAGGACAATGGGTGGTGATGATAAGGGAACAAGATATCCCTTCTTCTTGAGCTTACCCAAGCCTCCCAACACTGTAGCTTTGTCTCCTAATGCTCCAATCCTTCTTGGATTCATGAGTGGAGCACCAAGATGTGATACACCTTTCACCAACTCTGAATCATGTGGTCTCATAGGTGGTTTTCCACAAGACAGTGATGCCTCATGGTTCATCCTCACATGCCTGTCAAATGGGAACAACATCTCCTTACTCCCACTGTGTAAGTTCGCCTCTGATTTCTGTGTGGAAATCCCATGATAATGTGATGTCACTCTTAAAGATGCAAGAGTGCTCTTGATTGGAACATCTGCTCCCTTCTCTTCTTCATGCACTAGTGGATCATCTCTTGCTATGACAATGTTATGACCCTTCCTTTGTTTTGTCTTATTGTCTACTAGCATAGACACTTGCTGCTCATCTTCTTCATGTATAGGATCCTTGGGGCCTTCTTGCAAAGATACAAGAGCCCTCCTAGTAGAATCAATGGCTTCCTATCCATCTCTTAATAGAAACAGATCTCCTCCTACTGTCACAGTGCTGGAGGAACCTTTCAGTTCTTCTCCTTTATTCTCCTCAACAATGGAGTATGCCTCATCAATAAGAGATCTTGTTTCTTGATCTCTTCTTGAGGAAATGACACTCATGTCTTCTTTTCAAGAAGAATATTCTTGATGAAGTGGGGCCTTTGCCCTTGGAAAATCATGTGGCAGATCTTCAACCCTTTCAACAATGTTATGAAATGGAGTTATCTCTGTGGATCTCCCCATATCATGTAAAGATTCTGATTCCTTAGACTTAGTTTGCTTATCCAAAGAATTCTCAAATGGCATAGAATCAAATCTCTTCACTATTCCCCTAGTGAACTTTGCATAAGTGGAGATGTTTACATTTTTCAATGAAGAAGACTCAAACAACCACCAGGCATATGCTTTACCTTGGAGGTGCAACGCTGCTACTCTTATGGCTTCTTCTTCAGAGACTTGATGCAGCTGAAAATAGGTGTCAATCTGCGCTACCCAAGATTGGGCTAAGCTCTAAGGTGATCCATCAAAAACAGGTAGAGAAAATCTACCCAAAGTGGGCTGCATGCACCCTCTCCTCCTACTATAGCTGTAGGATCTCCTTTCTTCTTTAAGCTGGAAGAACTTTGGGAAACTGAGATGTTCTTTAAATCTATTTGACTGAGATTCATACTCTTGGAGATATTTACCAAGAGTTTCCTCCTCTAGTGTTCCTTCTCATCCTCCTTCCTTTGACAAGAGAGTGGGCATGTTATAGCGTTGTAGATCAGATTGTGTGGCTAAATGCTCTCACACAGAATAAGAAGTACTGGGGCTCCCTTGATATGAGATTATCCTTGAGGGATCTGCATGTCTCTCCCTCCTCATTCCTTGGATTTCTTCCTTTAGCTCATGCATAGCTTGAGAAAGAGTGTTAGAAAACTCTTCCCTTTTGATCCTTCCAGATAAAGGGGTTTCACCCTTCTTCTCTTTGTCTTCTATGTAATATTTCTTCTGTCTTCTTCTTTGGTACCTCTCCTCTCTGTTAGTGAGAGGTTATTCTCCTTCTGGAGAAATATTGGCTCTGCAAGAAAAGCACAGGCTGTGCCAAGAAAGATGCTTTGATACCACTGTAAAATCCCAAAATTTGGATTCACAACAAAGCCTGTTGGAATAACGCTTTCTTCAGAAATTGGTGCACTGAAATGAGTTTTCAGCCCCTGGATCCCTTAGATCAGTGGATCTAATGTCTAAATCCAAAAGGAGAGCAAAAACAAATCAAACTAGGTGAGGTAAAACGACCTCCCACCACCTAGTATGGTTGAAAAACACCCAAAGAATGGGGTTGCAGTCATGCACATCAACTCTACTTCAGAAATAACATAGTCCCACTGAGTGAAAGCAGAATAACAATATGGAGGCTAAATAATTACATGTACATCAATAAAATAGATTTATAATGTGGCCCATACAGTGTACAAGAGAAAAATAGAAGATGTCCAAGAAGAAACCCTCAAGATTGAGGTGTTGCAACAACAAATTGAGACTGAAAAGCTTAACAACATTATTTTATGGGCTGAAGCAGCTGTATATTACATTTCAGATCTAGAACAGATCTGTGTACAAAAAGATATATCTATATCAGATCTGTACACTAGATGAGTTCCTCTACAAATTCCCCTTAGGGTTTTGATCAAAACATGAATGTACAGGAGTAGATCTGAGATCTAGAATTACAAATCTGCAGCAATATTCAGGAATTCTGCAGTAAAGAGAAACAAAATTAAATCAGATCTGAAACAAACATGGATTGGATGGCCAATCCATGGATCACCACAGTGAAAGGGAGGATCCTATCACCAGAGATCTCTCCTCCAAAAAGCAATCAAAACACCCTGCAAATGAATACTTGCAGATAACGCAGTTATGGAAGGAAAATTGCGCAGTAGGCTCTAGCACTGGTTTGGCTTGATGCCAAAATTTTAAATGGTAGCTCCAAGGATCCAAAATCCTCTTTCCAATGGGATACACGGCTTCCCCACTGAAAAGAGCCTCTAGGTTTGCCTAGATCTGAGTAGATCTAGCCTCCACTTGCTGCAGCTTACAAAAACAATCAAACCCTCAACAAGATCTGAATTGTGGTTAGAAGATGAAGCTTGGCCAACTGCCAGATAGTGGACAAGATGCAACAAGACTCCTCCAAGTGATGCAACAAGACTCCTCCAAGCACTGCTCTAGGAAGGAGGTGGGATTCCCAACCAGGAACACCTAAGTGCTAAACAACATTATTCTCAGCTAAACAGCTAGAGAATGAGGGATGTATAAACAGACAATACCTTCAACAATATCAAATGATCAACCCTCTCCTTGGTGTCTTCCTCTTTCTTTTATAATATGGAAGTCTTGCCAAACCCTAAACCATCTTGATGAATTAGCTTCATTCACATGAGTGGCCTCCAACATGGACTGCGCTGTCCCTTTAGGAGATACATTGCATCTAGACAACACTGTTGATTTGGTCTTGTTGACCAAGTCAATTGATCCGGCCTCTTTCCCACTCAAGTGTGTTTTATAAAATGGCCCAAATTTAGCCTTTTTTACATTGGGCATTGATTTATTTTGATGTTTTTAGGAGTTTTACATGTCCTCCTTCACATTTTATTCATCAACATGAAAATCAAAATAAGACAAAGCAAAATTGATTATTCCCATTAGCTTGGGCTAATTGGGAATATTACATATACAGTGGCCAATTAATATCATTTGCTCCTCGATATATTTTATCTTTCTTTCCTATTCGAGAACTGGAATCAATTTTCATTCACCCACTTCTATCTGTACGGAGGGAGGGTGGGCATATGCCAAATGTGAATACCTCCTGAAGCTACGAGCATAACACCTAGAATAGATACCCAATACCGAGTGAAGTAAATACCACAACTTCGATCTTTTTCAATAAAATCATCACACAGTAGATCAACAAACCCTAAAGTGGCGTCTCGTTCCCCTTCAATTTTACCCACTATAGTATCAATGTGAATATGATCTCCAGTGGACATACAAAATGCTTTAGCCAATACACAAAAATGCATACATTGATTTATTTGTTTGTCAATAACTGTATGCATCGCATGGGGAATGTGAAGAAGTAGGTCATTTTCTCGGCAATAATGAGCCAAAAAGTATTTGTGGTAAAATGTCTCGTCAGGTAGTCATGCATAATGATAGGAACTCCCAATTCTCTTGCAAATACTGCCCTTTTTATCATGTCCCAATATTTTCATATTGGGATAAACACTCTTCCTTGCCTCTAGTTCCATTAACTAACCCTTTGGGATACATATTTCCTACGCGTTACATAAAAAAGATATTAGACTATTGTTCAACAAAACACCCACATATTTTCACAACAAATTGAAACACATAATGATGCTTTGCGATTACATAACTAAATCTTATATAAAAAAGAACAAACAACACCAACTCTTTAAAAATAATACTCCAAAAAAAACCAAATTCAAATAACAATAAACATAGGTTGAAACCTAACTTCCATATATAAAATCCATATCATTAATCAAATTTATTCATAACATCTTCATCATACAATACTTTAAAATAAAAATACAAACATTTTGAAATAAAAACTAAACTTAAAACACCAATAACAAATCCTCTACGTCAAAATCCTAGTTATATCCCTTAATATTATAAAATTGTGCGAAAGGTCATTTTATAAAAACCCAACTTGCAAATACTTAATTAAACTTAAAACATCAACCACAAATCCACTACACCAAACTTAAAACACCAACAACAAATCCTATACATCAAAATCCTAGTTATATCGCTAAATATTATAAAATTGTGTCAAAGGTCATTTTATAAAAAAACTTAACTTCCATATACTTATTAAACCCCATATATTAATCAAATTTATTCGTAACATCGTCATTATACAACCATACACTCCTTTAAAATAAAAAATAATAGTACAAACATTCTAAGGTAAAAATTAAACTTAAACACCAAAGGCAAATCCCTTAATATTATGAGATCGTGCTATTTTTAGCATAAGGTGCACAACACGACTTTGTCTTGTTTTGATTTGATTGGAGGAATCCTATTAGAAAAGTGTCATCCTCTCATTTTCCATCATTTCATTTGTTTTATTTATACAATTTGTTTTGAGTCTAAACATCATGATAAAGAACGGTAGTAGGTTGAAGATGCCCTTACCTAAACATCATGATATTTCGTTGACTAAGAATGGGAATCTTTGTACCTTTTAGCTCTCTACAACAAACTCCCCACGTCATCTTAATGTAGCTGGACCAACCCATGCTTGGAAGCCAACAATATTTATTAATATTTATTACTATTTTGGGAAAAACACATTTTATCCCCTTACCTTGTAAGTCGAATTTGCGTATGCCACTCTCATGTGACGATATAATGATCCTCGACGTACTTTTTTATTTCTTTAATAAAATATAATTTTTAATATTAATTAAGGTATAAAAGTACACCAAAGGAATAAAAGAAGTGAGACGATCATTTTGAAAAATTAAATTACTAGATATAAAATCTTTTATTTCGAACAGAATAAATATTAGATAAAGATTATTTGAAAAAAATGAGAAAATTGTATTACGAATAATTTTATAGTTGAGTAGTTGCTTATTTGATGGAAATTTGTCGTTGTAACTTTTAGTTATGCCCATAGTAAGATGATTCACGGAAAATTGCGTAGGTAAATAGCTAAATGACCACATAATTTATACAATTCCTTATTTAATTCTTTGAGTATTGAGGAAATTGTTGGTTTATTATGTTGCCATGTTGGGCAAGGAAAATTGTGAAGACAAAATGGAGTAGTTTTCACATTGTTGCTTTTACCAATCAGGTCAATACAACTCAGAGCACAACTTCAAAGAGCTAGACAAAACATTGACCAAATAGAGATTTTCAGGGGGACTTTGGAGCCACTCTTGAGTTTCCAAACGATGATTATAAATCTCATTGACTTTCCCATGTCCAACGCTTCTCTTCTAGAAGAAAGCACTGCAACATGAAACCATGTTGATTCGGGTAGGCACCCTTGATATGAAGGTCCTGATGGTTGTTTTGAAGGATTTTGATTACAATAATTCCAAGGATGTCAGCGAGGTATTGGTCTAGTATCTTGGAACCAAAGGGGAGGTCTAGGATTTCTTTGATTTCATAAGGAATGCACATGTTAATGGTGTTCAGGTTGCCATGGCCACATCTATTGGCTTTGACGATATCGATGTCTCTAAGGGAGTTCAGAGCAGATATGGCTATTGGATCTGCTAAGAGGTTTGGGGTTTCGATGGAATTTGGAGGCCCTCATGTCGCCTTTCTGGATATTTCGCAAGAGTATCAGAGGATCATGCCCAAGAGGATTATAGGAGTGTGTGGTTTCAAATGATAAGCCAACTCTTCGAATTTGGTGTGCAAGATCACTTCCCTACTAACTTCATTTGGGCGTTCTTGGAAAGCTCTACGTTGACCAGGTTAGAGCTATTGGTGGTCAGCCTATATTTAAAAATAAATGAATTGAATAATCAAATAAAAAAAGGCTATCCAATTTACATGGTTTAACCGTGTTTGTGAAAAATTCAAAGGAATGTTCAATTCAGAGGCAGCATGTTTGTTTTCTTATCATACAAATATAACAAAGTAGGCATTTTGATTAGAAATTTATTTTGATTTTACAATGATCGAAACTTAGGGTTTAAACATAACTTCTTGTTTATTATGCACCCACATTCTTATCATGATTTGAAAGGTCTACATCAAAATATTGTAAACAAGGGTACTTGATCGTTGCAAGATTGACACAGTGAAAAATACATATCATGTGGAATTAAATCATAAAAAAATGGATAGAGGAATCCACAAGGTGTTATCATACCATGCAGAATCAAAGGTTATTATAAATAAGCAATTTTTAACATGACAGATAATATGAGAGACATGGAAAGGTTAAGAGACACTTAATTAACTAAAATTAATTACTTTTTAATTATGTTTAAGATGACAATTAGGAAAAAAAATGTACCAGACCTTAAACATTGAAAAATGGGATGGGAATATCTAGGAGTGTTAGAATATTCTTATTTAATAAAATACAAGTTTCTAGAGAAAATTCCAATTCGGTACCCAAGAGAAATTTAAGTCAAATTTGGAATCATATATTCCAATGACATAAAAAGCAGTCACATGCATTCCATCTAAAACAAGAGGAACAAGAGGAGCTGAAGACCTTAATTGTGCCTAGAGGCGCATTATACAACCCAACATGATGTGTAATGGTGTCCGTCTGTCATCAAAGTTGAAATTTTGCTCATGTCGACCAAAATAAAAATAAAATTAAAAATTAAAAAATAAAAATAATTAATTTAAACGTTTTATTCAGTTATTCAAATTCAACGTATATGATAAAATAATTATTAAACACCTAAGATAATTGTATTGTAGTTTTTTTATCTGAGAAACCAATGAAAAAAACTATAATACAATTATCTTATGCGTTTATTAGTTATTTTATCATATAAATTGAATTTGAATGGATCATAAATTTACATTCAACAAAATTTTTTATGACATTAAAATTCAAAATTTACTAAAGTCAATACCATTTCGTAAAATAATGTAAAAAGGTTAATTCAACACAAAGAATCGAAATCTTGCTCCAAAATATTTTAATATTTCTTTTAATTAAATACTTGAAAAATTAATAAAACCATATCCTATGGATATATTAAAATCTCTAAAGACATAAATATTTCCACATCAAAATTGTAATATTTGAAAATTTTGTTATCATGCCATGTAAAAAATATCATTTAATCTAATATTAAGATTATAAACTTAATAACTTAGGATTAATACAATATTAAATATAATATAATATTAAATTTGTTATATTATAATATATATTAATATATCATGATATATATTAACTCTAGATATATATGGGAGGGAAGAACAAAGGCAAAGTGATACAGGTGGAGAGATAGACAGAGTGAGAGGAAGGGAGAGAAAGGGAGAGATATGAAGGATAAGAGGACTTGAGAGACAAGAGGAGAGAGGGAGGGATAGAGAAATGTAGTTGGAAGGAAAGAAAGGGAGGGAAGAAGAATACATAGAGAGAGAAAAGAGGAAGAGAGGGAGTGACAAGGGAGAGATGGAGAGAGATTGTATATGTTTGGGGTGAGATAAAGAGATAAATAAGGAGAGAGAGAGAGAGGGGAGGAGGGAGGGAAAGGGAGAGAGAGGAAGGAAGAGATCAAGGGTGTAAAAGAGAGAAAGAGAGAGGAAGGGAGAGAAAGAGGGAGGTAAGAAGAAAGATACAGAGAGAGAAATGTGGAGAGAGAGAGAGGGAGTGATAAGGGAGATGAAGAGAGAGGGAAAGAGGAGAGTAGAAGGGAGGAGAGATAAAAGGGGGGAGAGAGGAAGAGAAGGGGAAGAGAGAGAGATAGGGAGAGGAAGAGGGAGGGTGAAATAAATAAATATGGAGAAAGAGTCTGTATGTTTTGGGGGTGATATAGAGAGACAAAATAGAGACATAGAGAGATAGATATATAGCTGGATGGTCAAGAGAGGGAAGAAGAGAGAGATAGAGAGAGGGAGAGATAGATATATATGGAGGGAGAAATCATGTGTGTTTGGGGAGGGTGGGGGTGAGATAGAGAGACAAAGAAGGAGAAATGAAGGGAGATGTTGACATAAATGGAGGGGGGAGAGAGGGAAGAATAATTCATGCACTAGAAGCATTGATTCTGGTGTAAATAGTGATTTATAATCCTATTTGATTGCTTTCATTGAAGGAGAGGGGTGATCTGAAAGGAGTGTATTAATTCTGATGTGCTAAGTGTCCTTTCTATTAATTAAACATGTAAAATTTGTCTTGATGTGTTTGCTTAAGGAATGAGAGATTTAACCATGAAATATTGATGAATTAGTGAACTTTAAGCATGTAAATAAGCCTTAAAAACACTGAACAACAATGAAAAATAGAGAAAAACATTCACACATAAGTTTTACGCAGTAGGCATGATGAGGCAGTTCACCCCTCCTATGCTACATATGCTGGTCCAACTCCCAATGGCATGTCCCTCTTTGTCATTATGCTCAAAATTGTAAATTACATATGTTTGCAGGCCTCTAATGGCTATTTTCTCTGCACCAATGGCTCCAGAATGCTCAAATTAGTCTAGGTAGACTCTTGTTTCACCAAAATTGGTCGAAAATTGACTTCCCAATGCATTTTTCCCAATGTCAGCTAGAAAATCTCCACTAACTGTGGAGAACTGTAGCTAACTTCAGTTAAATTTAGTTTAAACTCTAAAAATAGGGGTGCGCTATATTATCCGCCGGATTGACCGTTTGGTTTTAAATGTAATGGTTAGGTGCATGTGACAGGTCCGCCTTAACCGTTTTAACAACCACATAACATAAAGTTTTGGAACCCGATATTATGGTTCCACTAACCTTAACCGTGCATGTGCTCGCAGTCAAACCCGTCGAGGTTATCATTGGTATTAACTCCGCTGCATGTGCTGGAATCAGGACTTATGGTTCCCAACCCTTAACCGTTGCATTTAACAACAAACCTGCCATGTGAACATACATTGGAAACCTGCCGAATTAGCAGTTTGGCAATCTCCGCGAGGGTGGAGCGGCACTCAGAGTGTTTAGGTTCCATAAACCATGACATTTAGATGCCATAACATAGCACATGTAACCAATTCAGAGCAATCCGCCAGTGGTTACATTTTGGAGAGCTGTCGGTTGAAGTTTTATGCCGCGGTTTAAATATATGTTATGTGGCCACTTCTTTCGGGGCCGACGTTACGATTAATGTAAAAACCATGGTTCTGGCGCTAGGACGTATGGAGGGGGGGCTAGCCCTTCGGGGCTGGCCGCCCAAGCCCCCAACCTTAAAATCATAACAAAATAAATTAACACGGAAGATATAGAGGGTAAGAACTTCCATGTAGGCGGGCTGGTATCACGCGGGCTTGGCAGATGGGAGGTCAGGTGGTTGACTCCCCCAGACTCCATATAATTTTGCACTAACCTTGTGAGGACACATGGCAGCTTATGGGCTTGCCACATGTCACTCAATCATTCGCCCACCTATAAACACATCCAACAGTCAGAATCATCACTGTACCCTCAACATCCAATGACCCACAATATGCCATGTGGGACCACCACAATGGCTCTGAAGAATATTCCGCTGAATGTACCTGCAAGCTGACTGGGCATCTAGTCACCAAAATTTTGCTGTTTGGGAAAACGAAAATAACACGATATCTTCCTCATATGACATCGATTTTTCGAACTATTCACGGCGTCAGAATCACAACGACGAGACCTTTCTAGTTGCTCAGGTTCAGACTTGTTTCAAACACTTTCATTTTTTAGCATATGACTTGATCTCTTGATCAAACCTCCCCACTGGGAATCTTTTGGACCCTAAAATCTCTCTGGACTACTGAACATGTAGATGAGGAGACTGTGTCCCCACTCTTCCAATCTTAATCCACTGAAATTTCCCTAATTTCATTAATTGGATTTTTTCATGAAACGACAAATTTTTCCTTGATTCGATTGACCAACAATTGCTATTTTTGACATTGTTATTCTGCACATTTATTGAAATTGCAGAACAACAACCTCAATGTGTAGTAAACATCTTGTTTCTACACTGGTCTATAATCAAAGGAAACTGAAATTTACTTTCACCTTGCATCCTGTCCTTATGGCTATTTTTTGTTGAATTTGCTTTAAACTTGTGTCGATTCCTGACCAAGTTTCTTCGCCATTGTACCATGCCTTTCTGAAACCAACATTGATCATTTATAATTCTTGTGCCTTCTTTGCTAAGTTAATTTTCCCTCTCTTGAACCTTTGCAACTTCTTGCACTGACACTTTGTTTTTAGCACCATTCAACACCAAAGTCGACTGCTGCAACTGTTTGTCATCTTCTTTCAAAGAAAACCTGCTTTCAAACTGAAACAAATCATTATATACATGAGTATTTGTATGAGAGGGGGGGGTGAATCAGTATTTAGGGCAAACTGAAACTTTTTACTTTTTCATTCCTTAAAACCCATACGCTACTTTGCTGAAGCCAAGTAGCGTATACACGCGGATATCCTTCATAAAACTCGCGTATACACAGAGATCTAATTATGCCATTAGTTCTTTACTTATATCATTCCATCATTCATTCATTAGATGTTCTATAAACAGTAAACATGTGCAGTAAGAACAGAATAAACCATCACACAAAGCATCACACATGAACACCAGGATTTTTAGGTGGAAACCCAAGTCGGGAGAAAACCACCGTTGCAGTTGCTCAGCCTTCAATATTTTATTATAGAGAAAACATCTTACAACATATGTGCTAGCGCAGACTTGACCAGCACGCAGGCACCCACCTGCGCTCGTTTACCAGCCTCTCCTGGAAGGGAGCTCCAACCCCCTGACTCGTTTACCAGCCTCTCCTGAAGGGAGCTACGACCCCCCGATCTCGTTTACCAGCCTCACCTGGAAGGGAGCTACAACCCCCTGACTGAAGGCTACAACCTTCAGCACCACCTTGGACCACGTTTCATCAATTTTCACACTGGATCCAACAACTTCAATAGAACAACATTTGCAGGCCACGTTTCATCATATTTTCATACTGGACCCTTTTCATACTTTTAAACACAATCATACATCACCAACAGATACATATCAACACAGATCAGATAGCAGAAACATAGCAGAACAGATCAGATATTTCATACCCCTTGCTTCAGCAAACCCTAGTTTGCATACGCGCTTTTACTTCACTGATGTCGCATATATACGCGCTTCCGTCCACACAAACCAGCGTATACCTCAGTGTATATTTCATTGCGCATACGTGCTTTCTCTTCAGCGAAGCCGCGTATATACGCGCTTCCTCTTCGGCGAAGTAGCGTATCGATCTTCAACCATCATAGAGCAACATACTTCTTCAGATCAGACATTCAGTTCAGATTTAACCCTTTACTTCAGACAGATGTTCGCCTCATCACAGATCTAATCACTCCATAAACAGATCTAGCAAATACAGATACATTTCAGATCTAGATATCCCGCTTTATCATTTCTTCATAGGTGCATCATAGATTCAGATCTATCATCAAACCTTTACCCTTTCGTACAGATATACTTCATAGAGAAGTATTCATTCAAGCTCAGACATCTTGCTCCCACAACACTCACAATTTGCATAAATGAATTTCTTTCTCTTTATATAGGTTTATCCTTTCTCAATACCAGAGCCCTCTTTTTCTAATACCATGAGCCAAAACAATACCATGAGCCCAAAACTACATTACTTCTGATGGTATTCCTGGACGGGGTCATTTAGACGAATCATTACCCAATACAATGGGTCAATACCATGGTGGTTACCCCTGGTTTTGCACCTTTTGAGCGCTTTTTGCCCATACGCGACTTATCACGTTCTTTCTCGCGTGCATACGCGACTTCCCCTAGACATATCCGCGTATGCCTTGAGACATACTATTTAGCACATGCTGACTTCTTTTCTTCACTGCCTTCTGTTCACACTGTAGATACATCATATTTAGCTCATCAAGAACATATTCTAGCAAGCACAACTTCATCAAGTAAGTTGTCCTCATCTTCATCAAATGGGTTGCCATTTAAGGACAACACTCAGCACCATATCATATCACATCAGACTTACATCATTTACCAAGTTCATTAGGTCAAGAATAACTTCATCAGGTAGTTTGCCATCAAGGACAGCACATGTCAACAGTCACATGTCTTCATCTTCATTCAGTGGGTTGCCATCAAGGACAACACTCTGCATCATATTTCCAACAACTTCCCTTTGTTTAATCATCATCAATGTCAAGTTTTGGCTTGCATTGACTAGCCTCTTCATCTGACCTACATTAACTAAAGAAGAGTTTTTTACGATGAGCTCTCATAATGTACTCCTTGCCATCTTTGAATAAATGGTATTTGTTGTCATGGCGATGAAAGATAGCTTTCCTGTCATACTGTAGAAATTATATGCACGAAGGATGCATATGTCCAAGATCCACCTGATCTCACACTATTTAACTTTATGCAAGATATTGAATCTATTCCACTTGTTAATCTTTTGCGGAAAAATTAATTGCACACACATGTGAAGCATACACAAAAATATTCAATCGCACATAACATAGTTTTTAATCGGGAAAGCCTAAAGCTGAAAATCCCAACGATATATTAGGTGACATGGAGATCATATGACAATCTCATACAAGCATACAAAGCTTATCACAAGCCCTCAGTATAGTACAATCGTCATACACTAATTAGGACCAATCTTGCAAATCCATGCACCGATCTTTGCCACCTGCTAGCCTGCCTCCACTTCACAATCTCTGATGAAGAATAGCTCTGAATGAATTCAAATTACTCCATCCTTGACTGCGCAATCCTCATTGGCATCTCCATTGAGTGTGTGATGAAAACAATGCATCACTATAGTCACAACAGATAGTCTATCTTTTCCTTTTACCTATCTCTCCACTGGTCTCCACTGAAACTGCCATGCACTGTAGTTAACTGTTGTATTGTTCAGTTGATTAATGAGTTATTATTTGTGAATTAATTAACTAATTAATTCACTTCACTCTCACTAGTGTATCATTCAGTTAGACTAGATACAACTAGCTCAACTAAGTCTAACTGAGTTAAACTAAATACAACTCCATAACTACTTCTTCCAACTATGTCATAACTCTGCCACTTGAGTTCTAACTGAGTCCTCCATGCATTAGCTCCAGTAAACACTTAGGAATAGCGTAATTCCTTCTGTTAGCTGATGTGCCACATCTGTGCACTGAACTGAAGTGCTCCAAGAGAATAAGTTGTTGTTTAGAGTCTGATTATTATTAAAAGCTAATAATAATCGACATGCATCTATTTTTAGATTGACGATCTATAAATAGACTTCGCCCAATATTCTAAAAATAGAATTTCATCTATTTTTCCAACTTGACCAACCATCCACAAATAGCATCCTGCAACTTCTGAAATATGATCATCATGTCTAAAAATAGACATAGTCTAAAAATAGATTTGCACCAAAAATAGCCTGCGGGCCCACTTAGTGAAGGCGACTCTTTTCACTAAGCTCATCATCTTGTTGAATCTCAACACTCCCTCTCAAAAAGATAAGGATTATCCTTCACCCCGATCCTGCCTCTATGGTATTCAAATTTGCTCCTGGTGAGCGCCTTCGTCAGAATATCTGCATCCTGATCCTCCGTAGGAATGTACTGAAGCAACATGATCGTCCGATGCACACAATCTCTGATATGATGATACCGAATATCAATATGTTTAGATCTATCATGAAACACAGGATTAAATGAGAGTTTAATGCAAGTCTGATTATCACAATGAATCATCGTGGGATCTAAAAGTGAACCGAACAAACCAGCCAGAATCTTCCTCATCCAGATAGCCTCACATGCAGCTAAACTTGTTGACATGTATTCCACTTCTGCTGAACTGAGTGCCACAGATCTTTGTTTCCTGCTGTACCAAGAAACTGTCGTAGATCCCATACTGAAAATTCCTCCTGATGTGCTCTTTCTGTCTGTTGGGCTTCCTGCCCAATCTACATCCGTGAGGCCATGCAACTTCACCTCATCCGTCTGTCTGTACCATAAACCATACTCAGATGTGCCCCTGAGATATCTCAGGACATGCTTGCCTGCCTTCCAAAAGAGCTTGGTAGGCTTAACCATCGCTTGTGAAAGCTGGTTCACTACATAGCATATGTCCAGTCTTGTATTGACTAAATACATGAGCAAACCCACCAACTGTCGATAAACAGTGGCATCCACTACCTCTGCCGATGTAGCATCCTCTTTCTTCCAATTTCTTGGAAGAGGAGTGTCGATAGGCTTACAGCCTTGCATGTGAAACTTCTCCAGTATCTCCCGTTCATAATTGCCTTGAGACAAAAACAATTCACCTTCCCGCTGCCATATTTCTAATCCATGAAATAATGGAGGCCCAAATCCTTCATCTCAAACTCCTTTGCAAGATCTGCCTTGCATGAGTGTATCAACTGCTCATCACCTGTTAGTATTAAATCATCAACATAAAGTACAATGATTAAAAGCTTACCCTCCACCACAATCTGGTATAGGTTTGCATCCGCCTCACTCTTGGTGAAGCCAAGTCCAGTGAAATAGTTGTCGATCTGAGTGTACCAAGCACGAGGTGCTTGTTTCAGCCCATACAACGCTCTTTTGAGCCTGCACACATTTGAATCGTTGTTGAAGATCTCAAATCCTTCAGGCTACTCAATGTACACCTCTTCCTTAATGATCCCATAAAGGAACGCAGTCTTCACATCCATCTGATGAATGTGCCAACCCATCTGTGCTGAGAGAGAAAGGATGGTCCATATGGAAGAATACCGTGCGACACGTGCAAAGGTTTCTTCATAGTCAATCCCATCAATCTGTGAGAAGCCCCGGGCGACAAATCTTGCCTTATACTTCTCGACGCTCCCATCAGCAGCTTGCTTTACCTTGTAGATCCATCTTGATCCTACAACTGATTTTCCCACCGGCCTTGGAACAATCTCCCAAGCACTGTTTCTGACAATGGAGTCATATTCCTCCACCATGGAATCTACCCATGTGGGCTCCTACGCTTCTTCTTCAAAAGAAGATGGCTCTGTCACAATACACTTGGTCATAAGAGCCATGTATCCAGTATATCGATCAGATGACTGTCTCTGTCTGTGCTGTGATGTAGGGACTCCTACATTCTGTGCTGCATCAAGCTTTAGTCTCTTAGCTTCTGTGGTACACTTTCTTCCTCGTCTGATGTTTGGTTCTGCATGAGTGGACTCCTCCACTCCATGAATCTCCTCTTGTGGCTGATCCACATTCGGAGGCTCATCTTTCAGAACAAAAAGTTCCTTCACTGCATGCAAGTCTAGCTCCCTCTCAAGCATAGCTTGTGCAGCACCCATGATCGTTCTGTTCTTCCTCTTCGCGACCCCATTCTGTTGTGGGTTATGAGGCTCTATGAGTTCTCTTCGAATTCCTTCTTTGCTACAGAAGTCTTTGAATTCGCCCGAGATGTATTCACCATCCATTATCGCTCCGTAGAGCTTTCACTTGCTTCCCCGACTCCTTCTCCACCAATGCCTTGAACTCACAGAACTTTGAAAACGTTTCATTCTTCTTCCGCATGAAGAAGATCCAACATCTACGAGAATATTCATCAACAAATATAACATAAAGCAACTGAGAATGGTCCACACACGTCTGTGTGAATTATCTCCAGGATCACTAAAGCACGGTTCTCCTTCTCATGAAAGGTGGTCTTCACAAACTTACCCATTGTACATCCTTTGCACTGATCTAACTGCGCAAGAGTACCCTTAGGAAGTCCAGTAGAAATTTGCTGCAAAATCTTCAAAGCGCCATGGTGAAGATGGCCCAATCTCCTGTGCCATAATTCGCCCTCATCCCGGCTCACCACTTCTTCTTCTTTTCTCACCATTGCAGCGCATCCATCTACCTCTAGCTTGTACAGATTCTTAATTTGAACCCCTATATTTTTGGTTTGACTCATTGTTTTATGTCGAAGGAAGGCTTTTCCCTCACTGAAAACAACATCATAACCCTTGTCTTCCGGCATTGCGACTGAGACCAAGTTCTTCTTCAGACCTGGAACATGCATGACATTCTTCAAAAAGAATGGATTACCGGAATCCCTCTCAAAGGTAATGGTCCCAATGCTAGTCGCACTGTACCAAACATCATCGCCCATCTCTATATGCATCTTGAGGTCCTTCTCCTCCAAGTCACTAAACAACTCTTTGTCTCCCGTCATATGTAAATACGCACCACTGTCAAGATACCACACCGATCCCATGAAACTTGAAACCAAGCATGCAATCAAGGAAAAATCCAGCTCAAATTGTGAGGCTAAGGCCTCTCCAGTTGCAGATCCAGCAGCCTGCTTATTCTTCTTCTTCTATGCACAGTTAGTGGGGAAATGTCCATGCTCGTGACAGTGAAAACACTTCACTTTGGACAAATCCTGCTTCTTGCCTTTAGCATCGAATTTTGAAGGATTTTTCTTCCCCTTCCCTTTCCTTGCTTTGGCAGCCAAAGCGCGATTCTCTTCATCTTCATTCTTCGATGAAGATCCATCCCTGGTACCCCACCTTATCTCCTCCTGCACAAGATTTGACCAAAGTCGCTCCAATCCTGGCAGTTTCTCCCGTCCATTGACAGAGTCTTTGTAGCTATGCCAACTCTTCGGAAGCCCAAGGAGAGCCAAGCTCACCAAGTCTTCTTCATCAACAGTAACCCCCACACTTCCCAGCTCATCCTTGCAGTGGACAAACTTCGTGAGGTATTTTGGAATACTGTCGCCTTTCTCCATTTTTATTTTTCTGAGCTTGTCTTTAAGCTCCAACTTCCTCTAGTCACTTCTGCTTTGGAACAAATCTGTCAAAGCCTTCCACATTAAGAATGGAGTGGCTTTCCCATGAAGGCTGGACACAATATGGTCCTTCACACCTTCCAACAGAATCCTTCTCATCTTTTTTGTCTTCTTTTTCCATGCATCAAGTAATGCAACATCGCTAGATCCCGGCTTAGGAACATCGTTATCAATGAACTACTTCAGCCCATTATCCTCCAGCACTGCCTCCATCCTGTCCTTCCAGGCTATATAATTTTAGATCCCATCAAGGGCATACTCCAATCTCAACCTGTTGAAAGACATTTCAATGTATACTCGATTTCTGCACCAAGAATCTTCTGTAGCAAATTCGAATTGTCCACCAGCACAAACTCACTTCACAATTGCAATCTTCAATAAAAAATCCTCTGATACCATGTAGAAATTATATGCACGAAGCATGCATATGTCCAAGATCCACCTGATCTCACACTATTTCAATTTATGCAAGATACTGAATCTATTCCACTTGTTAATCTTTTGCGGAAAAATTAATTGCACACACATGTGAAGCATAAACAAAAATATTCAATCGCACATAACACAGTTTTTAACCAGGAAAGCCTGAAGCTGAAAACCCCAACTATATGTTGTGTAACATGGAGATCATATGAAAATCTCGTACAAGCATACAAATCTTATCACAAGCCCTCAGTACAGTACAATCGTCATACACTAATCAGGACCAATCTTGCAAATCCATGCACCGATCTTTGCCACTTGTTAGCCTGCCTCCACTGCACAATCTCTGATGAAGAAGAGATCTGAATGAATTTGAATTACTCCATTCTTGACTTCGAAATTTTCATTGGCATCTCCACTGAGTGTGTGATGCAATCAATGCATCACTATAGTCACAACAGATAGTTTATCTTGCCCTTTCACCTATCTCTCCACTGGTCTCCACTGAAACTGCCATGCACTGTAGTTAACTGATGTATTGTTCAGTTGATTAATGAGTTATTATTTGTGAATTAATTAACTAATTAATTCACTCCACTCTCACTAGTGTATCATTCAGTTAAACTAGATACAACTATCTCAACTAAGTCTAACTGAGTTAAACTAAATAAAATTCCATAACTACTTCTTCCAACTGTGTCATAAATCTGCCACTTGAGTTCTAACTGAGTCCTCCATGCATTAACTCCAGTAAACCCTTAGGAATAGCGTAATTCCTTCTGTCAGCTGATGTGCCACATCTTTGCACTGAACTGAAGTGCTCTAAGAGAATAAGTTGTTGTTTAGAGTCTGATTATTATTAAGAGCTAATAATAATCGACATGCATCTATTTTTAGATTAACGATCTATAAATAGACTTCGCCCAATATTCTAAAAGTAGAATTTCATCTATTTTTCCAAATTGATCAACCATCCACAAATAGCATCCTGCAACTTCTGAAATATGATCATCATGTCTAAAAATAGACATAGTCTAAAAATAGAATTGCGCCAAAAATAGCCTGCGAGCCCACTTAGTGAAGGCGACTCTTTTCACTAAGCTCATCATCTTGTTGACTCTCAACACATACAATTAAGGATTTCCCAACATCATACCTATTATATCAAGTGGAACAACATCTAATTCAACTGTGTCAATGAAATGTGCAGTTCTTGCAAAGCACAACATGCACTTCTTTAAAACCTGTAAATTTGCATCCTTACAAATCCAACCAAGTGGATATGGTTTCGGATGTGGAATGGTCTCAAGATTAAGTGTCTTGACCAAGTCTTCAGAGATTAAATTTTCTTGTGACCCACTGTCAAACAATGTGTCAACCTTGGTATGTTTGGAAATGACCCTCACATGAAACAATTCAAATCTCTTTTCTTCACTTGGAGCTTCTATGTGACAGTTAGATATATTAGAATTGGGTTTAATTTCAATCTCTTTCCCCTTAAAGTTCTTTAGTCCCATAGCTATGATTTTTGTTTCATCTCCTGAATCTGACCTTAGGTCTTGTTAAACTATTGCAACTGTCTTTTCTTTCTCCTTGGCTTTAAAACTTTCTGGTTTCAACTTTGGATGAAGTTTCCAACAATGGTCCTCATCATGGCTAGTTTTAGAACAATGTTTGCAAATAATTTTTCCTTCTCTTTTCTAGTATTTGCATTTCTCTTTTTCTTCCATTTTCCTTTAAAATCATTTTCCTCATTCCCATCTAAGTTTTGTTTTCCCCTTGCCTCTAAATGTGTAGCTTGAACACAAAATTCATCTAGGCTTGTAGGGTTAAACATGAGGATTGTATGTCTTAGGTAGGTATGTAATCCTCCTATATACTTGAGCAAAGTGTCTTGACTATGCAAATCTACTCCTAGTAAAAGAGTTCTTGTTCTAAATTCTTGAGTCTACACTAGTACATTTTGTCCTTTCAATTGTTTAAAATTTTTCCAGACCATTATGGCTTTCTGCATTTGAGCTAATGGATAAAACTGTTGTTTTATTGCAGAAATGAAATTATTCATGATAAAATAATCTTACCATATTTCTTGATCTCCTCCTTTGAATTGGCTTCCCACCAAACAAGTGCTACACCTTCCATTCTTAATGAAGCTAGTTGGATTTTGGTGTCATCATGAAATTTTTGAATTCTCAAATAAACCTCTAATTGCCTAATCCAATTACCTAGGCTTTTTACATTAACTTCACCATCAAACATTGGCAATTCAAACTTAACATCAAGTTTTAGAAAAGGAATTTTACCAGTGTTCTTTGACTTGTGCAACTGGTGTACTGAAGATGATGTAGAGGATGATGAAGATGAAGATGAGGGTGATGATGGTGACTTTCCACTGTCTCCATTTCCTCCATTACCCTTCTTGGATTTATGTTCATCATTATGGCCTCCAGACGATCCTTGTCCTTACTTGTGAAGTTTTGACCTTTCCTCTTCTAGATTATCATTCCTTTCTTGATAAAGGACTCTCACCATTTCAATTAAGTCAAGAAATGATTTTCTATACACTCTTTATTCCTCTTTGGGATCCATCTCTTTATGGATTTCTCCTTCTCCTGGAGGCATGCTTGATGCTGCTTCTACTTCTTTTGGAGGTGAACTAGGTGGTGGAGAATGTGGCAATCTTGCCCTCCTTTGCTGTGGCTCACTTTGATAACCTCTTGGATCCACCAATTTTCCTTCTCCTCTCTTAAGCTTGAGCCTAGTAAGCATGAAAACCCTTGCAAACAATTAACAAATCCTTGCACATAAAAACACCAGAGATAAAATTCTAGCTCTGATACCAACTTGATCTGAAAGGAGTGTATTAGTTCTGTTGTGCTAAGTGTCCTTTCTATTAATTAAACATGTACATTTTGTCTTAATTAGTTCATTAATTAATTAATGATAGATTTAACCATGAAATATTGATGAATTAGTGAACTTTAAGCATGTAAATAAGCCTTAAAAACACTGAATAACAATTCAAAACAAAGAAAAACATTCACACATAAGTTTTACACAGTAGGCATGATGAAGCAGTTCACCCCTCCTAGGATACATCTGTTGGTTCAACTCCCAATGGCACGTCCCTCTTTGTAATTATGCTCAAAATTGTAAATTACATATGTTTGTAGGCCTCTAATGGTTGTTTTGTCTGCACCAATGGCTCCATAATGCTCAAATTAGTCTAGGTAGACTCTTTTTTCACCAAAATTAGTCAAAAATTGACCTCTCTATGCCTTTTTCCCAATGTCAGCTAGAAAATATCCACTAAATGTGGAGAACTTGCAGTTAGCAATGGCTAAAAATAGAAAAGACCCTAAATTTAGGGTCGGCGCCAATATTCTCGCTGTTATGGACCATTTAAATTTAAATGTGACAGTTAGGCACATATGATAGGTCCACCTTAACAGTTTGACCAAGCACATATCATAAAGTTTTGGAACCCGAAATTATGGTTCCACTAACCTTAATTGTGCATGTGCTTGCAGTCAAACCTGTCGAGGTTACCGTTTGTATTAACTCTGCGCATTCAGTCTTGGAACCCAGAGTAGAAATGTTCCACTTAACCATAGCTACAAATGTTGAACCCACCTTGTAAACGATCTTCGCGCCGGAGGTTAAGTTTTACATAGCCATCAATTTGATTGAATTGGCTCTCGGTCTTCGAGCCTTGGCCACATGGGGAGGGGGTTGCCCCCTCCAACCCCCAAACCGTTAGACATTGAACTTCAAATTGACATGAAAGTGTATACGGGTAAGAAATACCCAATGGACGAGGCAGTAAGGCGTGTGGATAGTGGGCGGTAGGTCATGGGTTTGACCCCCACTCCGCCACCATAATTTTGTTAAACCTGCCTAATGAACCTTCTGCCAAACTTGGGGAACTCCTTCAGATTTGGGGCCTCCATTAAAATGGTTATCACATCCTCCATATGTAGTAAAAATCCACCGAATAAGGTTTGAAATATAATATAATGACATATATATATATATATATATATATATATATATATATACAATAATTCCAATGTGTCAAACCTTTAATAATTCGAGCCTTACACTATAATAACATTCAACCTGCCATGCCATGGGGGTACGTGGCATGCCACATGGCCTTCCCCCATTGACCATCATATGTGAAATGCCAAATAAATTTCCACTTAGACTTAGGAAATGTAAAAAAAAATCGCTTCCTAGTCATCCTTGTCAAATCCGGCGATGCCACTTGGCGCAATATTATAGGCTGATTCTGGAGGAGAATTCCTACATTGTTGGTTGTACCTGCCACATTAGCACTGTACCTGTTCTGCACATTTTTTTTCCTGTTTTGGAAATCAAACAGCAGACAATATCTCCCTCATATGACATCGGTTTTTCGAACCGTTCGTGGTGCCGGAATCACAACAACGAGACCTTTTTGGTCACTTAGGTTCAGACCTGTTTCGAGCATTTTCATTTTTGAGCATATGAATTGATCTCCTGATCACACCTCCCCACTGGGAAGCTTTTGGACACCAAAATTTCTCTAGACTACTGAACATGAAGATGAGGATACTATATCCCCACTCTTCCAATCTTAATCCACTGAAATTTCCCTAATTTCATTAATTGCAGCTTTTCATGAAATGAAAATTTTTTCCTTGATTCCATTGACCAAAAATTGTTGTTTTTGACATTGTCATTCTGCACATTTACTGAACTTGCAGAACAACAACCTAACTTTGTAGTAAACATCCTGTTTCTACATTGGTCTATAATCAAAGGAAACTTGAAATTACTCTCACCTTGCATCCTATCGTTATGGAAATTTTTTTTGCTGAATTTGCTTTGAAATTGTGTCGATTCCTAACCAAGTTTCTTCGCCATAGTACCATGCCTTTCTGAAACCAACAATGAACATTACTGAATCTTATGCCTTCTTTGTCAAGATGTTTTTCCCTCTCTTGAACCTTTGCAACTTCTTGCACTGACACTTTGTTTTCAGCACTGTTCGACACCAAAGTCGATTGCTGCAACTGCTTGTCATCTTCTTTCAAAGACAACCTGCTTGTCCATTTCTCATATTTCCCAACCAATGTTTAGCTCCAAATTTACTGAAACTTCTATTGTTTGCAATGATATTACCCACTTGTCCAATTGTGGCTTAGCAGTTCCACACTCACCCCTTGCCATATTATCTCCGCCCCAAATTCCTGTCCAAACTGATTTTGTAGTAAACTTGTCCCTGTGTGCAACAATTGACCTCAAAACATGCATAACCAAGAATCAATCATTCATTTCAATCATATCTTCTGATCCAGAAACCGGTTACGGGACTGTGATATACCGTTGGAAAGATTTTTCCGAGCTCCTTTTGATGGAAACATTTAAAATATGTTTTGCACTGAAGATCATGTGAAAAACATCTAACAAAACCAGACATAGTAAGAGCCCATTTTGATCCCTAGTGATAGGCTGCGAAGACTGGAACTAACAAGTCCCACATGTGGAACTAGTGCAGAGCATCCCCTGCCTGCATCAACCCAAGATGTGGTAAGTGGTTTTCCGACCACTTACTTGCTGCCCAAGTCATCTCACTCTTGCAGAAAATGTGAGATATATTTGGTTCCTTTGGGAAGCACCCATCATGAAAATAAATCTCCCTTTGCACATAAAGGGAGTGGCAAAATTCAAAACTTTTAGTGGCCCAACAATTGCCATGAGATTTACATGATACATTTCTCCTTTTAGGAGTCATGTCCTGCATACAAATGGTAAGAGAACATGTACAATCATAAAAATAAACTTGCTTTACATGAACAGATTATTTACCATCAAGGTTACTCATACACATGAAGTTGTGCATGGACATTTCTCCTCTTTCAAAAGAAGGGGGAGATGGCTGAAATGACTCTTGCATAGAGTCTTTTGGCTGCCCCAACTCCACGTAGCTCATGCACTCTTGAAAGTGCTGATGTAGTTCCTCTCTCAAGCCTTCCCAATCAAAGCTCCTCATGATTAGAGTGTATATATTCATTGACTGCATATGGTTGGAAAAGAACTCTTTGTGTTCTCCTTGTAGTATCTTTTGCTTAAGCTTGGAAGCTCTAGAAAAGAAGACTCTACCATGATGATAGATGACCCCTCCTTGGACTAATTAGCCCTCTTCTTGCAGCATGTCATCAAGTATCATACATGTGTGAAGATCTTTGGAATACTCTACAAGCAGTTGAGATTTCCAATACAGATCTACACTGCTCAACAATGACAACGCTGATGATACATCCACAGAAATGTCTGTCATATTGCTGATCTTCTCCTTGGAATTCCCCATGCCACAGGTGTGTGCTGGAAGGCTGATCCTTCCATTCTCCTCCTCCCACATCACAGATCCAGACAGGAGAGTGGGTGGTGATGATAATGGAATAAGATCTCCCTTCTCCTTGAGCTTACCCAAGCCTCCCAGCGTTGTAGCCTTGTCTTCTAATGCTCCAATCCTTCTTGGACTCATGAGTGGAGCATCAAGATGTGGGACACCTCTCACAAAATCTGATTCGGGTGGTCTCCCAGGTGGTTTTCCACAAGCCAATGATGCCTCATGGTTCAGTCTTCCATGCTTATCAGATGGGATCAACATTCCCTTGCTTCCACAACGCAAGTCTACCTCTAATTTTTGTGTGGAAGTCTTATGAAACTTGGAGACCCCTGTTAGTGGTGTAAGAGTGCCTCTGAGTGGATAAATTGCCCCATCTTCTGACAGTGGATCAACAATGTGATCCCCCCTTTGTTCTGTATCATTGTATTTTAGCAAAGACACATGATGATCATGTCTTCCATATGGAATATCCTTAGGAATTCCTTGCAAAGGTGCAAGAATCCCTCTAGTTGAAGCGATTGCTTCATCTCCATCTCCAAATGAAAATATATCTCCCCCTGTTGTCACAACGCTGGAGGATCTTCTTTACTCTTTCTCTCCCTTCTCATCATTATTAGAGAATGCTTCATCAGTAAGAGATCCTTTTCCTCGATCTCTTAGTGAGGAAGGAACCCTTATGTCTTCTCTTTGAGAAAAGAGATCTTGCTGTAGTGGGGCTTTTGCCTCTGGAAAATTGTGCAGCAAATCTTCTACCCCCTCAACAATGTTTAGGACTAGAGTTGGCTCCATGGAATCTTCCAACTTATGCAAAGATGCAGATTTCTTGGGCTTGATTTTATCTTCCCAAGAAGTCTCAGAATTTCTCTCATCAAATCTTGTCACTAGTCTCCTTGTGAACCTTGCATTAGAAGAGATGTTTACCCCCTTTAAGGAAGAGGAATCAAATAACCACCAAACATAAGATTTCCCTTGAAGATGCAGCGCTGCTACCCTCAAGGCTTCTTCTTCTGAAACTTGATGCAGCTGAAAGTATGTGTCAAGCTTCCTTACCCAAGACTTGGCTGAGTATTTAGGTGATCCATCAAAAGTAGATAGAGAGAATCTACCCAGAGTGTCCTGAAAGCACCCTCTTCTTCTACTGTAGGTACTGGATCTTTCTTCTTTGAGTTGAAAGAACTCTGGGAAACTGAGATGCTCTTTGAATCTCTCTGATAGAAACTCATATTCTTGGAGATAGTCACCAAGAGATTCCTCCTTTGGTGTCCCTCCCTTTCCTTCTTTCTTTGACAAGAAAGTAGGAATGTTCCAACGTTGCAAATCAGGTTGTGTGGCTGAATGTTCACACACATGGTAGGAAGTACTGGGGATTTCTTGATGTATGAATCCTCCTGATGGATCTTCATGTCTTTCCCTCTTCATTCCCCTAATTTCTTCCTTCACTTCATGCATAGCTTGAGAAAGAGTTTTTTGAGAACTCTTCTCCCTGCAAACTTCCAGATAAAGGGTTTGGACCCTTTACTTCTATGTCTTCGGTGTAACCACATTTATTCATTAGTATTTTCCTTCCATGAAAAGACATATTGGCTCTTTAATAAGTCAAGCACAGGCTGTGCCAAGAAAGATGCTTTGATACCACTATAATATCCCAAAATCGGGATTGCTAGCAAGACATGTCTGGAAAACGCATTTTCCAGGAATGGCTGCTACAGAATATGAAATTAGCCATCCCTTATATCTGAGTATCTAAGACCTAAATCCAAGAGGAGATCAGAAACAAATCAAACTAGGTGGGTTAAACAGATTTCCCACACCTAGTAAGGCTTGAAAACTGCCCAAAGAAGGGACTACAGCAATACAAAAGAATACTGCCCAGAAAATAACGCAGTTTTTAATAGCAATAGTAGTAGACCAATAAGACAGCCTAAAAATAGCTTATACAATGATAAATCAGATTTAAAATATAGCCCAATCAATGTACAGGAGAAAGAAGGAGACTTTTATGGAGAAAAACCCTGTAAAAGAGGTGTTGCAACAATATAATTCATTGTAAAGCCATGACAACGTTATTTTCATGAGTAAACAACAGTCGTAGGTTACAACTCAGATCTAGGACAGATTTGTGTACAAAATATTAGATCTATATCAGATCTGTACACTAGATTGTCTCTATTTTACATCCCCCTTGGGGTTTTCAGCAATACATGAAGCACAAAGAGTAGATATGAGATCTACTGCAGCAGATCTGCAGAATGATTCAGAAATTTTAAGTAGATGGATCAATGAATAGATCAGATCTGAAACATACATGGATTAGATGGCTAATCCATGGATCACCACAGTGCAAGGAAGGCTCCTTTACACTAGAGATCTCTCCTCCAAATAGTTGCCAAACACCCTGCAACTCTTCACTTGAAAAACAATGCAATACAACGAGATAAACTACGTTGTAGGCTTGATGTAGATTTTGGCCTAATGCCAAGTTGTAGATCTAAAGCTCCAAACAGCTAATACACTCTTGCCAATGGGATAGAAGGATTCCCCACTGAAAAGAGGCACTAGTATGGTCTAGATCTAAATAGATCTAGCCTCCACTTGCTGCTGCTCACAAGGACAACCAAACCCTCAATAGGATCTGAGTTGTAGTTGGAAGAAGAATCTTGGCCAAATGCCTGATAGTGGACAAGAAATGCAAGACTCTTCCAAGAGGCCTCTCAAGGAAAGAGGTGGGATTCCCGATCAGGAACACCCAGTGCTAAACAACAATATTCTCAGCTAAACAGCCAGAGAATGAGAAGTGTCTAAACAAAAAAATCCTTTCAATACAATATGTTCAACAACAACCCCTATCATGTTGTTGTCCTCTTTCATTTATAGGATGAAATCCTTGCAAAACCATAAACCATCTCAAAGGTTTAGCTCCTTTCACATTTGAAACCTCCAACTAGATTTGCATGGTTCATCTAGGTATATTGCATCTGGACAACGCTGTATATTTGGTCCTGTTGACCCAGTCAATTTTCACAATCCCTTTTCACACATGAGGGAGTCTTATTAAGGCAGCCCAGATTTAGCCTTGTTCACATGGGCATTGATTTATTTTGTTGTTTAAGGAGTTTAATTTGTCCTCCTTTACAATTTTATTCTCGTAATAAGAAAATGAAATCAATATTGAATATTCTTATTAGCTTGGGATAATTAGGAATATTACAAGGCGTGGCATGCTTGTCACATTAAGAAGAAGTCCCTTTTTTAGGAGACAAGGTCCTTCTATATGAAAAGTACCTAAAGCATCCAGGGAAGTTCTAAATTCATTGGTTGGGACTATTCATAGTTGTAGACATAAGGGATTGAAGAGCTATAAAAATTTCACAAATTGATAATATTCTTCGGCTTGGTTGGGTGAATGGCGCTCATCTGAAATCCTATAATGTTTCTTAATTCATATGCTTTCCTTGCTCCTTTTCCGAGAGCGTACTTGTTTAGGTATTATGATATATTTATCCAGTCTTTTAGTTTTGTTAGTTCATTTCTTATTTCTTTCAGATGTGTAAGTGGGTTTTTTTTTTTTTTTTCGTTATACAACAACTGATTTTGTTTGGGGAGGTAGAGTCTATGTCATTTAACTGCTAGTGTGAGTCCTTTGGTTATGTGTCCAATTCGTTGAGTCATCCCTACTATAATGGTTAAATGAATTGAGTTGGCAGTCACGTTTTGGTTTCATCCACCATACCACTCTTTTTTTGAGTTCGTCTTGTCTAGCTTTTTTATCGTTGATATGTTGTTTTAGGATATGAGTTTCTATCATAATCAATTTTTTCGAATCAAGCTTGATTTTTCCAGTCATTTCATCACCTACCTCATACAATGCATAAATGGGAAACCAAATATCAAGATTTGATACAAATTCCTATAAGTATTTAACATCGCGTCCCTTTCATCCATTTGATTTCAAGTTATTGCTTGAGTCTTCATTTCGGTGTCTATAGTCCCAAAAGCATCTCAATATGGTTCATTCTCTTAAGGCCACCATTCCATTTGAGTTATCTAATATTCGTGTCCATCCCCTGTAGTACTTGTATGGTAAATATGAAAAGGTTATCCTGGTTCACAACGATTTCACCGATGGCGATATTTTTCCACCATTGAAGCTTGAGGTTGAGGTCTACATGGATTTCACCCCCATGATGTCTAACAATGTTGTATCCCAAGTCAAACCATGTTTAATTTTTTGCATAAATATACCCTACCTATGTTGCAAGAATTGCCAGTATTTTGGGCCACCAAAGAAGGTGCTCATTGCACTAAGTTTTTTAATAAAAAATATTTATAATGGTTCGCTCTAGCTCAACAAGGAGTACCCTATCCATGTTAATGATATCCATAAGTTAACAGGGTTATCGATGGAGGGTCAAGATGTTTCCACTACATTCCAAGGATGATCCAAACAAAGTAAGAAGACCTAATTTGCGCACTTGTACCAAAAATATGGCACAAAGAGCCGCAGATGAGGGTCTGCCATCAACCCAATTAATAATGATCAAATTAAGTTCATTTTCCATCTTATTGTGGGGAATATTACTCACCATTATACCAAAGGAGAATGTACCCTTGACACCATATTTGTTGTTTAATTCTGTGTTCAGGGTGCCCAACTTAACTGGTGTATGTACTTACTGGACAAATTCTTTTAAGCTTGTTAGGATATTTATAAAAGGGTGAATATTTTATTTATGGGTATTTGATCATTGCTCTTTCCATGCACAAATGACATGCTCCTGATGGTCATTTTCTCCATGCCCTCTTAGACTGCAAAGCTATAGCTCACACTTATGACCCCTAGAGGAGTTGTTTTGATTCTGCTAATAATTCCTTCAATGAAAATGACCTTGGGTTTTGGTGTAACCAACTAATCGAATCCACACAAATCATGAGGGTTTCCCAACCACTTCTTGATAAAAATGCATGTCACATCTGGTTTGGAATTGACCATAATCATTGTTATGTCCTCCCCAAATATGTGGACAAAGATAAGTTCCACACTCACCCCTTGCCATATTATCTCTGAAAAGAAGCTTTCCATAAGGAGGTTATGATTTGGACTGGAGTCCAACAGATTAAAAAAACCTCAAGGAATACATTATGATTTTAGAGGCCTTACCTATTGAAACCTGCCAAAAAATTTACCAACAAATGGGTCATCATCATCCTGCAAACACCAAGCTTCATAGTCTTCTCCTACTTCTGAGCTCGAAGACTATCAACCTCTGATCAAGAAGCTCCGCTCTTGTTCTATCCCAACCATTTTCACTACTTCTACCCCTACTACATATGTGCCACCTATAAGTACATCCATTCTCATTGATATCCCTTTGCAAGCTAACACATTTAAGCCTCCTACTATTATTATGGCTTCTTTAGCAACACTAGCTGCAGTGCAAGCTGCATCTGTCGTGCCTTCTTCTATTGCTTCCGCAAAAATACTTGGCATGGATTTTTCTAAGCTTATATAGCTTGATGATGATGAGCCTCCTAAACCTACTATCCTGACTTTAATAGTGGATGAATCACAACCTTCTACCCTTCCTTCTACAAGTTAACCTCACACAGTTCCTTCCCCACAAGACAATGATCCTCCATATACTGATTCAAATGCATAATCCACTCACTCCATCGATGAATTTTTTTTTGATCTACCGTAGGATAACTTAATTTCCCTTGTAGCCAGTAGTGTTCCACTTCCAGATACATTATCTGAATCCATCAAATAACCAAAAAATTGCAAACACTTATTACAACTGTGTTCCCAGCTACCCGATATCATTTTGTTGCTACCTTTTGAAGTTCATGACTGTGTTCGTCATTCTACTTAACAAGAGCAGAAAGAAACTCCAGAGTTTTCAATGCAATGGCATTCTGACAAGTCTATTGCAATTGTTCAAACCTTGCAATCCAAGCTTCCTCTTGCAGATAGTCTTCCAATAGAAGATCTCCAACATTAGTCTTCAACTCAATATTTTAGTTTATGAGGGCTTATTTGGTATAGTTAGAGGAGCACATGAAATTAACAGATAACAAAAATTGATCTCACACAGACTCATGAGTAGTAACATCTACAATAGATCACTTAGCTTACATAGGACAAATACTTGTTACAATAACAACTTTCTCAGGTTACATAGGAGTGAGATCAGCTCCAATAATAGAGAGATAAAGTTGAGCAAGAGATTTTGGATGCGAATAATAAACTCATTCAGATGTGGCTTGTGTTGGTGGAGACAAGCCCTTCTATTCTTGAAGAAGTTTCCACTTATGAGCCCATCTAGTTCTTAAATTTGCTTGAAGATTCCTAGACAAATTTGGCCTCTGAGAATAAAACTGTTTAGGCTACTATCTCTGACTTGCGCTAGAGAATGTTGGATCCGATAATGAAGTTTATTCAGTATATGGACTTTGTTGTGGACCAAGGTTATACTCTATGATCCATCCTCCAACATCAGACAATGGATTCTTGGAACATTTTGAGGCAGGTACATGATTGGCTAAGTCTTCTAACTAAACACAATTAGCTAGTCTATGAGTTGCAAGAGTAGGTCAAGAAGTTGATGGAATATTCTCTGTCTGTCATTGACCCCATTAAGCAGTAAGATCTCTTTGATAAAATATCACATAAGGATGTTTAGATCATTGCATTTGAGGATGCATCTCATCAAGCTAAGCAAACTATTTGGGACCTTAAGCCCACTGTCAAGGATCATTATTTGTAGTTACGCCAAATTAACTTGAATACAGAGAATGAGTGGAATTTTTTACTTTTCGCTCGACTAAAGAACCAAAACGCTGCAAGCACTCAATTTTTATTTATTAGGGAAATAATTTGTTGCACAAGTGGAAAGAATGACTAGACACTTATGATTCTTTCCACCACTCCATTCTCGAGACTATTCCAGAGTTGAGTCATTCATTTGAAGGATAATTGTTTGCACAAGCAAAATATTGACTCGAGGGCGAGTCAATAGATTGTGGTTGGGGCTTGTTGGATCCTTCATTTTTTGGACAATTTTGATCAGAAAGCGGTTGTGGAAAAGAGAAAGCGAGAGACACATAAAATGGTTAATTCAATCGGAAATCGACAACAAAAAGAAGAAAGTGATAAGTAGAAAAAGAGTAAGAATACAAAGCAATTATCTTGGAAATCGTTAATCAAGCGCAAAAGAAGGATTGACAACATCAAGCGAGCATGAAACAAAATTGATCGGGTCAATGAACAACTAAGGTTGATCATGTCAAGCCACGGGAGTTAAGTTGGACTACATCAAGGGAGTGGATCGCTTGATGGTGTCAAACATGCAAAAATCATATAAGAGATGCAAGGTGAGTTGCGTAGACACATAACATATAGAAAGAGCCAACATGCTGCCAAAATTTAGACCTATATTGTGATATTGTATTATATATCTGTAATTGATATTTTGGCGGATGAATTATGAAAGATCTAGCTGTAATCTCACATATCCATAATTGTAATGTCGATTTAGTCTAATATTAATAAAAGGAAGATTGTTGGCAAGGAGATTTATTGTGTTGTGCACATGTGTATGTGGGTTATGCACCCATTTGAATTTTTAATTTATGTTCAAGGATTATGTGTTAGTATCTATAATTTGCTTTTATGTAGATTGATTCATAGTCCTCTCTATAACTCTTTAATGGATGTTGTTGTATTGGTGAATGTACCTGTTCACCTTCTAAACCCCAATAATCCACTTAAGTTCTAGCTATGCTTCGGGTGAGACTTTCTTCCCTTACAGAAAATCAAAAATTCTAGCACTATGCTAGACTACAACAAAAACATTTGTTGACCCCAAAAGCAAAACCTTGGTCTCTGTAAATAATTTTTCGCCAACATGGAATTCCAACATCACCCACCATCATTATTAGGAAGGAAGGTTAGTAAATGCATTCTTTAGCCATTGGTTTAAAGCATGTTTCCAAGAAGGTAACATTGATCTCGATACTTCTCTTAGGTTCTTATACCATGTTTATTATGGTTCAGTTTAATTTGAACATGTTAGCTCCGTCTCAAATAAAATATTTCAAATAACATTGTTAGTATTTTATATTTTGCTATATAAAATTCATGTTAAGAATTTTTAGGACCAGATATAAAATTAAAAAAAAAACCTCATCATGACGAATAACTTCTCTTATACTCCTTCTTCCCCAACTTTCATTGTTTATTAACCAATTTTTTTTCTACATATAACTTAGCACAAATTTTCTAATATTGTTTTAGATTAAATCATTATTATGATATATATATATATTCAATTTATAAAGAAATTGATGATAAAAAATATTTCTAGATATCTAACATTTCGGGTGAACTAGACATCTATAAATCTTCTTCATCATCAATTCTTTTATATATTTAATAAATTTAAAAATAAAATAAATATAAACTAATCATAATAATAATTTAATTAAATCAACAATAATAAATTTGTACATAATTTAATCTAAAACAACAATAATAAATTTGTGCTAAGTTACAAAATTTTGATAATGTTAACATGAGTTGTCTATTCATAATAGTTCAAATTTCCTTAAAAAGCATTTGGATTGGGAGGTGTCGTTTCCCTCGTGACGAATGAATCATTTCATATGGCTCGAGTCAAATGCAAGTTCCAAGTAATTTCACAAAAGTTCAAATTTCCAAAAGGAAATAAACCATTTGGATTCAGCGTGCCATTTCGCTCATGTGAATGAATAATTTCATATGGTTGGAGTCAAATGTAACTTCTGAGTGTGATTAGGTATCTCCATTTACAACATCTTAATGCAGTTTGTTTGTTTTTTTAATACTATAAGTCAACAACCTTTCATAATAATATTTTTAATTTTTAATAAAATATATTTATTATCTTTATTGCAAAATTATATTTATTATCTTTGACGCAAATATGATATAACGTATTCAATTCAGCGTTGACTCTTAATTAATCTTTGCTTTGACAAAAAATTAAGTCACAATATGTAAAGTTAACATTGGCAAACAACATTAATTTATATTTTTTAATATTTTAATTTTATTTATTTCAATTGTGGTTGGTTTACTCCATTTCATTTTTATTGTGTAACTATATCGATGTACCATCCAGTTTCTATATCGTGTAGTTGCTAAACGTGAGTCTATTACAGACCGTGTGAGCTGGAGGAACATTATGATGTTGATTTGTGTGGCCTCAAATCGACCTGTTAGTCACATATCTTGCTAGCTCTAACTTCCTCTCAAACGTCTATAACATGACATAATAAAGTAGAAACAAGGTGGTTGACATTAATAGAAAAACAACATCCAACAAAGAACGATTATGAAGTGCCTGCAAAACATTCCATTATTTTAAAATCAAATTTCAAGGTCCATAACTTTTCATAATCTGGCAATATATTATTCAATAAATTCAATATATTTTCATAATGTGACTCCTTCCAAATGTACTTTAATTTTATCAGGGTGCTGTAGCAGAACCGATTGCAAAAGAAGATTGATCAACCACATTATGGGAAACATGAGCCCTTTATCGGTTTTGAACCAATGACTTACGCCTTATCATGTCGTTACTCTACCACTATCCTTTCTTTCCCTCGAAGGAATTTACATTCAAAAAATGTTTCATTGTAATCATTAATACATTCTGAGAACATGGCACAATGGAATATACCATTGTGGTAGTGGAAACTGTGGATTCTACCGCTACATTACAATATCTCGCTCCTTATACAAGGACAACTTTGGCTGGATACTTCATGTATAAGAAACAACATACATCAATCATTTATGATGATCTCTCCAGATAGGCACAAGCTTATAGAAAAATTTCCAAACACTTTTTTTATTTGGTGGGTAATATTCATGAAGCTATTGCGAAGGTTATTCCTAGTACTCAACAACTTGATCGAACCAAGCCTTCGTAGTTTCAGGATCTCCTTGTCAAATGACCTCTGTGAACCAAGTAAATGGAGTCCTGAACTAGTTACTGCTTATGAAGAATGGGAGGAGATCAAATTTGATTTTTTTTTGTGATTGATCGCTTGTAATCTAGTGGCTTTCATTCTACCAATCAGACTCGTAAGGAACTCGAAAAAATAGCCCCATAACTTCGGGAGAAGGGGTGCCTCCTGAGGAGGTCGTAGTGACCAAGCCTGGGCGACTGTTTACCAAAAACACAAGTCTTCGCAAAGTCGGAAGACCATGTATGGGGGTTGACCCCTGCCCAGTGCCAGAAGGTTAAGGAAGTTGGTGAACTGATTCTCTATCTTGGGCAGATCACCAAATACAGACCTCTCTACCCCCGAAAAATTTGCCAAATGCTCGGGTTAATTTAATTCCTTATTGTGAAGTGGGATTAATGAAAACAATGTATTTGAATAAGGAAATTGGACGGTAATAAACACCATAACTTATTAATATTTGATTCACCACGATTCTGTAAATCCCATTTACTACAAATGTTCCATGGGAATTCATTAACGGAAAATTGCCAAGAAATATAGTTTGAATCTATATATTCCTACTATTGAAAGACAATTTCTCTGTGTACCAAATCAAGATAATCTTTTAAAATCTCCCATATCTGTTCCTCTCTTACCTCTAAACTTTGGGCCTCAATAACAAATTCTCCAATTCTCAAGGAGATTCTTTTTAGGAAATGTATGATCCATTCCTTAATGGGGCATTCTGTGGAACAATTAACTAATTCGATTCCTCCCAAATGCTGAACGATTCAATCATTTCAAATCTTTGATAAGGTATTTGAATTTGGTATCGTCAGGTGGAGCAAGGATAGAACTTTTGTAAAAATAAAACGGAAAGAGTTATACAAAAATTTGATCAATGACAACGATCCAAAAATTTGTTGAAAAGGGGGCACTTTTTTATGGAAAAATGATTCCAGTGATAATGCAGAAACGATCCACATATACTATTTTATAGGCTTTGTTACCACTTTGGCCATTTTAGTTGCTTGGCCAATTACTCAAAATCCTCGTTTGATGCAGTTACTGATGTTAGCAATACTCTGTAATATCCCAAAATTGGGATTCACAGCAAAGCCTGCTGGAATAACACTATATTCAGAAATTGGTGCATTGAAATGAGTTTGCAGCTCCTGGATCCCTTAGATCAGTGGATCTAATGTCTAAATCCAAAAGGAGAGCAAAAACAAATCAAACTAGGTGAGGTAAACAGACCTCCCACCACCTAGTATGGTTGAAAAACACCCTAAGAATGGGGCTGCAGTCATGCACATCAACTCTGCTTAAGAAATAACGCAGTCCCACTGAGTGAAAGCAGAATAACAATATGGAGGTTGAATAATTACATGTACATTAGTAAAACAGATCTATAATGTGGCCCATACAGTGTACAAGAGAAAAATAGAAGATGTACAAGAAGAAACCCTCAAGATTTAGGTGCTGTAACAACAAATTGAGGTTGCAAAGCTTGACAGCATTAGTTTATGGGCTGAAGCAGCTGTATATTACATTTTAGATCTAGAACAGATCTGTGTACAAAAAGATAGATCTATATCATATCTGTACACTAGATGAGTTCCTCTACAAATTCCCCTTGGGGTTTTGATCAAAACATGAATGTACAGAAGTAGAACTGAGATCTAGAATTACATATCTGCAGCAATATTCAAGAATTCTGCAGTAAAGAGAAACAAAAGTAAATCATATCTGAAACAAACATGGATTGGATGTCCAATCCATGGATCACCACAGTGAAAGGGAGGATCCTATCACCGGAGATCTCTCCTCCAAAAAGTAGTCAAAACACCCTGCAACTGAATGCTTGCAGATAACACAGTTATGGAAGGAAAACTGCGTTGTAGGCTCTAGCACTAGTTTGGCCTGATGCCAAGATCTGAAATGGTAGCTCCAAGGATCCATAATCCTCTTGCCAATGGGATATACAACTTCCCCACTGAAAAGAGCCTCTAGATTTGCCTAGATCTGAGTAGATCTAGCCTCCACTTGCTGCAGCTTACAAAAACAATCAAACACTCAACATGATCTAAATTGTGGTTGGAAGATGAAGCTTGGCCAACTACCGGATAGTGGACGAGATGCAACAAGACTCCTCCAAGAGCTGCTCTAGGAAGGAGGTGGGATTCCCGACCACGAACACCCAAGTGCTAAACAACACTATTCTTAGCTAAACAACTAGAGAATGAGGGATGTCTAAACAAACAATACCTTCAGCAATATCAAATGATCAACCCTCTCCATGGTGTCCTCCTCTTTCTGTTATAATATGGAAGTCTTGCCAAACCCTAAACCATCTTGATGAATTAGCTTCATTCACATGAGTGGCCTCCAACATGGACTGCGTTGTGCCTTTAGGAGATACATTGCATCTAGTCAACATTGTTGATTTGGTCCTGTTTACCCAGTCAATTGATCCAGCCTCTTTCCCACTCAAGTGTGTTTTATAAAATGGCCCAGATTTAACCTTGTTTACATTGGGCATTGATTTATTTTGATGTTTTTAGGAGTTTTACATGTCCTCCTTCACATTTTATTCATCAACATGAAAATCAAAATAAGACAAAGCAAAATTGAATATTCCCATTAGCTTGGGCTAATTGGGAATATTACAGTCCTCCCCTCCAAAATGTTGTTGTCCTCAAGCAACTGATAGGGCGAGTGCTGCAACACTTCTCCTTCCCCATTGGTGACACCATCAAGGATCCAAATCTCTGCATAAGCTGAGTGTTCACCAATCCATCCTTCCATGAGTTGTCTCTCCAAAATCATCATGAGATGTACATAATCCATCCCACAAAGTGTCAAGAATGCCACTGAAACAAACATGGTTGAACCCCTACTCTCCCTGAAATATGTAGAAAAGTATACAAAGAGAGTCTCCATCCCATGTGGTACACACATGCCTCCTATTCTTCCTCCATACCAATCCAAAAATAGGACAAGTACATCATCCATGTATGGAAGCAAAAATACAATTACATAAACAGAAATTTGAACAAGAGGAGGTGGGTCATAGTCCCACATATGGTACCAGCACAGGGCATCTCCTGCCTGCATAAGATCAAGATGTGGTAAGTGGTCCTCCCACCACTTACTTGCTGCCCATGATGGCTGAAAGTGTGAGATAAGTTTGGTGCCTTGGGGTAGCACCCATCATGATAGGGAATCTCCCTTTGTTCATCAAGGGAGTGGCCAATTTTAGAAATTTGAGTGGCCCATTGTCTGCCATGAAATTTACATGATATATCACTCCTCCTTGGAGCCATGGCCTACATAAACATGGTGAAATAATATGTATAATCATAAAATAAAACTTGACTTACATAATCAGATTCCTCACCACCAATACCTCTCATACACATGGAGTTGTTCATGGATCTTTCTCCTCTCCCAAAAGGAGGAAGATATGGTTGAATTAACCCCTTTATGGAGTCATATTGCTGCCCCATCTCCACATACCTCATGCATTCTTGAGAATGCTGATATAGTTCTTCTTCCAAGCCTTCTGAATCAAAGCTTCTCATGATGATGTTGTAGATCCTCATGGAGTACATATGGATGAAACATAACTCTTTGAAATCTCTTTGTAGTATCTTCTGCTTGAGCTTGGAAGCTCTAGACAAGAAGACTCTACCATGATGATAGATGACCTCTTCTTGGACTACATAGCCCTCTTCATGCAACTAGTCATCAAGTATCATACAAGTGTGTAGATCTTTGGAATAATCCACTAGAAGTTGGGATTTCCAATACAAATCTAGACTGCTCAACAGTGACAGCGCAGATGATGCATCAACATAAATATTTGTCATGTTGTTGATCTCCTCCTTGACATCTCTTATGTCAAAGGTGTGTGTTGGAAGGATGATCCCTCCAGTTTTCTCCTCCCACAGCGCAGATCCAGATAGGAGAATGGGTGGTGATGATAAGGGAACAAGATCTCCCTTCTTCTTGAGCTTACCCAAGCCTCCCAGCGATGTAGCTTTGTCTCCTAATGCTCCGATCCTTCTTGGGTTCATGAGTGGAGCACCAAGATGTGATACACCTTTCACCAACTCTAAATCAGGTGGTCTTCCAGGTGGTTTTCCACAAGATAGTGATGCCTCATGGTTCATCCACACATGCCTGTCAATTGGGAACAACATCTCCTTACTCCCACTGTGTAAGTTCACCTTTGATTTATGTGTGGAAGTCCCATGATAATGCGATGTCACTCTTAAAGATGCAAGAGTGCTCTTGATTGGAACATTTGTTCCCTTCTCTTCTTCATGCACAAGTGGATCATCTCTTGCTATGACAACGTTATGATCCTTCCTTTGTTCTGTCTTATTGTCTACTAGCATAGACACTTGCTGCTCATCTTCTTCATGTATGGGATCCTTGGGGCCTTCTTGCAAAGATACAAGAGCCCTCCTAGTAGAAGCAATGGCTTCCTCTCCATCTCTTAATAGAAATAGATCTCCTCCTAATGTCATAGCGCTAGAGGAACCTTTCAGTTCTTCTCCTTTCTTCTCCTCATCAATGGAGTATACCTCATCAATAAGAGATCCTGTTTCTTGATCTCTTCTTGAGGAAAGGACACTCATGTCTTCTTCTCAAGAAGAATATTCTTGCTGAAGTGGGGCCTTTTCCCTTGGCAAATCATGTGGCAGACCTTCAACTCTTTCAACAATGTTCTGAAATGGAGTTATCTCCATGGATCTCCCCATATCATGTAAATATTCTGATTCCTTGGACTTAGTTTGCTTATCCAAAGAATTCTCAGATGGCATAGAATCAAATCTCTTCACTATTCCCCTAGTGAACTTTTCATAAGTGGAGATGTTTACATTTTTCAATGGAGAAGACTCAAAAAACCGCCAGGCATATGCTTTACCTTGGAGGTGCAGCGTTGCTACTCTTATGGATTCTTCTTCAGAGACTTGATGTAGCTGAAAATAGGTGTCAAGCTACCCTACCCAAGATTGGGCTGAGCTCTTAGGTGATCCATCAAAAACAGGTAGAGAAAATCTACCCAAAGTGGGCTGCATGCACCCTATCCTCCTAGTATAGTTGTAGGATCTCCTTTCTTCTTTAAGCTGGCAGAACTTTGGGAAACTGAGATGTTCTTTGAATCTCTTTGACTGAGATTCATACTCTTGGAGATATTTACCAAGAGTTTCCTCCTATTATAGATTTCAAATTTATGTGGTGTGAGTTTTTAGTTGTTGAGTTCAGAATCTCCACAATAAGCATTTTTGCGTCAAAATTATTACTGTGGAGATTTCGAACTCAACAACTAAAGAGTTTCCTCCTCTGGTGTTCCTTCTCCTCCTCCTTCCTTTGACAACAAAGTGGGCATGTTACAACATTGTAGATCAGGTTGTGTGGCTGAATGCTCACACACAGAATAAGAAGTACTGGGGCTCCCTTGATATGAGAATATCCTTGAGGGATCTACATGTCTCTCCCTCCTCATTCCCTGGATTTCTTCCTTCAGCTCATGCATAGCTTGAGAAAGAGTGTTAGAAAACTCTTCCCTTTTGATCCTTCCAGATAAAGGGGTTTCACCCTTCTTCTCTTTGTCTTCTATATAATATTTCTTTTGTCTTCTTCTTTGGTACCTCTCCTCTCTATCAGTGAGAGGTTATTCTCCTTCTGGAGACATATTGGCTCTGCAAGAAAAGCACAGGCTGTGCCAAGAAAGATGCTTTGATACCACTGTAATATCCCAAAATTTGGATTCACAACAAAGCCTATTGGAATAACTCTTTCTTTAGAAATTGGTGCAATGAAATGAGTTTGCAGCCCCCAGATCCCTTAGATCAGTGGATCTAATGTCTAAATCCAAAAGGAGAGCAAAAACAAATCAAACTAGGTGAGGTAAAAAGACCTCCCACCACCTAGTATGGCTGAAAAACACCCAAAGAATGGGGCTCCAGTCATGCACATCAACTCTGCTTCAGAAATAACGCAGTCCCACTGAGTGAAAGTAGAATAACAATATGGAGGCTGAATAATTACATGTAAATCAGTAAAACAGATCTATAATGTGGCCCATACAGTGTACAAGAGAAAAATAGAAGATGTACAAGAAGAAACCCTCAAGATTGAGGTGCTGCAACAACAAATTGAGACTGCAAAGCTTGAAAATGTTATTTTATGGGCTGAAGCAGCTGTATATTACATTTCAGATCTAGAACAAATTTGTGTACAAAAAGATAGATCTATATCAGATCTGTACACTAGATGAGTTCCTCTACAAATTCCCCTTGGGGTTTTGATCAAAACATGAATGTACAAGAGTAGATCTGAGATCTAGAATTATAGATCTGCAACAATATTCAGGAATTCTGTAGTAAAGAGAAGTAAAAGTAAATCAGATCTGAAACAAACATGAATTGGATGGCCAATCCATGGATCACCACAGTGAAAGGGAGGATCCTATCATCGGAGATCTCTCCTCCAAAAAGCAGTCAAAACACCCTGCAACTGAATACTTGCAGATAACGTAGTTATGAAAGGAAAACTGCGCTATAGGCTCTAGCACTGGTTTGGTCTGATGCCAAGATCTGAAATGGTAGCTCCAAGGATCCAAAATCCTCTTGCCAATGGGATAGACAGCTTCCCCACTGAAAAGAGTCTCTAGATTTGCCTAGATCTGAGTAGATCTAGCCTCCACTTGCTGCAGCTTACAAAAACAATCAAACCCTCAACATGATCTGAATTGTGGTTGGAAGATGAAGCTTGGCCAACTGTCGGATAGTGGACAAGATGCAACAAGACTCCTCCAAGAGCTGCTCTAGGAAGGAGGTGGGATTCCCACCCAGGAACACCCAAGTGCTAAACAACACTATTCTCAGCTAAACAACTAGAGAGTGAGGGATGTCTAAACAGAAAATACCTTTAGCAATATCAAATGATAAACCCTCTCCTTGGTGTCCTCCTCTTTCTTTTATAATATGGAAGTCTTTCCAAACCCTAAACCATCTTGATGAATTAGCTTCATTCACATGAGTGGCCTCCAACATGGACTGCACTGTGCCTTTAGGAGATACATTGCATCTAGACAACGCTATTAATTTGGTCCTGTTGACCCAGTCAATTGATCCATCCTCTTTCCCACTCAAGTGTGTTTTATAAAATGGCCCAGATTTAGCCTTGTTTACATTGGGCATTGATTTATTTTGATGTTTTTAGGAGTTTTACATGTCCTCCTTCACATTTTATTCATCAACATGAAAATCAAAATAATACAAAGCAAAATTGAATATTCCCATTAGCTTGGTCTAATTGGGAATATTACATATACAGTGGCCAATTAATATCATTTTCTCCTCGATATATTATACCTTTCTTTCCTATGCGAGAACTGGAATCAATTTTCATTCACCCACTTCTATATGTACGGAGGGAGGGTGGGCATATGCCAAATGTGAATACCTCCTGAAGCTACGAGCATAACACCTGGAATAGATATCCAATACCGAGTGAAGTAAATACCACAACTTCGATCTTTTTCAATAAAATCATCACACTGTAGATCAACAAACCCTAAAGTGACGTCTCGTTCCCCTTGAAGTTTACCCACTATAGTATCAATGTGAATATGATCTCCACTGCACATACACAATGCTTTAGCCAATACACAGAAATGCATACACTGATTTATTTGTTTGCCAATAATTGTATGCATCACACGGTGAATGTGAATAAGTAGGTTGTTTTCTCGGCAATAATGAGCCAAAAAAATATTTGTGGTAAAATGTCTCGTCGGGTAGTCATGTATAATGATAGGAACTCCCAATTCTCTTGCAAATACTGCCCTTTTTATCATGTCCCAATATTTTCATATTGGGATAAACACTCTTCCTTGCCTCTAGTTCCTTTAACTAACCCTTTGGGATACATATTTCCCGCACGTTACATAAAAGAGATATTGGACTATTGTTCAACAAGACACCCACATATTTTCATAACAAATTGAAACACATAATGATGCTTTGCGATTACATAACTAAATCTTATATAAAAAGAACCAACAACACCAACTCTTTAAAAATAATACTCTTAAAAAAACCAAATCCAAATAACACTAAACATAGGTTGAAACCTAACTTCCATATATAAAATCCATATTATTAATCAAATTTATTCATAACATCTTCATCATACACTACTTTAAAATAAAAATACAAACATTTTGAAATAAAAACTAAACTTAAACACCAATAACAAATCCTCTACGTCAAAATCCTAGTTATATCCCTTAATATTATAAAATTGTGCGAAAGGTCATTTTATAAAAACCCAACTTTCAAATACTTAATTAAACTTAAAACATCAACCACAAATCCACTACACCAAACTTAAAACACCAACAACAAATCCTATACATCAAAATCCTAGTTATATCGCTTCATGTTATAAAATTGTGTCAAAGGTCATTTTATAAAAAACTTAACTTCCATATACTTATTAAACCCCATATATTAATCAAATTTATTCGTAACATCATCATTATACACCATGCACTCCTTTAAAATAAAAAATAATAGTACAAACATTCTAAGGTAAAAATTAGAACTAAACACCAGAGGCAAATCCCATAATATTATGAGATCGTGCTATTTTTAGCATAAGGTGCGCAACACGACTTTGTCTTGTTTTGATTTGATTGGAGGAATCCTATTAGAAAAGTGCCATCCTCTCATTTTCCACCATTTCATTTGTTTTATTTATACAATTTGGTGTTGTGTTTTATTGATAAAGAACGGTAGTAGGTTGAAGATGCCCTTACATAAACATCATGATATTTCGTTGACTAAGAATGGGAATCTTTGTACCTTTTAGTTCTCTACAACAAACTCCCCACGTCATCTTAATGTAGCTGGGGCACACGACCAACCCATGCTTGGAAGCCAACAATATTTATTAATATTTATTACTAATGATCCTCGATGTACTTTTTTATTTCTTTAATAAAATATAATTTTTAATATTAATTAAGTTATAAAAGTATACCAAAGGAATAAAAGAAGTGAGATGATCATTTTGAAAAATTAAATTACTAAATATAAAATCTTTTATTTCGAACATAATAATTTATTAAGATAAAGATTATTTAAAAAATGAGAAAATTGTATTACGAATAATTTTATAGTTGAGTAGTTGCTTATTTGATGGAAATTTGTCGTTGTAACTTTTAGTTATGCCCATAGTAAGATGATTCACAGAAAATTGCGTAGGTAAATAGCTAAATGACCACATAATTTATACAATTCCTTATTTAATTCTTTGAGTATTGAGGAAATTGTTGGTTTATTATGTTGCCATGTTGGGCAAAGAAAATTGTGAAGACAAAATGGAGTAGTTTTCACATCGTTGCTTTTACCAATCAAGTCAATACAACTCAGAGCACAACTTCAAAGAGCTAGACAAAACATTGACCAGATAGAGATTTTCAGAGGGACTTTGGAGCCACTCTTGAGTTTCCAAACAATGATTATAAATCTCATTGACTTTCCCATGTCCAACGCTTCTCTTCTAGAAGAAAGCACTGCTACATGAAACCATGTTGATTCGGGTAGGCACCCTTGATATGAAGGTCCTGATGGTTGTTTTGAAGGATTTTTATTACAATAATTCCAAGGATGTCAGTGAGGTATTGGTCTAGTATCTTGGAACCAAAGGGGAGGTCTAGGATTTCTTTGATTTCATAAGGAATGCACATGTTAATGGTGTTCAGGTTGCCATGGCCACATCTATTGGCTTTGACGATATCGATGTCTCCAAGGGAGTTCAAAGCATATATGGCTACTGGATCTGCTAAGAGGTTTGGGGTTTCGATGGAATTTGGAGGGCCTCATGTCGCCTTTCTGGATATTTTGCAAGAGTAACAAAAGATCATGCTCGAGAGGATTATAGGAGTGTGTGGTTTCAAATGATCAGCCAACTCTTCGAATTTGGTGTATGAGATCACTTCCCTACTACCTTCTTTCAGGCGTTCTTGGAAAGCTCTACGTTGACTAGGTCAGAGCTATTGGTGGTCACCCTATATTTAAAAATAATGAATTGAATAATCAAATAAAAAAAAGCTATCCAATTTACATGGTTTAACCGTTTTTGTGAAAAATTCAAAGGAATGTTCAATTCAGAGGCAGCGTGTTTGTTTTCTTATCATACAAATATAACAAAGTAGGCATTTTGATTAGAAATTTATTTTGATTTTACAATGATCGAAACTTAGGGTTTAAACATAACTTCTTGTTTACTATGCACCCACATTCTTATCATGATTTGAAAGGTCTACATCAAAATATTGTAAACAAGGGTACTTGATCATTGCAATATTGACACAGTGAAAAATACATATCATGTGGAATTAAATCATAAAAAAATGGATAGAGGAATCCACAAGGTGTTATCATACCATGCAGAATCAAAGGTTATTATAAATAAGCAATTTTTAACATGACAGATAATATGAGAGACATGGAAAGGTTAAGAGACACTTAATTAACTAAAATTAATTACTTTTTAATTGTGTTTAAGATGAAAATCAGGAAAAAAAAATGTAATAGACCTTAAACATTGAAAAATGGGATGGGAATATCTAGGAGTGTTAGAACATTCTTATTTAATAAAATTCAAGTTTCTAGAGAAAATTCCAATTCGATACCCAAGAGAAATTTAAGTCAAATTTGGAATCATATATTCCAATGACATAAAAAGCAGTCACATGCATTCCATCTAAAACAAGAGGAACAAGAGGAGTTGAAGACCTTAATTGTGCCTAGAGGCGCATTATACAACCCAACATGATGTGTAATGGTGTCTGTCTGTCATCAAAGTTGAAATTTTGTTCATGTCGACCAAAATTAAAAAAATAAAAATAAAAATTCAAAGATAAAAATAATTAATTTAAATGTTTTATTCAGTTATTCAAATTGAATGTATATGATAAAATAATTATTAAACACCTAAGATAATTGTATTGTAGTTTTTTTTATCTGAGAAACCAATGAAAAAAACTATAATACAATTATCTTATGCGTTTATTAGTTATTTTATCATATAAATTGAATTTGAATGGATCATAAATTTACCTTCAACAAAAATTTTTACGACATTAAAATTCAAAATTTACTAAAGTCAATACCATTTCGTAAAAGAAGTTAAAAAGGTTAATTCAACACAAAGAATCGAAATCTTGCTCCAAAATATTTTAATATTTCTTTTAATTAAATACTTGAAGAATTAATAAAACCATATCCTATGGATATATTAAAATCTCTAAAGACATAAATATTTCCACATCAAAATTGTAATATTTGAAAATGTTGTTATCATGCCATGTAAAAAATATCATTTAATCTAATATTAAGATGATAAAATTAATAACTTAGGGTTAATACAATATTAAATATATTATATTATAATATATATTAATATATCATGATATATATTAACTCTAGATATATATGGGATGGAAGAACAAAGGCAAAGTGATATAGGTGGAGAGATAGACAGAGTGAGAGGAAGGGAGAGAAAGGGAGAGATATGAAGGATAAGAGGACTTGAGAGACAAGAGGAGAGAGGGAGGGATAGAGAAATGGAGTTGGAAGAAAAGAAAGGGAGGGAAGAAGAATACATAGAGAGAGAAAAGAGGAAGAGAGGGAGTGACAAGGGGGAGATGGAGAGAGAGTGTATATGTTTGGGGTGATATAAAGAGATAAATAAGGAGAGAGAGAGAGAGAGAGGGGGGGGGGGAGGCGGGAGGGAAAGGGAGAGAGAGGAAGGAAGAGATCAAGGGTGTAAGAGAGAGAAAGAGAGAGGAAGGGAGAGAAAGAGGGAGGTAAGAAGAAAGACACACAGAGAGAAATGTGGAGAGAGAAAGGGAGTGATAAGGGAGATGGAGAGAGAGGGAAAGAGGAGAGTAGAAGGGAGGAGAGATAAAAGGGGGGAGAGAGGAAGAGAAGGGGAAGAGAGAGAGATAGGGAGAGGAAGAGGGAGGGTGCGATAAATAAATATGGAGAAAGAGTCTGTATGTTTTGGGGGTGATATAGAGAGACAAAAGAGAGACATAGAGAGATAGATATATAGATGGAAGGTGAAGAGAGGGAAGAAGAGAGAGATAGAGAGAGGGAGAGATAGATATATGGAGGGAGAAATCATGTGTGTTTTGGGAGGGTGGGGGTGAGATAGAGAGACAAAGAAGGAGAAATGAAGGGAGATGTTGATACGAATGGAGGGGGGAGAGAGGGAAGAATAATTCATGCACTAGATGCATTGATTCTAAGGTAAATGGTGATTTCTAATCCTATTTGATTGCTTTCATTAAAGGAGATAAATTGAAGGAGAGGGGTGATCTGAAAGGAGCGTATTAGTTATGTTGTGCTAAGTGTCCTTTCTATTAATTAAACATGTAAAATTTGTCTTCATGTGTTTGCTTAAGGAATGAGAGATTTAACCATGAAATATTGATGAATTAGTGAACTTTAAGCATGTAAATAAGCCTTAAAAACACTGAACAACAATGAAAAATAGAGAAAAACATTCACACATAAGTTTTACGCAGTAGGCATGATGAAGCAGTTCACCCCTCCTATGCTACATATGCTGGTCCAACTCCCAGTGGCATGTCCCTCTTTGTCATTATGCTCAAAATTGTAAATTACATATGTTTGCAGGCCTCTAATGGCTATTTTCTCTGCACCAATGGCTCTAGAATGCTCAAATTATTCTAGGTAGACTCTTGTTTCACCAAAATTGGTCGAAAATTGACTTCCCAATGCATTTTTTCCAATGTCAGCTAGAAAATCTCCACTAACTGTGGAGAACTGCAGTTAACTTCAGTTAAATTTAGTTTAAACCCTAAAAATAGGGGCACGCTATATTCTCCGCTGGATTGACCGTTTGGTTTTAAATGTAATGGTTAGGCGCATGTGACAAGTCTACCTTAACCGTTTTAACAACCGCATAATATAAAGTTTTGGAACCCGATATTATGGTTCCACTAACCTTAATCACACATGTGCTCGCAGTCAAACCCACCGAGGTTATCGTTGGTATTAACTCCGCCGCATGTGCTGGAATTGGTACTTATGGTTCCCAACCCTTAACTGTTGCATTTAACAAGAAACCTGCCATGTGAACATACATTGGAAACTCGCCGACTTAGCAATTTGGAAATCTCCGCGAGGGTGGAGCGGCACTCAGAGTGTTTAGGTTCCGTAAACCATGACATTTAAATGCCATAACATAGCACATGTAACCAATTCAGAGAAATCCTCCAGTGGTTACAGTTTGGAGAACTGTCGGTTGAAGTTTTATGCTGCGGTTTAAAAATATGTTATGTGACCACTGCTTTCGGGGCCGATGTTACGATTAACGTAAAAACCATGGTTCTGGCGCTAGGGCGTATGGAGGGGGGCAGGGGGGGGTGGCCCTTCGAGGCTGGCTGTCCAAGCCCCTAACCTTAAAACCATAACAAAATAAATTAACGCGGAAGATATAGAGGGTAAGATCTTCCATGTAGGCGGGCTGGTAGCACGTGGGCTTGGCAGATGGGAGGTCGGGTGGTCGACTCCCCCGGACTCCATATAATTTTGCACTAACCTTGTGAGGACACATGGTAGCTTGCAGGCTTGCCACATGTCACTCAATCATTCACCCACCTATAAACACATCCAACAATTAGAATCATCACCGTACCCTCAACATCCAACGACCCACAATATGCCATGTGGCGCCACCACAATAGATCTGAAGAAAATGGAATATTCCCAAAATATTCCACTGAATGTACCTGCAAGCTGATTGGGCATCCAGTCACCAAAATTTTGCTATTTGGGAAAACAAACAGAACATGATATCTTCCTCATACGAAATCGATTTTTTGAATCGTTCACGACGTCAGAATCACAACGACAAGACCTTTCCAATCGCTTAGGTTCAGACTTGTTTCGAGCACTTTCATTTTTTAGCATATGACTTGATCTCTTGATCACACCTCCCCACTCAGAAGCTTTTGGACCCTAAAATATCTTTGGACTACTGAACATGAAGATGAGGAGACTGTGTCCCCACTCTTCCAATCTTAATCCACTGAAATTTCCCTAATTTCATTAATTGGAGCTTTTCATGAAACGACAAAATTTTCCTTGATTCGATTGACCAACAATTGCTATTTTTGACATTGTCATTCTGAAAATTTACTAAACTTGCATAAAAACAACCTAACTTTGTAGTAAACATATTGTTTCTACACTGGTCTATAATCAAAGGAAACTGAAATTTACTTTCACCTTGCATCCTGTCGTTATGGCGATTTTTTGCTGAATTTGCTTTAAACTTGTGTCGATTCCTGACCAAGTTTCTTCGCCATTGTACCATGCCTTTCTGAAACCAACATTGATCATTTATAATTCCTGTGCCTTCTTTTCTAAGTTTATTTTCCCTCTCTTGAACCTTTGCAACTTCTTGCACTGACACTTTGTTTTCAACACCGTTCAACACCAAAGTCAACTGTTGCAACTGTTTGTCATCTTATTTCAAAGAAAACTTGCTTTCAAACTGAAACAAATCATTATATACATGAGTATTTGTATGAAAAGGATTATGTAAAACTTCCCTTTACTTAATCATCATCAATGTCAAGTTTTGGCTTGCATTGACGAGCCTCTTCATCTGACCTGCATTAACTAAAGAAGAGTCTAGTTTTTTACGATGAGCTCTCACAATGTACTCCTTGCCATCTTTGAATAAATGGTATTTTTTCTCATGGCGATGAAAGATAGCTTTCCTGTCATACAAGTAAGGACTGCCCAACACCATACCTGTTATATCAAGTGGAACAACATCTAATTCAACTGTGTCAATGAAACGTGCAGTTATTGCAAAGCGCAACATGCACTTCTTTGAAACCTGTAAATTTGCATCCTTACAAATCAAACCAAGTGGATATGGTTTCAGATGTGGAATGGTCTCAAGATTGAGTTTCTTGACCAAGTCTTCAGAGATTAAATTTGCTTGTGACCCACTATCAAACAATGTGTCAACCTTGGTATGTTTGGAAATGACCCTCACATGAAACAATTCAATTCTCTTTTCTTCACTTGGAGCTTCTATGTGACAGTTAGATATACTAGAATCGGGTTTAATTTCAATCTCTTTCCCCTTCAAGTTCTTTAGTCCTATAGCTATGATTCTTGTTTCATCTTCTGAATCTGACCCTAGGTCTTGTTTAGTTATTGCAACTGTCTTTCCTTTCTCCTTGGCTTTCTCTTTGGCTTTAAAACTTTCTGGTTTCAACTCTGGATGAAGTTTCCACCAATGTTCCTCATCATGGCTAGTTTTAGAACAGTGTTTGCAAAAGAATTTTCCCTTCTCTTTTCTAGTATTTGCATTTCTCTTTTTCTTCCATTTTCCTTTAAAATCATTTTCCTCATTCCTATCTAAGTTTTGTTTTCCGCTTGCCTCTAAATATGTAGCTTGAACACAAACTTCACCTAGGCTTGTAGGGTTAAACATGAGGATTGTATGTCGTAGGTAGGTATGTAATCCTCCTATATACTTGAGCAAAGTGTCTTGGGTATGCAAATATACTCCTAGTAAAAGAGTTCTTCTACTAAATTCTTGAGTCTACACTTGTACATTTTGTCCTTTCAATTGTTTAAAATTTTTCCAGTCCATTATGGATTTCTGCATGTGAGCTAATGGATAAAATTGTTGTTTTATTGCAGAAATGAAATTAGTCCATGATAAAATACTCTAACTTAACATAAAGTTTTAGAAAAGAACTTTTACCAATGTTCTTTAACTTGTGTGACTAGTGTACTGAAGATGATGTAGAGGATGATGAAGATGAAGATGAGGGTGATGATGGCGACTTTCCACTGTCTCCATTTCCTCCATTACCCTTCTTGGATTTATCTTCATCATTATGGCCTCTAGATGATCCTTGTCCTTCTTTGTGAAGTTTGGACCTTTCCTCTTCTAGTTTATCATTCCTTTCTTGATAAAGGACTCTCACCATTTCAGTTAAGTCAAGAAATGATTTTCTGTACACTCTTTCTTTCTCTTTGGGATCCATTTCTTCATGGATTTCTCCTTCTCCTGGAGGCATGCTTGATGCGACTTCTGCTTCTTTTGGAGGTGAACTAGGTGGTGGAGAATGTGGCAATCTTGCCCTCCTTTGCCGTGGCTCACTTTGAGAACCTATTGGATCCACCAATTTGCCTTCTCCTCTCTTAAGCTTGAGCTCAGTAAGCATGAAAACCCTTGCAAACAATTAACAAATCCTTGCACATAAAAACACCAAAGATAAAATTCTAGCTCCGATACCAACTTGATCTAAAAGGAGTGTATTAGTTCTGCTGTGCTAAGTGTCCTTTCTATTAATTAAACATGTACAATTTGTCTTCTTTAGTTCACTAATTAATTAATGATAGATTTAACCATGAAATATTGATGAATTAGTGAACTTTAAGCATGTAAATAAGCCTTAAAAACACTGAATAACAGTGCAAAAAAGAGAAAAACATTCACACATAAGCTTTACACAGTAGGCATGATGAAGAAGTTCACCCCTCTTGGGCTACATCTGCTGGTCCAGCTCCCAATGGCATGTCCCTCTTTGTCATTATGCTCAAAATTATAAATTACATATATTTGTAGGTCTCTAATGGTTTTTTTGTCTACACCAATGGCTCCATAATGCTCAAATTAGTCTAGGTAGATTCCTGTTTCACCAAAATTGGTCGAAAATTGACCTCTCTATGCCTTTTTCCCAATTTCAGCTAGAAAATCTCCACTAAATGTGGAGAACTTGCAGTTAGCTATGGCTAAAAATAGAAAAGACCCTAAATTTAGGGTTGGCGCCAATATTCTCGCCGTTATGGACTGTTTAAATTTAAATGTGATGGTTAGGCACATGTGACAGGTCTGCCTTAACAGATTGACCAAGCACATATCATAAAGTTTTGGAACCCGAAATTATGGTTCCACTAACCTTAACTGAGCATGTGCTCGCAGTCAAACCTACCGAGGTTATCGTTTGTATTAACTCTGCGCATTCAGTCTTGGAACTCGGAGCGACAACGTTCCACGTAACCGTAGCAACAAATGTTGAACCTGCCTTGTAAACGATCTTTGAGCCGGAGGTTAAGTTTACATAGCCGTCAGTTTGATTGAATTGGCTCTTGGTCTTCGGGCCTTGGCGACATGGGGAGGGGGCTGCCCCCTCCAACCACCAAACCGTCAGACATTGAACTTTAAATTGACGTGAAAGTGTATACAGGTAAGAAATACCTAGTGGACGAGGCAGTAAGGCGTGTGGATAGTGGGCGATAGGTCATGGGTTTGACCCCCACTCCGCCACCATAATTTTGTTAAACCTGCCTAATGAACCTTCTGCCAAACTTGGGGAACTCCTTTAGATTTGGGGCCTCCGTTAAAATGGTTATCACATCCTCCATATGTAGTAAAACTCCGCCGAATAAGGTTTGAACTATATAATATAATGTCATACACACACACACACACATATATATACAATAATTCCAATGTGTCAAACCTTTAATAATTCGAGCCTTACACTATAATAACATTCAACCTGCCATGCTATGGGGGTACGTGGCATGCCACGTGGCCTTCCCCCATTGGGCATCATATGTGAAATTCCAAATAAATTTCCACTTAGACTTAGGAAATGTAAAAAAAAAAATCACTTCCTAGTCATCCTTGTCAAATCTGGAAATGCCACTTGGTGCAATATTATACGCTGATTCTAGAGGAGAATTCCTACATTGCTGACTGTACCTGCCACATTAGCACTGTCCCTGTTCTGCACATTTTTTTTGCCTGTTTTGGAAATCGAACAACAGACGATATCTCCCTCATATGACATCGATTTTTCGAACCGTTTGCGGTGCAGGAATCACAACAACGAGACCTTTTTGGTCGCTCAGGTTCGGAGTTGTTTCAAGAATTTTCATTTTTGAGCATATGAATTGATCTCCTGATCACACCTCCCCACTGGGAAGCTTTTGGACCCCAAAATGTCTCTAGAATACTGAACATGAAGATGAGGATACTATGTCCCCACTATTCCAATCTTAATCCACTGAAATTTCCCTAATTTCATTAATTGGAGCTTTTCATGAAACGACAAATTTTTCCTTGATTCCATTGACCAACAATTGTTGTTTTTGACATTGTCATTATGCACATTTACTGAACTTGCAGAACAACAACCTAACTTTGTAGTAAACATATTGTTTCTACATTGGTCTATAATCAAAGGAAACTTGCAATTAATCTCACCTTGCATCCGGTCGTTATGGTGATTTTTTGCTGAATTTGCTTTGAAATTGTGTCGATTCTTGACCAAGTTTCTTTGCCATAGTACCATGCCTTTCTGAAACCAACAATGAACATTACCAAATCTTGTGTCTTTTGTTACACCATTTTTTTGGTCATCTAACCTATTATCATTAGATGGACCCAAGTACACCATGTAAGACCAATTTTACCCTAAGTAAAATTGCTTTCACTATGTAAAATAACTTAATAAAACACATTTATTAGGTTGTTTATGGTCTAAACAGGAAACCCCAAGGGGAAATATTAAACAAATCTATATTTGTTTGGTTTTCCTCATGGAATAATTAATTAAACAGTGATTTAATTATTATTCCTGGTCATATTTAACCCAAAACAAGGAAATTAATTAGATAAATCCTTATTTATCTTATTATTTTCTAGAAATAATTATTTAAATCTTATTTAAATAATATTCCTTGTTAAATATGACTAAATAATTTATAAATAATTAAATAAATCATTATTTATTTAATTATCATTCAACCACTTCCTTAAAATGATAAATAAATCATTTATTTATTTATTATTTACAAATAAAGGGATTTGACCCAATTCAAATGCCTTTCCCCTCCAACAAATATAGTAAAATATTGCATAAACGTTGGATCTAGATTTGGTTAATATTATTTAATCATGCACCAAGATCTAGAATGACCTAATATTTTGTTATAAATAGAAGGGTTTTTCCTACCATTCATCACCTTTTGTTGCCTCTTAGATCACTCTGGATCTATACTCTTGGTTTGACTTTGAGCCATTATCATTGTCATATTTTCTATTATTTTCTTTGTGAGCTCCCTTTGAGTTCTATGTTTGTTTGGGTTTTCTACACCAACAAGAGAGAGAAATTCTAGATCTGAAGTGCTGAGGACTTCCAAGAACCCATACCATTGAGGAGAATTGGAAACACCTTTCTTGTTTTCCTCCCAGGTGCCATTAATATAAAATTCTTTAAAAAATGTTGTTCTTGTCTTGTCTATTGGATGCATGGAACAAAACCTTATTTTTACTACTTAATGTCTTTTTATGCATAGATCTGGCTTTTTGCAAGATTTGTCTTGATTAACTAACTGCAGATCTGAAGATATTAGCAGCCATCTTTTCCTGTTAGGGTTGTTTGTTATGCGCAACTAAAGTGGTCTTTTTTCATACACTTCGAATCAAGATTCATACTAACATCTTCTTTGTCAAGCTATTTTGCCCTCTCTTGAACCTTTGCAACTTCTTGCACTGACACTTTGTTTTCAGCACCGTTCGACACCAATGTCGACTGCTGCAAATGCTTGTCATCTTCTTTCAAAGACAACATGCTTTCAAACTGAAACAACTCATTATATACATTAGTATTTGTATGAAAAGGATTATATAAAACTTCCCTTTGTTTAATCATCATCAATGTCAAGTTTTGGCTTGCATTGACGAGCCTCTTCATCTGCCCTGCATTAACTAAATAAGAGTCTAGTTTTTTACGATGAGCTCTCACAATGTACTCCTTGCCATCTTTGAATTAATGGTATTTGTTCTCATGGCGATGAAAGATAGCTTTCCTGTCATACAAGTAAGGAATTCCCAACACCATACCTGTTATATCAAGCAGAACAACATCTAATTCAACTGTGTCAATGAAATGTGCAGTTATTGCAAAGTGCAACATGCACTTTTTTGAAACCTGTAAATTTGCATCCTTACAAATCCAACCAAGTGGATATGGTTTCGGATGTGGAATGGTCTCAAGATTAAGTTTCTTGACCAAGTCTTCAAAGATTAAATTTTCTTGCAATCCACTATCAAACAATGTGTCAACCTTGGTATGTTTGGAAATGACCTTCACATGAAACAGTTCAATTCTCTTTTTTTCACTTGGAGCTTCTATGTGACAGTTAGATATACTACAACTGTGTTTAATTTCAATATCTTTCCCCTTCAAGTTCTTTAGTCCCATAGATATGATTTTTGTTTCATCTCCTGAATCTGACCCTAAGTCTTGTACAGCTATTGCAAATGTCTTGCCTTTCTCCTTGGATTTCTCTTTGGCTTTAAAACTTTCTAGTTTCCACCCTGGATGAAGTTTCCAACAATGGTCCTCATCATGGCTAGTTTTAGAACAATGTTTGCAAAAGAATTTTCCCTTCTCTTTTATAGTATTTTCATTTCTCTTTTTCTTCCATTTGCCTTTAAACTCATTTTCCTCATTCCCATCTAAGTTTTGTTTTCCCCTTGCCTCTAAATGTGTAGCTTGAACACAAACTTCATCTAGGCTTGTAGGGTTAAACATGAGGATTTTATGTCTTAGGTAGGTATGTAATCCTCCTATATACTTGAGAAAAGTGTCTTGGCTATGCAAATCTACTCCTAGTAAAAGAGCTCTTCTTCTAAATTCTTGAATATACACACACATTTTGTCCTTTCAATTGTTTAAAATTTTTCCAGTCCATTATGGCTTTCTGTAATGAGCTAATGGATAAAACTGTTGTTTTATTGCAGAAATGAAATCATTCCATGATAAAATAATCTTACCATATTTCTTGATCTCCTCCTTTGTCTTGGATTCCCACCAAACAAGTGACGCACCTTCCATTCTCAATGAAGCTAGTTGGATTTTGGTTTCATCATCATGAAATTTTTGGATTCTCAAATAGACCTCCAATTGCCTAATCCAATTATCTAGATTTTCTGCATTAACTTCACCATCAAACATTGGGTATTCAAACTTAACATCAAGTTTTAGAAAATGACTTTTACCCATATTATTTGACTTGTATGGCCGATGTCCTGAAGATGATGTAGAGGATGATGAATATGAAGATGAGGGTGATGATGCCGACTTTCCACTGTCTCCATTTCCTCCATTTCCCTTCTTGGATTTATCTTCATCATTGTGACCTCCTAATGATCCCTGACCTTCCTTGTGAAGTTTTGATCCTTCTCCTTAGAGTCTTTCATTCCTTTCTTGATAAATGACTCTCACCATTTCAGTCATGTCAAGGAATGCTTTCCTAAACACTCCTTCTTCCTCTTTGGGATCCATCTCTTCATGGGTTTCTTCTTCTCCTAGAGGCATTCTTGATGCTACTTCTGCTTCTCTTGGAGGTGAACTAGGTGGTGGAGAATGTGGCAATCTTTTACTCCTTTCCTGTGGCTCACTTTGAGAACCTCTTGGATACACCAATTTGCCTTCTCCTCTCTTAACCTTGAGCCTAGTAAGCATGAAAACCCTTGCAAACAGTTAAAAAATCCTTGTACATAAAAAAACCAGAGATAAAACTCTAGCTTTAATACCAACTTGATCTGAAAGGAGTGTATTAGTTCTACTGTGCTAAGTGTCCTTTCAGTTAATTAAACATGTACAATTTGTATCCATATGTTTGCGTAAGGAATGATAGTTTTAACCATGAAATATTGATGAATTAGTGAACTTTAAGCATGTAAATAAGCCTTAAAAACACTGAACAACAGTGAAAAATAGAGAAAAACATTCAAACATAAGTTTTACACAATAGGCATGATGAAGCATTTCACCCCTCTTGGGATACATCTACTGGTTCGAATCCCAATGGCATGTCCCTCTTTGTCATTATGCTCAAAATTGTAAATTACATATGTTTGCAGGCCTTTAATGGCTATTTTATCTGCACCAATGGCTCCAAAATGCTCAAATTAGTTTAGGTAGACTCTTGTTTCACCAAAATTCGTTGAAAATTGACCTCTCTATGCCTTTTTCCCAATGTCAGCTAGAAAATCTCCACTAATTGTGGCTAAAAATAGAAAAGACAATAAATTTAGGGTCAATGCCAATATTCCCGCTGTTATGGACCGTTTAAATTTAAATGTGATGGTTAGGCACATGTGACAGGTTCGCCTTAACCATTTGACCAACCACATATCATAAAGTTTTGGAACCCGAAATTATGGTTCCACTAACCTTAACCGCACATGTGCTCGTAGTCAAATCGGCCGAGGTTACTGTTAGTATTAACTCCATGCATTCAGTCTTGGAACCCAGAGTGGCAGTGTTCCACGTAAACGTAGCAACAAATGTTGAACCCGCCATGTAAACGATCTTCACGCCGGAGGTTAAGTTTTACATAACCACCAATTTGATTGAATTGGCTCTCGGTCTTCGGGCCTTGGCCACATGGGGAGGGGGATGGCCCCCTCCAACCCCCGAACCATCGAAAATTGAACTTCAAATTGATGTGAAAGTGTATACGGGTAAGAACTACCCAGTGGATGAGGCGGTAAGGCATGTGGATAACGGGCGGTAGGTCGTGGGTTTGACCCCCACTCTACCACCATAATTTTATTAAACTTGCCTAATGAACCTTCCGCCAAACTTGGGGAACTCCTTCAAATTTGGGGCCTCCATTAAAATGGTTATCACATCCTCCATATGTAGTAAAATTCTGCCGAATAAGGTTTGAAATATATATATATATATATATACAATAATTCCAATGTTTCAAACCTTTAATAATTCGAGCCTTACACTATAATAACATTCAACCTGCCATGCCATGGGGGTACGTGGCATGCCACGTGGCCTTCCCCCATTGGCCATCATATGTGAAATGCCAAATAAATTTCCACTTAGACTTAGGAAATGTAAAAAAAAATTCACTTCCTAGTCATCCTTGTCAAATCCGATGATGCCACTTGGTACAATATTATAGGCTGATTCTGGAGGAGAATTCCTACATTGCTGATTGTGCCTGCCACATCAGCACTGTATTTGTTTTGCACATTTTTTTTGCCTGTTTTGGAAATCGAACAGCAGACGATATCTCCCTCATACGACATCAGTTTTTCAAACCATTCGCGATGCCGAAATCACAATGACGAGACCTTTCTGGTCGCTCAGGTTTAGACCTGTTTCGAGCACTTTCATTTTTGAGCATATGACTTGATCTCTTGATCATTAATTAATGATAGATTTAACCATGAAATATTGATTAATTAGTGAACTTTAAGCATGTAAATAAGCCTTAAAAACACTGAAAAATAGTGAAAAACAAAGAAAAACATTCACACGTAAGTTTTACACAATAGGAATGATGAGGCAGTTCACCCCTCTTGGGCTACATCCAATAGTCAGAATCATCACCGTACCCTCAACATCCAATGACCCACACTATGCCATATGGCGCCACCACATTCGCTCTGAAGAAAAAGAATATTCCCATAATATTCCGCTGATTGCACCTGCAATATTACTGGGCATCCAGTCACCAAAATTTTGTTGTTTGGGAAAACAAATAGAACATGATATCTTCTTTATACGACATTGATTTTTTGAACTGTTTGCGGCGCCGGAATCACAACGATGAGACCTTTCTAGTCGCTCAGGTTCAGACCTGTTTCGAGCACTTTCATTTTTGAGCATATGACTTGATCTCTTGATCAAGGGGAGAGGAGGAATGAAGAGGGAGAGAAGGTGAGAAGGGTAATAGAGAGAGAGGGAGACACAAATATGGAGGGTGGAGAGAGGGGGAGAAAGAGAAGGAGAGAGGAAGGGAGATATTTATAAGGTTGGAGGGGGGGGAGAGAGAGAGAGAGAGAGAGAGAGAGAGAGAGATGGTGGGAGAGAGAGAGAGAGAGAGAGCTGTGAGAGAAAGGGAGATAGACAACTTGAGAGAGATAGGAGGAGAGAGGGAGGACAAAGAGAAGGATTTGGAAGAGGAGAGAGGGAGGGAAGAAGAAATACATATAGAGAGAAAAGTGGAGTGAGAGAGAGAGAGGGAGTGAAAAGAAAGAGATGGAGAGAGAGAGTGTATGTTTGGGGGTGAGATAGAGAGACAAAGAAGGAGAGATGGAGGGATATATATATATATATATATATATATGGAGGAGGGAGAGAGGGAAGAATATTTCTTGCACAAAGATGGAGGGGGGAGAGAGGGAGAGAGAGAGAGAAGGAGAGAGAGAAGGAGAGAGGGAGCTGGGAGAGAAAGGGAGAGAGACGACTTGAGATAGAGGAGGGAGAGGGAGGAAAAATAGATGGATTCAGAAGGGGAGAGAGGGAGGGAATAAGAAATATATACAAAGAGAAAAGTGGAGCCAGATAGAGAGGGGGGGTGAAAAGGAAGATATGGAGAGAGTGTGTGTATGTTTTGGGTGAGATATAGAGACAAAGAAAGAGAGATGGAGGGAGATATAGAAATAGATGGAGGGGGGAGAGAGGGAATAATATTTCTTGCACTAAATGCATTGAATTCATGGTATATGGTGATTTCTAATCCTATTTGATTGCTTGCAGTAGATGCATTGATTTCAGAGTAGATGTTGATTTCTAATGATATTTGATTTCTTGAACTAGATCCATTGATTTCAGTGTAGATGTTGATTTCTAATCCTATTTGATTGCTTACACTAGATGCATTGATTTTAGTGTAGATGTTTTATAATTATATTTGATTTCTTGCACTAAATACATTGATTTCAGTGTAGATGTTGATTTCTAATTTTATTTTATTGCTTGCACTATATGCATTGATTTCAATGTAGATGGTGACTTCTAATTCTATTTGATTGCTTGTATTAGATGCATTGATTTTAATGTAGATGTTGATTTCTAATCCTATTTGATTTCTTGCACTAGATGCATTGATTTCAGTGTAGATGGTGATTTCTAATTGTATTTGATTGCTTGCACTAGATGCATTGATTTCAGTGTAGATGCTGATTTCTAATCGTATTTGATTGCTTGCACTAGATGCATTAATTTCAGTGTAGATGCTGATGTATAATCTTATTTGATTGCTTGCACTTGATGCATTGATTTTAGTGTAGATGTTGATTTATAATCTTATTTGATTGCTTGCATTAGATTCATTGATTTCAGTGTAGATGTTTTCTAACCTTATTTGATTTCATGCATTAGATGCATTGATTTCAATGTAGATGATGATTTTCGATTTGATGTAACTCAATGTATGATGGTACATTAACTTAAAGTGATTGGATTAACAATGTGCATTGATTTTAGTGTAAGCACAAAAAAAATGATTGACAATATGCATTGATTTTTGTGTTATAGTAATTCAACCTATTAATATTGGTGAGCAAGAGAGACATTGTATGATGTTTACTGCAATAGTTCGAGTTAAAAAATTGAGTGGTTTACGATCTCAACTGTCCTTTTCATATAATCAATATGAAAAGACAGAAAAGCTAACAAATAATGTAAATATTTTGTAAATCTGACCACTCATTACAAAAATTCAAAATTACATTATTTCTTTACTTTTTCAAAACAAACTATAGATAAAAAATAAAATTATATATATATATTACCGAAAAAAAAAAAAAAAAAAAAAAAAAAAAAAAAAAAAAAAAAAAAAAAACCATCAAAATATTTTGAAGGAAATAGATTATTTCAAACATCAGCAATGAAACAAATGATTTCAAGGGTAATATTGATGTAGTAAATTGCTAAAACTGCTCTTCAAGATATATTTAGTAATACGTGGAGCGACACTATTAAGAATTATTAATTGTCAAAAGCTGCACAATACCTAAAATTAAATGAAATAAATGTGCAATATCAATCCTCTTGCAAACTATTGACAAGATTGTTTCCCTTTTTCATCACCAAATAATTACTAACAAACAATTGTAACATTCACAAAAATTACCATTCAAATCCAAACACATAAACACACAAACCACTCAAAGCATCCAAGCGCAGATGTACAAACCATTCAAGACAAGTAACAAAAAAAACATTAAAGAAGAGAATGATAGAGTCATTTCAAACAAAGAAAACATAATGTAAATTTCAAAGTATGAAGTTTATCTCAAACATATACATAATAATGATAATCTAAAAATGTTTCATTGTTGCCCTCAACTGGAACCATCCTAGATCCATCTAACTCTAGATCTATCATGGTCCGAGAGGGATCAAATCCCTTGAGGTACAAACCTTTCCTCAAATTATACACTCCAAAGAGAAAGTTTGCACCTTGAGGGATTTGATCTCTCTCAGAGAATGATAGATTCAGAGTTAGATGGATCTAGGCTGGTTATAGCACAATATCATACTTTAATATATAGGAACAATAATGAAAGATAAGATCAACTTCACCTATGATTCTAGAAATAGTACCATGGTATATGTCATAAACTCAACATAATAGTAACAATATTGTAAAAGAAATCCCCATGGCTCTAGAATATTGTTGTTTGAATGTAAAAGGGAAATATTATTGCCACAATATATTATATTTAAAAATCGGATTTTCAATGTTATGAGTGCTATGCAAACCCTAGGTTAGATAACTAATATGCTTGCATTCATTTTGTAACTCTTGAATGAAAGATTGTGAATAGCAAACATATGTCCATTTTAACTATGAATTTGTTAAGCATAAAAAAAGAATTAAAAATCGAGGTACAAACCTCTAGTTGCTTAAGAGGCCCAGACTTTAGATGAATCTATGTTAAGTTGATTTTTTCAATCTTCCATCAAATGTCAAAAAATCATTTTCTTTTATTAGCATTACCCACGTACATAAAACATGGATCTCTCCCACCCTAGGATATAAGATTACTCCTTTTCTTTCATTGTCCAACAATCTGGCAAAAGTCAGAGCTAGAAATAACCTAGTTAAGGTAAAAACAAAAAATCAGACCAACACAACCAAAATTTGGAAACTTTTTTTAAGAAAGGCATACCATTTAATTTTTACAATCGAATTAAAATATTCTTAACCACAGAATAAATGCCAAGCTTGTATTCAAACGAAAAGTTGGAATGCTGCTCACTTGCAGAAATGAATTAGCAAGAATCAACACATGCCTCATGAAAATCGATCTCATCAAGGCATATGACATGGTGGACTGGGAGTTTCTAATATTGATTCTCCATAGGTGTGGGTTCCAAAGAAGACATGTGGAATGGCTCATGGCATGTGTATCCTCTGCAAACATTGTTGTTTTCATCAATGGACAACCTTCTGGATTTTTCAGAGTTTATCGAGGAATACGACAAGGATGTGCACTATCCCATTTACTCTTTATTCTAGTGATGGAGGGGACTCTGAGCAAGGCACTCAAAACAACCAGAGATGAGGGAAACATTAAGGGACTCCCTCTATCCACAAAAATTTCCCTGTCACACTTAATGTTTGTAGATGATGTCATTGGGATTGGGGAAGCCAATTTGACTTAATGGCACCATTTTTCACTACTTCTTGACAAGTTTGGCAGAGCCTCTAGGTTGCGCATTAATAAATATAAATCAGAGCTGATTGCTAGACAAGAAGAGGATCCATAGATCAAAAGAATTGCTATGTTTGGAATCAATGTCAAACCCATTACAGAAAGGTTCAAATACTTGGGATTTTTCTTGAAACCTTGCAATTACAAGAGGTGGGACTCTAACTGGATCTTGTAAAAATTTGAAAAAGTTTATCCGAGTGGGAAAACAAGTAGCTCTCCTTGGGAGGGAGAATGACCATGACTAAGGTTTTTATTCAGGGTATATCTATCTAAAAGATGCATTAATTTCTTCTCCCCATGGATATCATTCACAGAATCAACTCACTCATTGTTGACTTCATTTGGTCTGGCACCAGAGACAAGAATAAATTCCACATGTCCTCTTTGGCCCACATTTGCAAACCACGTGAATATGGTGGTTGGGGCATCAAGGACACATATGTTTCAATTGTGCATTGCTCACAACAAATATTTGGAGGGCCATGGTGGGTAGTGGCATCTGGAAAAACATAATCCGCAAAAAATATTTGAATAACGCACTCCTGGAGGATTGGGTTAGAGCTGGTGCCCCTAAGAAGAGCTCGAACTCCTACATTTGGCGCAACATGATGAAGGCTTGCCCTTGGTTATGCAGCAACCTCAAATGGGCAGTTATAAGTGGTAACAAAATTTTGATTGGCTTAGACAACATGGTCGGATTGGATGGAAGACATTCCCTTTCCTTCCCTATCATCCAACACCTGCATAGCAGAAATATCATAAATATATCATACATTGGGGACATACATCATGATTTTTTCCCCACTACTTACTGGATTCAAGCTGCACAATTGGAAATATTTCTAGAATATCACCATGAAAGGGATTCCTTCCGCACCAACCTTATACAAGCATGCACTAGTATAAAATGGCTAATTAGTTACTAAAAAAATGACTAAAATTTGCATATAAACGACAATTTTTCAGTCGGTGACCAGTAATAGCTAATTTACAGTATCTTATAATGTGACCAACTTTTAGTCGTTTTTAGCTTAGTCATTAATCGGTTGTCTCAATTTTATCGTCTATTAGTATATTTAGTCATAAATTTGGTCATTAATTTAGTAATTTATTTAGTCATTAATTTTCACAATTAATGACCAAATATACAACAAAATATTTTACTATATGATCACTCGAAAAAACCAATTAATGACTAAAGAAATATGACCAAAATGTTGGTCGCATTATAAGATACTATAAATTAACTACTAATAGTCATAAATATGAAAATTTTAGTCATTGTTTGAAACCAATTAATGACCAAAGAAATATGACTAAATTTTGGTCTTGTTATAAGATATTGTAAATTAGCTACTAATAGTCTTATATGTGCAAAACTTAGTCATCATTTGTAATCACAAATTTATCATTAGCAGTAGTCATATATATATTTTTTTGGTAGTTTCATATTCATTATATAAACGACTAATTTAGTAGTTTATATTCATTTCATTTACTTTCATTAATAATCATTATAAATGACTAATTTAGTCATATACACATTTTATTTATGTTCATCATTAATCAATATAAACTACTAATTTAATAGTTTTAGATTGATTTTATGTTTTCATTATTAATCAACATAAATTAATTAGTATGTTTTTACAACTAAATTTAAAAAATGTCATACAATGTGTATGTTCATCTAATATGAAAACAAAAAGTTGCACATGTTAATTACAATACTAAACATTATCACGTGCAACTATAAATAATTTCAACCATATAAATTATATTACATTAAATGTTAAAGTATTACAATATGAATTTCCAACTTAATATTGGTTGGACTACAATTTGAACATGAAATGATGTTTCATCACTTCAAAACATTAACATTATGTTGTCAATGAATTGCAGGTGAATTCGTCAACTCTGAATACTTGACCATCAGTCTCTATGTGTGTCTTATGCGGTATATTGGCTCTAAGGGTATCACTAAACCGGTTCTCTTCTCTCCCTCTTATTGCATTTGTCGCTCCAGTGTTATTTCTCTCCTATTTCTTCAATTCCTGCTTCTTACCATCAATACTGAGTTCATTTTTCGAAAACAAAAGAAGATACAATGCAGAGTGTAAGACATGAAAGACAATGAACACTATAATATAAACTAAAGTAGAATATAAAGAATTTATATGACATATACCTCAACACTAGCAATTTCAAAGCCATTGTTCCCCATACAAGCAAGAAACTCGACACGTTTTCTTTAGTTGAGATATATTGGTCACTATGTGGTTAGATGACCTGTATAAACAAAGAAAATAAAATGACACCATAGAAAATAACACCTTAGTAACTTAGTATTCAACCTTTAGGGAAATATTAGGCACAATCATGTCAACTTATAAGTTACAGCTAAAAAACTCAAGTTGTAGATAACTCGTGGAAACAAATAACCTGATAACTCCTTATTGTCTTATTCGACAAAAAACATTTCATTTTCTAACGCATGAACTTGTTCAAGTACATAAACAACATGTACTCAAATAACAACATGAAAGTACACTTTTTTGATAGTTATGAAAATCTTTTAACACAAAATAGTTATAAGGATTCCAATCAATATATGTAATACTAATTTCATCTTCAAGCTTTGGTTGTTGTTTAAATGGACATGATACTAAGTATTTTCAATTTCGTAGTTAAAAGACAAAACAAAATCAAAATAAACATTCAAAATACAATCAAACAATAAAGAGAGGATATCATGAAATGGACATTGCAATTAAAAAAAATCTCTTTACCTGTCCATTGATGTCTTTTCTGGCATTCCTAAAACATTTGCTTACCCAAAATAACCATTAGGTGAAATAATAAAAACTTTAAAAACCATAGGAATCCCTACTAAAAACATTTCCAAAGTCGATGTCTCAGGTGCCTGAAGGATCTCTAACGACAAATTAATCATATCCAAGACATGCTCTTCATTGTCTCCCCATCATTTTTCCAATCACATTTCCTGTAACCTTAACACAATAGAGTCAAAGTAACAATCAAACAAAGGAATTGACATTATTTTTTATATTTTATATCTATTAAATTTAAATATTATTTTTTTTAGGAACATATTAATTCATAATTAAAGTATTCCTGACATATGAGAATGTATTAATCAAGTAGGACATCAGAAACATTGACCTCAATGATGTCCTCAAACAATTTTTACAATATCAATATTTTTCTTGCTGTGATATCTTGGGTTGAAAAAAGAACATACCTACAAAAGAAAAATCCATATATTGCTTATGTTCGAAAAATGTATATGGTGTATTCTCATGCATATTTTTCAGATGTTTCTCTGCCTTTACCAAAGCAAACTGTAACTTGGTTAAACTTTTTATCCCTTCATTCAACATCAATTTCTACAAGATAAATGTCACACACTATTCTTTCCTATTTCATAACATGATACATATGATAAATTTAAAGTCACATAAAACCAAGAGAAAACCCTTTTCTATCCAAAATAAACAAACAAACAGTGCCTATGATAAAATTTCATTCTAATAACAGCAGATGAAAATAGACTAGTGGGCCATTTTTGTTGTTGCTTGAATTTGCGTGATTTTGTTATGAAAGTGCTCAAGCTTCAGAAACCAAAAAATGTGAGGGAAGTTGTAAATGTGAAAAAAATATGTTTACCTTTGTAGACTTCTTCAAAATTATGTGAATGATGCCATTTTCGGATGTGGTAAAACTCATAACAAGAAATGGCCACATTGGATGCATAGATTAAATATAAAAACTTGTGGACATGGCATGTATTCTAATAAATTGCATTGCAATGACTACCATGGGCCTCCACGAGTTACAAGTCCTCAGTATGTGAGCCTTGATGATGAAAGAGAGATGGCAATGATAAGTATGGGTGTTCCTAGTTTGTATGGTGGATATCTTCAAACCAAGGTTGTCATCTTAATGAACCTAGGTTATGACATGGTAAACCTGGATCTGGTCATCACCTAGTTTCATTCCATCATACTTTTTCAAGACTTAAGAGGAAATAATGGTCCTTCAACTTATAATATGGTTGCTTTTTAGGTTATAGATAAATCTTATCCAAATCAAATGGATTTTTGGACTCCAAGAGATATGGATAATTTAAATGATAACAATCATGTTTTTTCCCAAGATTCAAATGTAGGGATACATTTTGCGGATTTTAATAATAGATATAATGAAAGAAATAATCCATGAGGAACATCCACTGGTCATTGTGATTAGGGAAATACTCGAAGATAATAAGACTATTCAGGTTCAAATCAAAGAGGGTGTTGATTCTTGTAGCTCCTCAGTTACTGGTAGTTTGAATTAAACAATGAAAAATAAATTTGTTGGTGTTTACACACATAATCTTACACTTATGGAGGATCAAGTTCAAGTTGGAAAGGAAAACCAATAGGAATTTAGTTCCCATACAAAGATGAATTTTTTTTTCCAGGCATGCTGATTATAATGCCCATGGAGAGGATATACACTATGGAGACATTGGGGAATATAATCAGAAAGTAGATACCATAGGGAGGAATCATTGCATAATATAAAAGGCACATGAGCTTATTAAAATGTGTGCCATCTGACAGCCATAGTGTGATTGATACAAATAGATATGTGGAATATCCAAGTATCAACCTCAACTTTTCAACAAATAAATGTGAAGTTGTGACTCTCCCTTTCAACAAATACTTCCAAGCATGTTTGTTTTGAACTTCAAAAGGATTCTAAACTAATAGTTCTAAGTGACTCAGAGGAAGAAAATGTGGATGATGAAAACATTAGTTGCTATCTTGTTTTGGATTTTTCTAGTTTGGATACTTTGGGTGAGTATATACAGTTCCATTCAATTCTTGTGAAGCTTTGCAGGAGGAAACACAATTTGATTGCAATGGAATTAACTTACCATACTAGTTGCAAAGAATAATCTCATTTCACACTAATTTACAGTTTACTTGAAATGCATTAGACACGTGAAAATGCCATTACCATTACCATATCACTTTGTTTTCCTTCTGAATTTATTATTTATTCCTCTTCTAATAATTATTTAGTAACATGTTGTAGATTTTCATCAAGGGCTCCAACTTCATGCAACCTTTTCACGTCTCCCAGAATCTGAACCATTTGAGTTGTGCCTCAAAAGAAGTCTTGAAAAAATCAATCATTCTAAAGGTCTTAAGAAGATTTCATAACAAAAGTTTGAAAACAAGAAATTATTTCAGTACAAGGTTGAAATCTTCGAAACAAAAGAACTACTCATATAGCATAAATTTTCAGGACATTTTATTGACATTATTCACAAAAGCAACGCAGAGAAAATCCCCACTTACTAGAGAGAGTCGAGAGTCTTTATAATCTTAATCACAAGGGAAATAAAGGAGAGTTATAGTCCTTCACATTTTAACTTTAAATTCATCTCCAACAAGTGTTTATGTTAATAAGAAAGAACATAAACTATCATATAGAATAAGTAAATTGGCTTGAATTGCACTATTTATTGAATATTTACTTAAGCTATTAACTTCAATGAAATACATTTGCTCCATTTTAACAAGAAAATATCATTACACCACACTCATCATAAAAGTTTTACCTGATTCTTCTCACTTAAGAAAGTAGCATTTTCCATCACCTTCATGCACTTAAGTAATAACTGCACAATCTCAATCAATTTAGTTGTTATGGATGATTTGAGAAAAACATTTGTGCCTCGGTCCTCGAGAGCCTCCTAAACACAAACATTGGTAGGGATTTTATAAATTGAAAATTTTTTATACGGATGTAATGTAGAAGCCAATGTTATTAAATAAACATAGAATATTGGGTATTCTAGATATGCCTATTAACCATGGACCTTGTGCCAATTAATGATTGTATTGTTTAGGCCTTGAAGCAGATAATTTCAATAACTGTTAGCGAGGTACCAACAACCCATTCTTTGCAAGTGTGGAAGAGTTTGAGGGTTTATCATCCATAAATACAACAGTTCCCGTTTAGAAAAAAAAAAAGGGGACTATCATGGAAATATGCCCCTTTTTCCAAAAATATTTGACAAACAAGCATGTATAGGGAGCTTCATTGCAAAGAATAGACTATGGTGCCAAGTCCGAGCAATATCCTTTCCACTAAAAATGACAAGGGACTTGCACACAATCCATCCTTTTGAACTCATGAAATAATTATGGGCCAATACAACTTGGCGAGAACAAAGCAAGAATGGAACCCTTGTCGACGACTAACCATCCGATCAACATCTATATTTTTCTCTGCGGGGATCGTTCGGTTTGGAATTGGGCAGATGTAAATGTGATTCGGGCTATAGGGCTAAAGAATGTCTATAAAATTGACCATGATGTGTAGTCCCTTTGTTATTTGAGTTATGAGACCGTGATAAATTTTATTACACCCATTGCAAATGCAATTATTGGGTTTCTCCTTATTTTGACGTAAACGCAGTATTCTTCCTTCATATTTGTTTGTCCAAGGAGGCTTCCCTGTAGAGTCCAAATCTGCCTATCTGTTCTATTGGACTCAGGCAAAAAACCGATCAAACCATTCTTCAAATCAATGTTACACCAGGCAGAAAATGGTAGGATTCGCTGAAAACAGACCTGGATTGGCCAAACCCACCACCACTAAAGGTCCTCCTGAAATGGAAGGCAACAAAGCAACAACGCCATCAGGACAAAAAAATGGTCATCGAGTTCTAGGTGACATTGGGAATGTTGTTTCTGTCATTCCCCAAAGGAATCCACATGCTGTTGGTTCTAAAGAATTTTGTTTTGTTTAATTGTCCAGTAACAAGGAAATTTGTTGTCACATTAGCAAACAATCAACATTTTGTATAGGATTCCCAACCTGTGAATGCACCCGATGAGAATCGGTGGGTGGGAGCGAAGCAAAAAAAAGACACTCTCATCTATAGGGAACAATAAACATCAAATTGCGCATGAAGTTGATATGGAAGATCAGATGACATCAGAGCCGACTATACCTTCTGTGGTTCAGACTGAGGAATGATGTGAAGTGGATATGGTAGATTCAGTTGATCTGATGTCAGACATAGACAAAGCTGATGTAGGAGACCTAATGGTTGTTTTAGAATATGTACAACACATTTACAGTTTGTATAAAACTATGGATAATTTTAGTTGTGTTCCACATGACTACATGTCACAACAATCAGACATAAATGAGAGAATGACAACTATCATGATTGACTGGCTCATTGAGGTGCACATGAAGTTTGAGCTCATGGATGAAACTCTATTTTTGACTATCAACATTATTGACATATACCTTTCAAGACAGAAAGTGATGAGAAAGAATTTGCAGCTTGTAGGGGTCACTGCCATGCTTTTGGTATGCGAGTATGAGGAGGTCTCTGTTCCTGTGGTTGATGACTTCGTTCTTATCTCTGACAATGCCTACATTAAAGGATACATTTTACAAATGGAGAGATTGATACTTAGTACTCTGCACTTCAGTATGGCAGTGCCAACTCCTTATGTCTTCATGAAGAGATTGCTAAAGGTAGCTCAATCTGATGAAGAGATAGATAGATTGTCTTTTTTCTTCATGGAGCTTTTCTTGGTGGAGTACGCTATGTTGAGATATCAACACTCCATGCTTGCAGTGGCCGCAATTTATACTGCACAATGTACCCTGAAAGGAATTCCCTGTTGGAATGGAAGTATTGAATGCAACTTTGGGAATATGCTAAGATGATGGTGCATTATCATCAGAAGGCAGGGGAAGGGAAGCTTACTTGCGTTCATAGGAAATACTCTGCCTCTAAATATGACCATGTAGCCAAGATAGAACTAGCTCTCTTTATTAGATACATAGTCCTCTAGGGCACTGGCAGATTAACGACCATTTTTAGCATGGTTTACTAAACATTCAAGCTCATGTCATGTCTTTTATTAGGTTTTTATTTTATGCATACGTATTGTAGTTGGAGTTCATATGCTAAATTAAGCTTTGAAGTGATCATGATGACATCCTAATTCTTTGATGGACAAGAAGAGCACTAGCGTATGTTTACTACCATTAGGATTTCCAATAACTACCAAAACAAATAAATTGATGGTGTCTCAAGGGCTGGCTCAAAGCACTGAATCTTCCTCTGATCCTCAAGCTACTGGGGGTATATCTGGTGGAGCACCTAGTAGTGGGGCTAGTAACAATCTGAATACACAAAATGGATCCAGTGTATCGAGTACAGGTAGCGGGCCAGCCATAGTGCCGAGTTCTCTATTGCCTACTAATTTTTCTATTGTATTAAAAAGTCCCTATTGGATTCGTATCATTTATCGCAAGAAGTTTGAAGTTGATATGCGCTGCTTTGCTGGTGATCAAGTATGGCTGCAACCAGCTATACCACCTAAGGGTGGTGCTCCTGAAGGAGACTCAATGCTCTATCCACAATTTCAACAAGTTATCATGAGGTATGTTGATGCCAGATTAAATACTCTGGAAAATCATCTTAATCCCCACATTTAGGGGTCCCAGGAATTTCAGATAATTCAAGTATGAATGTTGGGCTGTCTCCCGTCGGCAGTGGCAATGTAGTAGGCACCATTTCTCCTGGAATTTCTCAAGAAACACGATTAACCCAAAGGGAAGACACTATATTAAATAGAGTAACTAACATAAAAAATGCGTTGGAAATGCAATGTCTCGCGACACATAATGCGAGAATGAGTTTGGTTAAGTTTCCTAATATTGCAGGAACTGGTCTGCTAGTGGATGAGGATGAAGAGAGGTCTATCTATATTCAAGTTGGGAATGATAGTGGTTATGGAGGTGGGTGGGTCCCTCTTGCTTCTCTTATTTTTTTTTTACGCGGCATTGTGAATTATCTTGGAATTCTATGGTCATTACCAGTTACTAGACATTATGCACTCGAATTTGAAAGCGGATGGAGAGTTGGTTGATTACTTAGTCTGTGATCCAGCTTTGATTTTTCGTGTCAGGGGCCATGTGTATGAAGTAAATTTTATTGATTTAGGATGACAAAATAAAATTCCAATTCGACTTCGTATGCAAGGTATGAGTGTGGAGAACTATAATCTGTACACGCAAGCGCAACACCAACAACAACCACTACCACGAAAGAAAATAAATATCCAATATGAACTAAACTTTTAGGAAATTGATGAACTATGTGAATTTTTTAGTAGGGGCCATGATATGAAGTAAGTTTTCCTGATTTAGGAGGACAAAATAAACTTCCAATTCAACCTTGTATGCAAGGTCTAAGCGTGGAGAATTATAACCTGTACACACTAGTGCAACAACAAAAACAACCACTACCACGAAAGAAAACAAATAGCCAAGATGAACTAAAATATCAGGAAATTGGTGAATTATGTGACTTTTTTAGCGGGCGAGTTGTATCGGAACCATATGATGCATCTAAAATTTCTTCCTTTGTCAGTTTTTTGTTGCTGCCAATATCAGTTCTTCGAGAATTTTTGAAGCTCATTACATGGAAGCAGGGGATAGCTCAAGATCAGGGTGCTAATACAGTTCCCTCAGAAAGGCCCCGTGTTTAATTGTGCTTAGGCAATCACTTATGGATGACTTCTTACGCAGTAATGTCTCTAAACAATGCATATCTAGATTTTTCAGACAAAGCAACCAGTGCTCTGTCAAAGAGCAATATTCATTATGATCGGCCACACGATGCAGTGGATTTTGAGCTCATTGTTTTCCTTGATCATGCTTATTTTTCTCGTGTAGATGCTGCCAGTGCTGCAGGTGGGTTGCTTCAATGTGTTTCCTTAATATTGAAATATGCTTTTGGTGAAAATCCTCACGTGTCTCTTCTAATCATGTAAGGTAGTCATTGTGGATGTGCCAGCGGGCCTTGTACTGAGGATTGGGAGTGCTAGAAACATAGAGTAGCTAAAGCAGCGAAAATTGCTGGACGTGGACGTGGAGTTTGTGGGAGTTCAATGGATGTTAGTCAAGGAAGACTGCAAGCTGTGGCCAAAACATTACAGCATTACTTTCAATCTTCTTTGCTTCAGCTCTGATAGGGTGCAACTGGTAACACCTTCTGTAGGTGGCTTCACAGCTTGAGCTTTTACTAGTGTACTATTGACCTATCCCTGGCTTCTTTCTTACCGTCCACATAATCTAGTGGACTTTTGGTTTACTATAGTCCTTTATCCTACTTCTGTACGTGATGTAAATGCTAGCAGTGCAACTTGGACTGGTTTCTTCACTATGTTCGTGGAAGGTTGAAATATGCATTTGGTGAAAATCCTAATTTCTTTCTGAATGGATATTGCTAGAAGTGAAAGTGGAGCAAGTGGGAGTTCAGTGGAAATTTGTTAAGGAAACTGCACATTGTGGCTGAAACTTCCAGCACTCCTAGTGATCTTCTTTGCTTCATCTCCAAAAGGTGTAAATAGTAACACTCTCTTTAGGTGGCTTCGCAACTTGAGCTCTTATTATTTTACTATAGCCCTGTTTTTGGCTTCTTCATATTCATCATTCACCATTCGGTGAACTGTGGAAAATGTCGTAGAGTCTACTTCTGTGAAAAGGCTTGACAAAAGATGAAGTATTTTTGGCAGAAACAATCCATCTGCCTGAAGATACCGTTACGTAATGCATTCTAATTTTTTCATCTAATATCTTCTATTTATAGCATGATCAAATATTTCAGATGCAGCTTTGAATAACGGCAACTGCATTCTTTTAACCAAATTGTCGGCAATGCGAAATTTCCTGCAACTTTGTTCCTGTAAAGAAAAATAATTCACTTTGGCCTGTAAGTTAATTTTTATGTGTATTAGACAATCCTTCTGTCTCCTGTGTGATTTACATTGGTTATGAAATCCTGTATCTATTACAAGTCGAATATTCTTGTCAAAGTTGTACTATTCCTTGTATATTCATATTGTTCAGTAGATGATTGTCATGTGAAAATTCTATAATGACTAATAGACATGGAAACTCACCAACTATCACGGCTATGATTGCAAGCAGATCTGCCAAACTACCATAGGATAACTTGATGGACATGTTACTTTGAAAATAAATTTGGTAAAAAAGAGATCTGGGAGATAAAATTTGAGCATTATAAAAATAATAATATCTTCAAATACTTGTCATGTTTATATCAAACATATTTTGTAGACAAACTATGTATTGATTTCTATAAATGTTGAAAATCTGAGACATGGGTCTAAAGTGTCCGTCCATGTTTCTGTCTAGGCTCTGTGAAGTTTGCAGTAATTCTTTTGTTTTCATGAGAATAATTGTGCAACAGTGTGACGGAACACTTCTGGAGTCAAAGGAAATTGCTTAGAATTTTTTACTCAATGATGCTGCAGAAAATGGTGTCTAAGGATGGTGGGAAAATGATAAATAAAATCCTAACTTATAAATACAGTACTTATGGGAAAAAGATAAATAGGATCACTAATTTATGGTGTCCAAGGATGTCGGAAAAATGATAATGATAAATAGGATCACTAATTTATGGTGTCCAAGGATGGTGGAAAAATGATAATGATAAATAGGATCACTAACTTATAAATATGTCACTTGAAGGTCATGAGGGACCTTAAGCATCTCAATAAGAAGTCCTTAAAATGGTAAAATTTTATGTCTTAAAAGTAGTCCCTAGGAAACCATTAGAGAGGTGATGAATGTTTTTAAAATGCACAGGTGATCGCTTTTTATCAACTGAATCCTAGACTTCATGCTTTAGCCTCTAGAGCTATAACAAGGAACATAAAGCCTTGGTTTTTCTTGTGTAGCCCTTGGTCATTGCAAACCATTTGACCCAATGACTTGGAACCATTGCCTTTATTCTGCTTATGGAAATCTCTAAGGGGCTATTGAGATAGGATCTTGGAAGGTGAGTTTATCATGCTTGTTTTTGTCATGATGGTAGATTTTGTAGTGGCATTGAACATGGCTTGCTTGATCTCTTGGACAGTTGCTTGTAGCTTCTTCAATGCCTCCTCCTTTGTTGTCAAACCTTGGTAACTAAGTAGTCATTTCGGTGAACCTCTTCTCTTACGAATTACTTAGATAAATGAATTTGCTTCATAATTGCAAGAGTTGCAAGATGCTCTTGTATAATTATTACCTCATGTTGGTGAAAAAGTCTTGGCGTTTGGCTAGTTTTTTTTCCAGCTCATGTGCTTTTTGCATCTAATATCAGCTTTCCTCTTGGATCTATCTATCTAAGTCTCTTAAGTCTTCAAGCCTCTCCCTTTTCAAAGATTTTCCCATGCTAGGTGTCCTTCAACTCAAAGTGCTAAGAAGTCTTGACATTAAGAAGTTTTGAGGCATCTTAATTTTGGCTGTGGAGACAAGTAAATTCAGATTATAGAAGCATAAAAAAATTGGACTTAGGCACTTACAGTGTGTGTCTACTTAGAGTCTTGAGATAGTTCTTTTGGAGTATCACTTAGAGACTATTTGGAGCACTCCCAAAGTCATCATCTATAACAGTCACTAAACATTTTAGAAGTAACATTTGGATTTGACACAGAGAATTCTTTGGAGTAATATTGTTGAAGTTTATTGAAGCACTTCCTTTAGAGAATCATTGTTGAAGATTATAGAAGCGTCATTTGGATAGTCTCATTGAAAAAAAAATCCTTTTGAGTAGACTTGGAAATTTGTTAAGGAAACTGCACATTGTGGATGAAACTTCCAGCACTCCTAGCGATATTCTTTGCTTCAACTCCAAAAGGTGTAAATGGTAACACTCTCTTTAGGTGGCTTCATAGCTTGAGTTCTTATTATTTTACTATAGCCCTGTTTGTGGCTTCTTCATCTTCATCATGCACCATTCGGTGAACTGTGGATAATGTCGTAGAGTCTACTTCTAGGAAAAGGCTTAACAAAATATTAAGAATCTTTGGCAGAAATAATCCATTTGCCTGAAGATATCATTACATAATGCATTCTAATTTTGTTCCATCTAATATCTCCTATTTATAGCATGGTCAAATATTTCGGATGCCGCTTTGACTAACAACAACTACATTCTTTTAACCAAATTGTCAGCATTGCGAACTTTCCTACAACCTTGTTCCTATAAAAAAAAATGATTCACTTTGGCTTGTAAGTTGATTTTGATGTGTATTAGACAATCCTAATTCTTCAATATTCTATTACTGCTTGAGAACGACACTGGTAGGTGGTGATCAGGATATGTTAAGATGGTCTGATCTCTTTATCTATCAGAAAAATAAGTGAGCATGCTCCTCCTCCTCCATTGGAGTGTTTATGGATCAAATTTAATATTTAATAAATATATGTAAACCAAATATACATACACAGATTCCGGAGTGACGATTGGTGCAGGACCAACTTCTTCTCGCTCATGTTACAAGTTGCCAACACATGAATAAGCAAAGGTATTTCACAGCTTCTAGACTTGTGTTTTTAAGTCAGATAAGTTTGGTAGGCTCAGGATATGAGGAGAATTGGTTGTAAATTCAACAACCAAAGCATTGTTAGTATTTGAATAGTTTCCACTCCGCTGGTTGTGTTTTGAGATAATAACAATAATGATTCAGAGTAACTATTTCCATAATTTAAAAAAAACCATCTAATCAACCTTAAAATCAATACCCTGTCATGTAAACAAGTCCTATCAAACAACTTTTTAAAACATCGCTTAAGATTTAATTTCATAGGACCAATTTGCAAAACCCATTACCAGGAAATCATTATAACAAAAATCTCAAACATAAGACATTCGAGAAATATTGAGAAAAACCCTTAGAAAGTGCATAATTTAATCAAAGCTCCAGTAAATTTCCCTTCATCATAAAATCTAACAAAATGTTATGCATTAGAATATAACTAATCTCCAACAAACTAAAAGTAGCAGGGGTTTCCACGTATAATCCCATCAACAGGAAATCATTAAAATAAAAAACCCATACATGCGACATTCAAGACATCTTGAGAAACATTCTTCATGAATGCATAATTTAATCAAACCTTCAGTAAATTTTCCCCTTATTCAAAACTCTAACATAGTGCCATGCATTAGATTATATTTAACCTGAAACTGATCTGCAACAAAATACAAATAACAACAATTTCCACGAATATCAATTAGGATTTTGTAATTGTAACAACCAACCGCCATGCAAACCTCAGAAAATTAGAGAGGGTGCTAATAAAAGCTAGCCCATCATGGATACGACAATAGGTTAATGAATGGAAACCAATAGAAGCAGAGACAAATGTAAAATACCAACCAATTCGGTGACAGGAATGGGAAACTGCAGACAGGCGAGCAAGGTCCATGGGATCATCCAGGTAATTGAATATTTGTCCTGTCGCGCCCAAGTCCAGGCTGTCTATCAAGCTTGGGCTATCTTCTTCCATGGTTGAGGAAGAAGCCTCTGCAATATCCATAGCCAAGAACAACCACAGTCATAGTACAACATAGATAACACAAATACAGTAAAATGTAGGTTCAGTGCACACTGAGATGATGGGATACTTCCCTGGATTTGTAGTCGGTTGTTTAACTGCTTCCCTTATATGGCTTCTTCAATTATTTCAATTATTTCCAGAAGCATCAACATGTTCGAAACTTTAATAGAAGCATCAACATGTTGGACTCTGGGCTTCTCTCGGTGCATGTCGATCTCCAGAGGCTGAGGGGAATCATCTTCATCACCATCTCATCACCATAGCATTTTTTCTGCATCTTTCAAAAAATGCTCTGCAACCACTTTTTTATGTTATCCTGAATTGACATTTCAATTCCACGTGTTTTCCTGTTGCGTCTTTTAAAGGGTGTCCTCCATTCTCATGGCAAACACAGAGTCACATTCATGGGTTCTTCTGTGTTTTGAGGACCATATGATTATCTGTGTTTCTTATATCTAAATATACACATGGCAGGTGCGGTATGATCAACCAAAACATATTAGCACCTAAAAGGCCATCGATTTCAACTTAATCCCTACCCTCCGCCATGGAGAAATTTTTGGTTTGAATAACTTTTGTCACTGAATAACTTCAATGTGAGTAAAAAGGTAATGCAGTTTGGCTTGGCATCTGCTTGCTACATTAGATCTAAGAGAACAAGGGAATTTTACCACACCCATGCATTCCATAAGCCATAATCATCTAATTCCATGAGACAATGTCTCTTTTAAGAATTCTGTCAAACAGATGGCGTGCAAATTTGACTATTCCACAGTTATCATACATGTCTATAAGATCTCTCATCACAATAACATGAGACTCAAGGCCCCTTCTGATCACATAATCATGAACCTATATACACTGTTGTAGAGCTACTGAGTGTGCGCAAGTAGGGAGAACGCTAGTGAGAGTGACCATGTTCGGACTCATACCAACCACTTACATTTGATGAAGCAGATTCAAAGCCTCCAGGAGGCCCATGTTGGGCATAGCCTTGCTTTAGTTCTTTGGCATTACCACAGGCTTGCAAAAGAGATACATAGGTATTGAAATTGACTGAGATACCCGTGCATTTGATGGAGTACACCCAAAGATTCGTTCCACTGGCCTCGCTTGCACATGTTGCTAATGTCAATGATGCAGGTACCGACGTTAAAAATAGTACCAATTTTGAATCAATGTTTTTTGTGGGAATTTTCATGGCAATCCTCCTTGGCCATACTCTTGAGTGGGAAATGATATTCCAAATGAAAAAGGCCCAAAACTGTGAAAAAAATATTATTTGAATATAATAAATATTTTAATGTTTTTTAAATTTATTAAAGGTTATAAATGTTTTGATTTTTTTTAAAAATAAATGCAATTGAATTTGTAAGTTTTTTTTTTTTTTTCATCCCAGTTTAGATTTATTTTAACTTTAGACTGAGGGGATCAAATCTATTTTCACTCTAAAAAAGGGATTTGCACCTTAAGAAAGATGTGATTGCACTTGGTAGATCCAGAGTTAAGATGGATCTAGATCAGTTTGATTATTAATTATAGTTATAGTTATAATTTATTTTTATTTTTTTTACGGAGTCAAAATGTTAAAGAGGACATCACAACATATCTACCAAGAGGAAATAATTCACGAGCATAAATTTCTCTGTCCCAGTCTCCACCAACTGGGACTCATGCAGGTTCGATTCTTGGACACTCGTATCTTTCGCCAGTGCTTCTTTATCTCTCAAAACAGTGAAGAATCGACGTAGCAGAGAAATTCTTCAGTTTGACTCTACAAATATCTATCTGCCATCTGCCGCTCATTCACGCGATTGGTGATTGTCCGCCGGCTGCCACTCATTTACACATGGAATATTGCTATGAAAGCGCATGGACGAGAGTTGTGGGTTTGCAGGTAAAGTTTTTGTCATAACTCCTCAGCAAGTACTGATTATGAAGTTAGCTTTGGGCCCTGGCCCGTGTTGTTGGCATTGGTACGTCTCTTTGGTCTAGTTTCTCCTCGAATATGAGAGATTATTTAAGATCTCCTGTGGAAGTGCAAGGATCAATCTTCAACAATGTTATTCTGCTTTCAAGATGCAGATATTCGTTAATGATGTCAACACCATGACGCCTGGATCCCTGGGCACCCAACCACAGCAACAGGATGAACCGCAGGTAACAACGCCATCAAGACCTCCTATCAACATAGACATAGGTGTCGAAGAATTCTTTCAAACCTTTTTGGAACCATCACCTTTGCTCGATTATGGAGTTGGAGCGACAATAGGGCTTTTTAGGAACTATTTAGGAGATTGGAAACCCTTTAATCCTCTAACTAGGCACTAAAAAGAGAGGTCGATGAACTCAGGAACATAGTAGTTGTAATGGAAGAAGAGAATGGTTCACTGAAGCAATTGTTGAGGGACAACAAGGAGAAAGTAGTTCACCAACACCCCTCTAATGACACTCTACACGCTAAACTTCTCAATCTGAAAAACAAACAGGAGGAGATCAAAGCTCAGCAAGCGGCCTTTAAACAAGAAACAGAAACACACATCAACTCATGGGCACAGGTTTCTAGAGGAAAGGATACCCCCTCGCTCCCCCTTTAGCTGCAGTTGAGGAGGTGGTACAATCTAAAATCACAAAAGAACGCACTAGACAAGTGCGAGAATTGAACCTCAAAGTGAGAGGGCTTCCTTTGCCTCTCACATCCTCAGACCCCATGGTGGTTTGGACCCTGTTCCTCAATGAAAAACTAGATCTCCAGGATGTGACCCTTGATAGGGCTTGGGTTGGTACGATTCCACTCTCTTTCTCCGGTTTAGGTCGCCGGATGATCGCCTTCGGGCTCTTAGAGCTAAGCGAAAGCTATTCTCACTTCCTAGTAAGATCTTCCTTGATGAAGATCTCACTAAAACACAGGTTGTTGAGCTCAAATTCTCTAGGGAGTTGGTTACAGCAGCACGCAAGGCAGGGAAATGGGCAGTTATCAAGAAGCTCAAAGCAGTGATTCGGGACACTTTTCCACCTGGGTGGAATCCCCGTTCCGGGTCCTCCAAATGACAGGCTCGTTGGGGGAGGCAACAAGGGGCATCCATTTTCGTTAGTTGTTGGAATGAGAATAGGTCTTTTTGGGAATTGCCAAGTCCATTATATGATGCTCTTCAACTGTTAGATATTTTATTCATCACCGAGACACATGAGATCCCTGTTTGACCTCTCCCAGACATTACAAGTTACTATAAGTTCTCAGCTTGTAGGCAAGAGACGAGGAGTTCTAGTGGTATCAGAGGTTCTGGGGGAGTTTCTTGCTTCATCGGAGATTCCTTTCAGAGAAGGATTTCTTTGGTGGTTGCGGATGAGTTTGCGAGGTTTATGTGGGTTTGGGTTCGAGGGGTCTCTCCTCTCCCTAGGGAAATTTACATTGTTGTTTGTTACTTCCCTTCTAATTCTTAATCATATGCCATTCATAATGGGCCTGTCAGGTACCCTTTGTTGATGTGTATGTCGACATAGCCCAAAATTCAGCAGTTGGGGAGGTTATTCTTCTAGGTGACTTCAACTCCCACACTAGATCCCTCGAGATCCCTCTTCACAATCAGTTTGAGGACGTGTACTGCATCTAGGAGATCGATCCAAAGTCAGTGGGATTTCAAAAGATGTCTGATGATGCGTTGGGGCCCCTTACCACCTATGGTCAACATCTTTTACACTTGGGCGAATCTCAGGAGCTGTTGATTCTTAATGGCCTCCCGCGTTTTCCAAACTCTCGATTTTTCACATGTCGACCTCATGGTGGAGGAGAAAGCGTTGTTGATTATTTCCCCTCTAGCTAGAACCTCCTCCCCTTCATCCATCAATTTTTTGTTTCCCCCATCCCTGTATCTAACCATGCTCTTCTTTCTTTCTCTCTTTGTGCTGAGAACCCCCCCATTCTCACCCCACCTCCCCCCAAGGGCTCACTACGTGCTACTTTTTGTTTTGATGAGGGTGTTACACAAAATTTTCTCACTGTCCCTGCAATCCCCATCCCGCACATTGGAGGCTCATTTCTGTGACCAAAATAAAGTGTCGTGCCTTGCAAATACCATCATTGCATCCCTTTCCATGAGTATAACATTCCTTCTGTTGACAATTTCATGAACAAACCACCAAAAACACCTATTTTTGCCTTGGCGCTGGTAGCCCATTATGCCCTCGCGCCGATGAGGCAGATTAACACTGGACCTCACGCTAGCTGGCACTCTGTCGTAGTTAGCTGCCCACGCCAATCTGTTTATGGAAATTTTTTTAAAAATAGAGGTGAAGTTTCCATCATAACAACTTCGTGGGCAAGTCATAGGGAGTGGGTCGACTAAATAACCACGACCTTCCTCCTTTGGCCTCTTGGTTCCACATTTTGGGGAAACCTCCCAAGGGATAAGGCCTACCTTCCACTACAGTAGGGATCCCAACCTCCTCCTCTCCCTCTATAAATATAGCCATCCTCCATTGATGAGCTAGTTGAATTGAAGATATTATAGCAGAAACGCTGGAGAGATTTCTATTCAAGATAGAATGGAAGAGTCCCTTATTGAAAGATCTTAGGCTCGTGCCTTCATCCTATTAGAAATTCCCTGACATTCATCAAGATGTGCTTCAACTGAACCCTACGGAAGGAGGCTGCGACGTTAAGGCTTGGTTGTAACTCTTTCTTCTATTAATGCATATGCATGAGTATTGTCTGGTTCCCATTTTGCGTTAATGTGTTTTATTTGATGCAATATGCTTAACCCTCCTTGACTAGTTAGTAGTTATGAATGAGATTGTTGTTTCGTATGCTGCTCTTGTTTGTTGATCTTCGTGCAGGTATCCAAGCATTACTACGGAAGGATCGTGATCCGCTAAGACAGGAATCGAGAGGCTACCACTACAACAGTAATGGCAACAACGTTGGACTCCAGGTAGGTTAATCTACCTCATCTTTTTCATCCATTAATTAGGAACCTACACTCTAGCTTGTCTCTTTGTTACTAGACCCACTCTAGGGCTAGAGGAATCGTCTCTGTCCACAGAGAGGATTTACCTTCATAAAAAATTGGCGACTCTACTGGGGATGAGTGTGAGTCTGTCGTTTTGCCCTTGTCAAGTCGACTTCGGTTGTTTGCTTGCTTGTCTATATTTTGTGGTCTGTTTTCTTGTTTAGAGTCCTCTTGTTCAGCTCTAGAGTGTCAATATTGACCTCTGCTCTTTCGTTTTTCCAGTCTCCCATAAATATATGGCTTGGCGTGATTTTTTATTGAACAGTCATGCCGATTGGTGCATGTTTCTTGTGTTGCACTAGCGCTTGAGTTTTTGGTCAGTAGTGCTTGCCTCTAGGTTGATTTATGATTTGAAATTGTTTTGTTGAGATTGTTTTGACTGTCATAGGCTTGCTCTTCTCAGTTGTACGTCCATTTACTTATCAGTGCAGTTTATGGCCTTAGGGTTTCTGAGTGTCTTAGCTCACTGAGCCTTGTGATTGGAAGTCGAGTCTTTTGATTCTTATCAATCTCATCTTTAGATCAATTGCATTTAAGTTCTTTATGATCCTTTGAGAATTTGTTATGGTTGAATGATAATTTCGAGTTTCGTTTGATTCTTCTTCTTGCTGCTTCGAGCATAGATCACATTGCTCGTTTGGGTCATTTCAGGGCTTTCTCTTTGTTTGGAAGAGTGCATCATTGGTTTGAGTGCATTTTTGTGTTTGTGTTGCTTTCATCGAAACAGTCGGTTTAGCTCTTTACATTTGCAATCCTCGAACTAGTGTTTGTTTTGTTTTTTCGTGTAATTAGTGCATTGTGTGCTTCATTTCATTGAAAAAATAAAAAAATTGCGTTCTTTCGTTTGCATAGAAAAATAAAATTTCTTTTGCATAACTAGTGCCTGATTAACTAGGAAAGAATTTTTCGTTTTTTCGCTTGATTGTATTAGATACATTAGCAGATTTCTTTGTTTGATTTCATTGATTGCTATTGTTTGAAAGATCTCTATCCTTCTCTTAATTAGCGTTCATTGAATGGAAAACGGTGTTCATTTTCATATAGTTTACATTTAGGAAATTTGAGATCGAAATTCGGTAGGGCCTTGAAAATGAAACATTAATTCAAGATAAACTATAAAATGAATTGAATCAACCTAAGGAAACATTGGAACCTAACGTGAACATTGTTTTGTTCTAAGCTAGAGACGTGTTCTGACGTCTTTAAACCTAGTAGCTGTTGTTCGCCTTCTGGATTTAGACAGCGCTAGTATGGACTTGTGCTCCGCGTACCATCGAGTATATAAAGGGAGACCCCTTTAGGTTCAAATCCTTTATCCGTAAGAAGCCAAGTCTACCGCCCTGTATCTGTGATACACTGAACACAACATTCGGGGAGACTACCTGCACGCACATTAAGTCCTTGGTCATTTTTATTTCATTTGATCACCAAGGTGTATATGGCAGTTCACGGAAACTTTGTACATCCTCTTACTTAGATTACCTGAGTAGTCATTTAGATATTTTCGTGACTCCTTAAAAAGAGAAGAGATCATCAAGCACTTGTCCTTTCACGCTGGTTTAAAATTGAAAGTGACTAGAGTCATCTTTTTCCTGTTTCTCGACTCTTAAAACATGAAACAATGAAGTCCAATTTCAATGCCTTAAAATTAATTACGCACGATTACATGCCCATTAAAATTTTGTTACTTGGCTTGTTTTTGTTTTTCCTTAGACTTTGATCTTGAAGCCTTCGTTTGGCTATCTCATTTTCCTTCCTGTGTTGAAATACTGTCATACTGGCGGAACCACCAGTTTCGTCATCTTCCTCACTGCCGCCTAGTGGTAGTTCTTTTCCTGACGTTTCTTACGAAACCATTCAGTCCACTAGGTCTGTCGAGTTTTTTCAGCCTATTCTCCCAACTGTTTTACCTCTCGCTACCCAATATCCTCCTGAAGATTCAATTGAGTTCAATTGGCCTCCTCCAGGTGCTTGGTCTGGTTTTGGAGACGAGGAATAATGTAGAAATTTGAATAATAGATGAGTTATTCACCGAGATTATCCTGATTACACACTATTTGAGCTTCATGCATACTACATAACCTCTTCTACCATTGATCATCAATTTGCGGAATTAAAAACAATCGCATGCGCACATTGAACATTAATCAATCACACATATCAACACAGTATGTAATGGGGAAAGCTTACAGCTGAAAACCCCCAACTATCTGTATATTATAATGATAGAGAACATGTAACAATCATAGTACAAACTCCTCACAAGCTCTCAACACTATCTCCAATTGTTACACACAAAACAAGCTCAGATCATGCACATCCCATGCTCCAATCTGCTCCACCTGTCTGCCTGCCTCTACTGCACAATCCAAGATGAAGAATGATGAGATCCAAGTTCGAATCCCCTTGGCTTGTGCTGCGCAATCCTCATTGGAAATCTCAATCAATGTGTGTGCAAATCTCATGCACAACTATAGTCACAGCTGATAGTAGACTCACCCTTTCACCCACCTCTAACACTAGTCTCCACTGAACTGTCCATGCACTACAATTAACTGATGTATTCTTTAGTTGATTTATGAGTTAATAATTAGTGAATTAATTAATAATTAATTCACACCACTCATCACTAGTGTATTTATCAGTTAGACTAAATACAACTAGTTCAACTAAGTTAAACCGAACACAACTCCATCAATTGTCTCATCAACTCCACCAAACTCTGCCACATGAGTTCTAACTGAAGTCAACCATGCAATAGCTCAACTAAACCCTAGGAATAGCGTAATTACTTCTGTCAGCTGCATGTGCCACATCCGTAGCTCGAACTGAAGTGCTCCAAGAGGATAAGATAATGTTTATAGTCCAAATATTATTAAGAGCTAATAATATTCGACTGATCTATTTTTAGACTGGCAATCTAAAAATAGATTCCGCCCAATATGTCTAAAAATATAAATCCATCTATTTTTCCAACTTGACCAACCATCCACAAATAGCATCCCGCAACTTATAGAACATGATCCATATGTCTAAAAATAGACATAGTCTAAAAATAGACATAGTCTAAAAATAGACTTTGTGACAAAAATCACCTGTGTGGCCCCCACCTAGTTTAGGTGATCACTTTCCAACTAGGATCAGGAATGATGTTTCAGGATGCCTCCTTCACTATTTCTTGTTGCAATCTTCAACACTTCCTCTCAACAAGAAAGGACTGTCTTTGCATGCGACATGCAACTCCATGCATTTGCCCTGCAACCTTCACAAGCGCCATGCAACTCCATGCATCTGCTCTGCAACTCCTCTGAAACTGAATAGGCTCCAAACAACTCAATCAGTCTGATGCATCTATCATCAAATTCACCCCGACGCCTGGCAGATACTTGCACATGTCATCAGGAACCACTGCGTTGTTGACTCTTTGCACCCATGCACTCTTGCACTTGCTGTCAACTCTGATCCGCGCTCCAGTATCCGACACTGTCACTTTGATCTGCCTGCATCACTCCAACTGATCATGCTACTGCTGTGCTGTGGGCACCTCGTAGCCAGGTTCAATCCATGAGATCCACACCATCTCAATGAATCTGCCCAGAAATCTCCTCTTGGGATCAATCATGCATGTAAAGCCTACCTCTTGCAGTAGTATAGTGCATGCATACCTCCCCTGCATTTTGCTCGGCACACTTGAAATTTCCTTACCTTGGTGGTTTCTACCACTCCATGATCCTCATGAAGGTTCCTGCATATTACATGCAAACTTGCTCCTTCTCAAACATCAGACTGCATGTCTTCTTGCAGCTTCCCCAAGCAGTAGGAGGCTACGCTAGACATCTGCATCTAGCTTCAAATTACGTAGAGGGTCTTGCTCGAATCCCCAGCGCCTTCTTGGCTTTGGCATCACATTTTACCTTTATGCTGAAGGAAAAATTTTCCTTCACTGAAGACAACTTCATACCCTTTATCCTCTAACATTGTGACTGAGATCAAATTCTTCTTTAAACTTGGAACATGCACTACATCTTGTAAAAGAATGAGTTTACCTGACTCCCTCTGAAAGGTTATGGTACCAATGCCGGTCGCATTGTATCATCCATTGTCGCCCAACTCAACATGCAACTGGAGATCTTTCTCCACCAAGTCACTGAAAAGATTCACATCTCCCGTCATGTGAAAGGACGCGCCACTATCAAAATACCACCCCGATCCCAATGCACTAGACACCATGCATGCGATCAATGAGAAGTCCTGCTCAAATTGCGAGGCAAGAACCTCACTAGCTGCAGCTCCAGCAGCCTGCTTGTTCTTCTTCTTTTGTGGACAATTCATGGCGTAATGCCCATGCTCGTGACAGTGAAAACACTTCACTTTGGACATGTCACGCTCTTTACCATCCGCACCGGATTGAGAAGCATTCTTCTTGCCCTTCCCCTTCCTTGCTTTGGCATCCAAAGCGCAATCCTCTTCATCAGATGCCTTTGATGAAGATCCGTCCCTGGTACTCCACCTTATCTCCTCTTGCACAAGATCCGACCAAAGTCGCTCCCATCCTGGAAATTTTTCCCGACCATTGACAGAGTCCTGATGGGAGTGCCAACTCTTCGGAAGCCCAAGGAGAGCCAAGCTCACCAATTCCTCATCATCTACAGTCACCCCCACACTTCCCAGCTCATCCCTGCATTGGGTGAACTTCGTGAGGTACATGGGCATACTGTCGCCTTTATCCATCTTTATGTTTCTGAGTTTATCCTTGAGCGCCAACTTCCTCTGGTCACTCTTGATTTGGAATAAATCTGTCAAAGCTTTCCACATCAAGAATGGAGAAGCTTTTCCATGCAGGCCGGACACTATGTGATCCTTCACGCCTCCAACAGAATCCTTCGACACTTTGTTGTCTTCTTTGCCAAGCTCAACCAAGGCAAAGACGTCAAGAAGGCTTTGAGTCTCAAAGATCTATGAACTCCTTCAGCCCATTGTCATCTAACACCGCCTCCATCCTGTCCTTCCATGCAATATAATTCGAGCTGCCCTCAAGGGCATACTCCAATCGCAATCCGTTGAAAGACATCTTGACTTCGACACCAAGAAAACATTGCTGCAAATTCGAATTCCACCAGCTCAAAACTCAACCGCTTCTGATCTGAAATTGTGAGAATAAAGTATTTCTAGTACAGAGATAGACTGTAGGGGAATTTACTGGATATATCACCTTTCAAAGAAAGGATGAATCCAGAGGCTACCTGGCCCTCTTACAGACTCTGCCTAAAGAAATAAAATGTAATCACTGTAATAGATCCGATGATCAACTTTGCTCTGATACCATGTAGAAATTTTAATAATAGATGAGTTATTCACCAAGATTATCCTGATTACACACTATTTTAGCTTCATGCATAATACATAACCTCTTCTACCATTGATCATCAATTTGCGGAATTAAAAACAATCGCATGCGCACATTGAACATTAATCAATCACACATATCAACACAATATGTAATGGGGAAAGCTTACAGCTGAAAACCCCCAACTATCTGTATATTATAATGATAGAGAACATGTAACAATCATAGTACAAACTCCTCACAAGCTCTCAACACTATCTCCAATTGTTACACACAAAACAAGCTCAGATCATGCACATCCCATGCTCCACCGCTTCCACTGTCCGCCCTCCTATCACAATTCAAGATGATGAATGATGAGATCCAAGTTCGAACCCTCGCTTTGTGCCGCAATCCTCATTGGAAATCTCAATCAATAGTCAACCGATAGTAGACTCACCCTTTCACCTCTTCACTGGTCTCCACTGAAACTGTCCATGCACTGTAGTTAACCGATGTATTCTTTAGTTGATTAATGAGTTAATAATTAGTGAATTAATTAATAATTAATTCACACCACTCTCACTAGTGTATCAATCAGTTAGACTAGATACAACTAGCTCAACTATGTTTAACTCAGTTAAATTGAACACATCTCCATTAACTTCCTCAATCAACTCCACCAAACTCGCTCGCATGAGTTCCTAACTAAAGTCAACCATGCAATAGCTCAACTAAACCCTAGGAATAGCGTAATTCCTTCTGTCAGCTGCATGTGCCACATCCGTAGCTCGAACTGAAGTGCTGCAAGAGGATAAGATAATGTTTATAGTCCAAATATTATTAAGAGCTAATAATATTTGACTGATCTATTTTTAGACTGGCAGTCTAAAAATAGACTCTGCCCAATATGTCTAAAAATAGAAATCCATCTATTTTTCCAACTTGACCAACCATCCACAAATAGCATCCCACAACTCATAGAACATGATCCATATGTCTAAAAATAGACTTTGCGACAAAAATCACCTGTGTGGCCCCCACTTAGTTTAGGTGATCACTTTCCAACTAGGATCAGGAAAGATGTTTCAGGATGCCTCCTTCACTATTTCTTGTTGCAATCTTCAACAAATGATTTCCTCCTCTTACTTCGGGATCACCATTTATAGTGGCTGCTATACCTCCGAGTCCTCGTCATCTCTTTGACAATCTTACGACTTCGTCAGATATGGATTCTTCAAATCCTATCGGCAGTGAAGGCATGTCTATTTCTACAGGAGAATATCAACTTTTCCCTGAAGATATCTCGCATGTTTTTGTTCAATATTCTCCTTAATCGGTGTCACTTCCACCCGGTTATCGGAATTTGAGTCAGATTATGTTCGGTGTTACATCCATAGCACAATCCAGTATATAAACTCCCCCTCGGAGTTTGGTCCTCCCTCCATTGGGACTGGCACCTTCGACACTGAGTTCGTCGGTCACTATTACGTCTATCCCGGTCCAACCTATCGTTTATGTGGCTTCGTCTACGCTGGTTGTTACTACACATTCGTCAGAATCTTTTCACACTCGCAGGTCTATCTTTCTTAATCCCATGTGGCCTGTCAATCAGGTTCCGAGCAGATCACAAGCTTGCGCTCCAGAGACTACACCTGTTGGTGAAAATATGACTACCCCTATGGTTTCCACCTATACTTTTGATGAGCACATGTTAGACATTCATCGAAGATATGATCCTTCTCCGAATGCTCAATCTCCTGTGGCCCCGTCTGCTTCTAGTATGACCTCGACTGTCCTTATGGTTCCTGGCGACCTTACTTTTGAAGAGTATTTGTTAGTTGTTCAACAACAGAACTCTCAGGGTTTTCAGCCACCCCAAGTTCCTGTAAATCCTCCCCATCACTATGATGCTGTCAGCAACCCTGTCTATTCGTTTCTTGTTGATCCTAATCAGGTTGTCTATTTTCCTTCGACAAATCCTCATCAGACCGTTACTCATCAAGGACCTTTTTTACAGGGACAACCCTTAGGCTTACAAGGACAACCTTCAGCCCAGTAGGGACAATCCTTTGGTCCTCAGGGACAACCTTACGGTCTGAAAGGTCAACCTTCGGTCCAACAAGGACAACCCTACGATCCTTCAGGTCAGCCTCAACCAGGAACGTCGTATGTTTTTGGCAGGCCAATGTATCCACCACAGGGACAACCTCTTGTACAACAGCAGCAACTGTACGTTAAGTACGGCCAAAACTTTGTGCAAAAAGGACAACCCTACGGTCCTGCTCCTGGTCAACCTGGTCCATCTCCACCATCAGGCCAACCTCTTCCACAAGGGCAACCCGGTGGCCCTCATTATCTAGGCCAACCTGTTCCACAGGGGCAGCCTGCCCAACCAGTTCAACAGCCGGTTCAACCTGTTCAACAGCCAGTTTAATATGTTTAGCAGCCTGTTCAACCTGCTCAGTAGCCGATTCAACCTGTTTATTTGACTCAGCAGGGTTTGCCTGTTCAGCAGCCCACTCAACCTACTCAGCAGGGTCCACCTACTCAACCCCAAGGTGCTTATTACCCCCAAGGTCAATATCAACCAGTATATAGTGCGCCCCAAGGTTTCACTTATTACCCTCAGAATCAATCTCAGTTGGTGTATAATCAACCTCAAGGCCATGCTTACATTCCGGAACATAATCCATACGTTTCTCAGCAAGGACCTTAATGGTATACTCAGAATCAGTATCCTGGTCCTCAACCCCATTATCAGCAGAATTATTAGGCTTATAACCCCTATGGTTAGAATCCTCTGGGACAAAACATATGGGGGTAGAATTTCTCGTAGGCTAGGTGGAATGTTAACACGGGTCCTTATCAGAGACCTACAATGCCTTTTGATCCTCAATTACCATTTCTCGCTACGTTGGAACTGCCCGATGTGTCAAAGTTAACGAACGATCCAATTCTTCATAACCCGTATTGGCGTCCGGTTCCGACTAAGATTCCTGGTGATTGTCCTAAGTTTGAGGGAAAGTTTGGAGAAGAACCCCAAGCACATGTTATGACTTACCACTTGTGGTGTTCCTCTAACTCGTGGGTTGACGATTCCATCCGACTCCGTCTTTTCCAACAGACTCTTACTGGTGCTACTGCAAAGTGGTACATTGAGCTATCTCGTGGCATCTTTCAATACTTCAAGTCTCTCGCCATGGAATTCCTTACACATTTTTAGTTACCAGTTCGTTATGAGACTAGGACACACCTCACATCCTTGAAAAAGGACCGAGCTACTCATATCTCGGATCATATTCATGAATGGAGACGTCATCGTCACTTGATTAAGTTTGATATTCCTGATCAGCTTCTAACTGATTGGTTCACTACCTCGTTTGTCAATCAGATCGTGAAAGACATATCTATGGGAACATGTGTAACCGAGGAACAAGCCATTGCTTGTGCCCAGTACCTTGATCTTGTGTACTCTCAGTCTGCCACGTTGTACGATCTCTTGCCTGATGCCCCGCGACCTTGAACCTCTAAAACACCAACGACCCCATTCGTCGACGGTATTATTGGTTCCGTTTCTCAGACTTCTCGGAAGTCTTCTCCTTCAAATCCTGGGAAGCAAAAGTCTAATTCTTCCAATGATGCTGCTTCTCAGCCCACTTTGAATCCTGGTAAAACCTTGGAAGTTAATGCCATTCAGGCCAATCTAGTGAACAAAAATTCCAAGGGGAAAAACAAGGGTAAAGGTAAGACCAAAGCTAATACCCTGAAACCAGATTCATTGAAATCTCATGTTGATGATGGTTCACAACGCAAGCTGAAGTACCCTTGTTTGGTTTATGCCGAAGAGCACTACACCAAGGATTGTCCTCGATGGTCCAAAGTAAGTAGATTTCTCAAAGGCACCCAGGGAAATTCGTTTGTTCTTAAAGAACCTTTTCCATCTCAGTAGACCTAGATGGTAGAGAAACCTCAGTCCTCTACCCCATTTGGCTCTCAGGTGTTCATGATGAATGGTTCTGCACCCGTTTCTGTTGCCACTCGATCGAAGAATTATACCGAATCCCGTCAGGCAGCGGGGAAAGAGATCGTTGATGGTCCTCCTCCTCTGCCTACTTCTGGCCCTCTTCAGATTGAAAGGCCCAGTACTGAGCCCGTTATACGACCACCTTCTAAAGGTGTATTTTGCAAGTCTTCTTACAATATGAACGCCCGCGTTGCTCAAAATTACAGTATTGTTGAGGATTTGTCTTAGGTACCGTCTGTAATGTATGCTCTAGAAGTACTTCAGAGTTGTCCATTTCAACGAGAAGCTTTGTTATCTGCGATTGGTGGGGATGATCCTACTGATACTAGCCTTCTTTCTTTCGATTTAAAGAATTTTGTTCCACGACTCCAACATCAAATTGCGCTCATTATACAAATTGTCATTAACGGTCTCGATATTCATCGAGCAGTTGTGGACGAAGGTGCATCAACATGCATCATGTCATCTTCTTGCTGGAAAGCCATTGGTTCTCTAGCCTTGAACGCATCACCAAATGCCCTGGAAGCATTTGATGGAAGGGAATCAAAAAATTTAGGTGTTCTCGCTAGTTTACCGATTACCTTGAAAGGGAAGACAGTCAATGTCAAGGTAGAAGTAGTTGATGCCAAGCTCAATTACAATCTTCTTCTTGATTGCAGTTGGACTCACGCCATGCTGTGCGTTCTGTCCACTCTCTTTCATGTCCTGAAATTCCCGCACGAAGGAAAGATTGTTACTGTTTATCAATTGTCATTATTCACTTCTTCTTCTGAGAACAATGTTCTGTATGTGGACAAGATTCCTACTCACTACGAGAGCATTGGGCTGGGTCTCTTCAAAGATCCTGCCCTCATGGGTATTTTTCCTATTCCTCCACCTAACACTATTCAGATCAATATGATCTCTCGGTCTAATGACCCATGGATCATCCCTTCGCCTGAACAGGTCGATTCTTTTAGAGATTCAATGCCATTAAGTTCGATTGAGATTGCCTATTGTGAACTTCTTGCGGCTTCGGATCCTCCGCCTTTTGATCATGCTCCTTTGGGCATGTCTCTCGATGCTTATTTCAATCCCCTTGGCTCGACGATTTGAATTCTTCCGATCCATTGAAAGATATTTTTCCCTCCGATGAAGCCATCGTGGAAACTATGTCTCTCGAGGATTTGCCGTGGGATGATGGTCATCATCGTTCCTCATTCATGCCCGGCCTCGGGGCCATGTATACGTGTGTTGAGAGGTTTGCATCTCAGGTTCCTTCTCCTCCACTTCAAACGCCTATTCTGACACATGAAGTTTTTACAGAGGGTAACTTGAGTAACATTACGCAAACGATGCCTATTGACATTTTCGTCAAACCGGGAATCGCCGAGAACATCCATCTCGGGGTCACCTATTCTTCAGATGAAGTTCAGGTTTATAATAGTCTTTTCCACGAGTTCCATGACGTCTTTGCATGGTCCTATGAAGAAATGCCTGGCATCGATCCTAGTATAGTGGTGCATGAGATTCCTACCTATCCTGGTTCGAAGCCTGTTCGTGAGCATCTTCGTCCTGTGCACCCTCGAAAGGCTGCTGCCATTAAAAATGAAGTTGAAAAACTTCTCAACGCTGGTTTCATCTACCCGATTCCCTTGACAGAATGGGTGTCCAACATCGTCCCTGTAGATGAGAAACAAGGTACCATTCATGCCTGTATTGATTATCGTGACATCAATCGGGCCTGTCCTAAGGATAATTATCCTACTCCCTTTATCGATCAGATCATTGATGACTGCGCTGGGAATGAGATATTTTCCCTCATGGATGGATTTTCTGGCTATAACCAGATTAACATTCTATCGAATGATCAACATAAGACGAGCTTCATCTGTCCTTGGGGTACTTTCACGTATAAGAAGCTTCCTTTCAGCTTGAAAATGTTGGGGCCACATTTTAGCAAGTGATGTCATATGCTTTTCACGATATTAAGAACATCGTTCAAACTTATCTGGATGGCCTTCCAGCTCATTCAGCTAAGCATAAGGACCATCCTAACCATCTTCGTTAGATTTTTCTTTGTTGTCGATGCTATAACATCTGATTAAATCCGCACAAATGCGTCTTCTGCATCGATTCCGGTAGACTCTTAGGTTTTATCGTGTCCAAAGACGGGATTCGCCTTGATCCACTCAAAGTTGAGGCTATTATTAATCTCCCCTCTCCTTCTTCACTACATCAGCTGTAGAGTCTGCAGGGGAAGGCTAATTTTATACAATGTTTTATACCTAACTATGCCAAGGTGGCGAAAGGATTTACGCGATTACCAAAGCAAGGTGTCCCATTCCTCTGGGATGAGATTGCTCAGAAGTCTTTTGACGCATTGAAGACGTTGCTCATCAACGCTCTTCTGTTACGTCCTCCCAATTATCATCACGATTTTTCCCTCTATTTAGCCACCGCCTTCAACACGATTTCCATGGTTTTCGTACAAGACGATGATGACGGTGACGAGCATGTTATCTACTACCTCTCTTGCAACCTTCTCGATACCAAACACGCTATGCCCATGTCGAGAAGTTAGCGTTAGCTACGGTTCAAGAAGTTCAACATTTTCGTCATTATATTCTGTTGCGTACTGTGACTATGATTTCTGAATGCAACCCCATGACCTACATATTCTCTTGACAATTTCTCAGGGGAAAATACTCAAAGTGGATTTTCATCCTCCAAGAGTTCGATTTGGAGTTTGCTACTGCCAAGTCGAAGAAGTCATTAGTCTTTGCTGATTTGATCTGTTCCCTTCCCTCTAACTCTGCTTCGTCTGGTTCTCAAGAACGCATTCCAGACGATATGATTTTTCTGATTAGTACCCTCGATCCTTGGTACGTTGATATCATTGTATATCTTCAGACTTCTACTTTTAGATCTAAGTTGATGAAGGAGGCTCGCCGACGCATCCGTCATTAGTCACAACCTTATCGTATAGTCGGAGATACACTCTACTGTATCGGAGTAGATTCCATTCTCCATCGATGTTTGACCCTCGAGGAGGCTGAGAAAGTTCTGAATGATTGCCACAGTGGCGCCTATGGCGATCACATGTCTGGTTATGCCACTACATAGAAGATTCTTCGTGCTAGGTATTTCTGTCCCTCCATCTTCAAGGATTGCATTATTGTTGTCTGTAAATTTCATGATTGCCAGATCTATTAGCGCAAGATGCATGCGCCGCCTGCACATCTCCACCCTCTCATTACCATTGGTCTCTTTACGAAGTGGGGCATCGATTTTATGATGTGTAGCCCTCACTCGGCCGGGGGGCATGCTTATATTATCGTAGCCATTGACTACTTCACCAAATGGGTCGAAGCAATGCCTACACTTGCCGTTGACGGTAAGACAGCCACTCAGTTCATATTCAATCACATCATTTCTAGGTTTGGTGTCCCTCAAGCTACCGTTACCGATCATGGTTCCCATTTTCGGCATTATATGGTGGCAGAGTTGACTTCCAGGTTGGGCTTTCATCACGATAGCTCAACGATGTACTATCCTCAGGCCAATGGCCAGGTTGAAGTTGTGAACAAATTTCTTGTCGCTATGCTTCAATGTACGATTAGGATCCACAAATCTAATTGGCAGCTCATGTTATTTTCGGCTCTCTGGGAATACCGAACCTCAGTCAAGGATGCGAACGAATTCACTACTCCATTCTAGCTTGTTTACGGTCTGGAAGCTACCCTTCTGATTGAATGTGAAATACCTTTTCTCAAATTAGCTGTTGAATTACTGCCCAACACTTCACCTGAAGAAGATAATCTTCTCTACTTAGAAAGGCTGGATGAAACTCGCCGCTTTGCTGCTTTAGTCATCGAGGCACAGTAAAAGCGGGTCAAAGCCCATTTTGAGTAGTCGGTTTTCCCTCGCTCCTTTGTAGAAGGAGACCTCGTCCTCCTGTACGACCAAGCTCATGATAAGCTGGGGGCAGGCAAATTTCAACCCATGTGGCATGGGCCTTACATCATTAAACACATTTTGAAAAATGGGGCCTATGAGCTCATTGATTACGAAGGTCATCCTTTAGATCAACCCAGAAATGGGTTGTATCTCAAGAAGTATTATGCATGATTCATTCGTGGATGTTTTGTGTACATAGGTGTTTTTTTCATTTTTGTACATTTTTTGGCTTGGTGTATTTTGCGAGCGTTTTCTTGCTTATTGGGTCGTTGCTTATTGTGCAAATGTCTATTACCCCTTATGTTGGTTTCACGGATGGTGCTTCCCATAGTACCTGGAACTTGTCTTCGGCAACCTAGGTGATTTATGATCCTGCTGATGAGTTGATAGACCTGCAAGGTATTTGTCTAGGACGAACTACAAACAATGTCGCTGAATATAGTGCTGTCAATGAACTGTTAACTAAGGCAATTTCCCTCGGCATTAGTGCATTGGTTGTAAACCTAGACTCACAGCTTGTTGTTCTTCAGCTTAATGGGCATTATTCAGTTAGAAACCCTCATATTTTAAGATTGTATTTATGTGTTCATTTTTTGGAAAGACATTTTGATTATATCACATATCAACATATTCCTAGACAAATGAATGCATTAACTGATACAACGGCTAACATTGTATTGGATAGACATCTGCGTAATCCGTAAAATCATCATCACATGAGGGACTCATATCAAATAGGAATATATATATGTGCACCATAAGTTTCAAAAAATATATGTTTTTCTGTTACATCCTAAGACACCATGTCTCTCAAAAAAATGTAAAAATAATAGCCTAGGTGTCTAATCGGCATGATGATCATGATAGCATGTCACTGCTCGAACAAGCCACCTCAGCAAGCAATGAACTCGATTTGACACCCCACAATATGTCTCTGATATGCACAAGGAACATCGTCGAATATTGCATAGGCTGGAACCCCACGGGTGTTTCCCTTTAAGTTGTGCACGATCTCCTCCTTCTCACCCTGAGGGGCAACATCAAAATCGCGAGGTATTCGCCTCGCTATTGGAGACATCCCTGCAGGTCTCTCTGGGCCTACATTTTCAAATGCATGGATAAATTGTTAGAACATACATACCAAAAAAAATCATAATACTCATGAAAATTAAAAATGAGTCTTACCAAGTGCTTCATCCCAATTCTCTCCTTCCGGGAGTGGGAGATCTGGATCACCAGTGAAATCTGTGCCAGAGTAGGGCCAGTCCTCCACGACAATCAATTTTCAGCAGAGCCAATCAAATAACTCTGGTCTTCAAGACATCTTTTGACCGCCCCCTGACCTTGTCATCAGAGATGCCCATCGGGCCATCCGTGGTTCCAGTGCTGGTGGTGTCGGGACTATCACCTCCTGACTTTGAAATATTGGTAGTTGTTCCAAGAATAATGATACCAGGATAGACCCATAACAAAATTGCTTCAATTTGGTCTTCTTACACTTTGTCAACTGACGTTTTATATTGATTGTCACGGCCTCTGCGCAGTTGAAGATGGTCAGTGACAAGAAGTATACAACAAGAAGTAGCTGTGTTTTTGTTGCTTCGTGTGGTGCTTGTGTTCCCGTAGCTCATGTGATCGTGTGTATCACTACCCTTAGTGTTAGATACGAGATAGTTTGGATGTCCACCTTCCCGCTTTTCGATCCTTTCCATGCTCCCGTGCATACTCTATTAATTACCATGCCCATGCTCTCCATGGTGGGATGGGTGCCGGTCAAGATTGGTGCTACCCCCCTCCACGACAGTCCTGTTATGAAATAGACATCAGAAACATCAATCTCGAGCTCCTGATCTCGAAAAATGAATTTTTCCAGATCCTCATCCCAGATACTGATCAAATATTGCAGCATCTCCAATTGAGCTCTGAGACACGGTGTCATGAAGAACTTTTTCAGTCCACAGTCTCTGAGAGCTTTCATGCATCTTGCATTTCCCATGGCAAGCTCGTCCTCTTCGCTGTGTTCCCGTTCCTTCCAATCAATCACCATTTTGTCACTCTTTCACCTGCAAACATGTTCATATGGAAATTATTAGCCAAATCCAAAGCTAAAATTTGTGAAATTTAGGCTTTCTTTCTTGCATTATAAGTTTTCAAAGGTCTGCGCAGTTGGCACGACTTTTTTAGAAACAATCACACCAATGGGCACGCCCCAGTTCAGAAAATAGGGCGATTGGCACGAGTCCGTGCCCGAAATCCATGCCGACCACCGTGCCATAATTTTCACAATTTCCCCCTCAGAAATAAAAACTGAAGGTTGCAGGTAATGAAAGAATGCTTAAAATGTGGGGAAGGATGTAAAATTTGTGAAATTTAGTCTTGCTTTCTTGAATTATAAGTTTTCAAAGGTCTGTGCAGTTGGCGCGACTTGTTTAGAAATAGTCACACCAATGGGCACTCCCCAGTTCAGAAAATAGGGCGATTGGCACGAGTCTGTGCCCGAAATCCATGCCGACCGCCATGCCATAATTTTCAAAATTCCCCCCTCAGAAATAAAAACTGAAGGTTGCAGGTAATGAAATAATGCTTAAAATGTGGGGAAGGATGTCGGCTCTTACCTAGAACTGACAGATTCGAGATTGGTCTACTGGGTTGCTCGCTATCGTCGCCGCAAAATCACAATGTAAAATGGGTCACTATTGCTCCACAAGAGGTAAAAGTGAAAAGTAATTATTTTTTTACCATTTTTGGCATTTTATAACTTTTCAGAACCCTAATTAGGTTTTAAGACATTTTTTTCGATTATTACATTATGTTATTTCAAGAAATGGGTTTTACATTTGTTTCTTGTGCAGCGACAGGTCTTTAATGAGATAGTGATGAAGTCACGAGTTGTATTTTATACTTTTTCGGACTCGGTAAAAACACGAAAAAGTCACTACTAGAGTCATCTTTCCGCTCTTTTCTGACTCTCTAAAATTGAAAATATTGGCGAGACTTTTGTCGTTTTGAACTCATTAAATGGTTGCGAAACGATATCTACCTAGTATACGTTTACCCCTTTTTCGGGCTGGGATAGATTATTTACGAAAAATGAATACCTTAGTCTATTGCGACTAAGAGGTTCTTTCAGATATTATTTTCTACCTTTTCGAATCTAAGAGACTACTTATGAAAAGGGACACGCTGGAGTTTTTTTTTTTTCACTTCTTTTCAAACTCTATAAACATGAAAATATGCTGATTTCTTCCTTTGTCAGACTCGTTAAACCCTGATGGCATCAAACATCGTCACCATGACGTTCATCGAGTTCCTCCTCTCTAGGGCTCGTAAAATGTACTAGGATGGATTTGTCTGAAGGACAAACTTACAACGCAAGCATATGCTATCCCCTTCAGGCTTGTTTTAAAAAATAATTGGGGTACTCACCATAAATGGTGGGGGAAAATTGGAACTAGTCTTTAGTCGTGTTGGCAGTATGTCACTCTTGAACATGACACTCGTCTACATTCGTGTCGGGTTGGGGACATCTCATTTCGTCATTTTTTCCTCCATGGGTTTGGGTAATCTGTTTTGACCTCTCATCTGCTCTTTGCCACTTCATCATGACCTCAGATCCCTTGATGTAAAACACTGCCAAATCCAGAGTCATGTCACTAATATGTTCAAGAGAAGTTTGCCTCTGCAGTTTTCAGCCTCCCTTTGGTTCTCTGTTGGTCCTTGTTTACTATCATCATGTTCCTCTGTCTCGTATTGATGATGTGGGAAAATTTATGGCCCTCCTTCGACCAGGTCACTTCCTGTCGACTTCAACCCATTATCCAGGAAGATTGGTCTAGAGACTCCCTACCGGTACCTTGGAGCCTGCATGCCTCAATGGAAGGTTCTTCGCATTTGAAGATAGGTCCACATCATTGGCCTTTGATCGAGTGATTTTGTGGGTGTTCAATGCCAGATCACTGTTCACATTCCGTGGATTGTACCTACTGTACCTTGAGAACCATTGTCATTATTGGTGGTTTCTCTTGCGCATGTTAACATATTTCATCATTGGCTGGTAATCAAGTGGTTTTCTTGCATCTTCGACTTTAGCTCATATATTCACATGCTTGAATTTGTACTTGTTTGGGTCGAGATGGAGCGCAAGACCCTGGATTTTGTCTGATAATATCCAGGCTGTGGGGTATTATGATTTATCATGGCCTTATTACATGAATCTTTTGATTGGATGGCTACGACCATACCCGAGTCTATTTGTTGATCCTTACTGCTGGATGGCTACATCCATACCGTGGATCTCAGTTTATATGTACTCTATTATGGATGGCTACGCCAATACTGCATGTTCATGTCTCAGAGATATCAGTTGTATTTGTAATTTCAGGTCTTCCGATGGCAGTTTTTGGTTCGAACGCGTTCTCGTAAAGCATTTAACCCCTTTCTCTCTCTCATACCTCATGCTTTAGGGGGCATTTGTTACATAACATTTTTTCACTGTCCCTGTAATCCCCATCCCACACATTGGAGGCTCATTTTTGTGACCAAAATAAAGTGCCATGCCTTGCAAAGACCATCATTGCTCCCTTGCTATGAGTATAACATTCCTTCCGTTGACAATTTCCTAAATATACCACCAAAAACACTTGTTTTTTGCCTTGGTGCTAGTATCCTGTTATGCCCTCGTGCCGATGAGGCAGATTAACACTAGACCCCATGCCAGCTGGCGCTCTGTCTCAGTTAGCTGCCTACGCCAATCTGTTTATGGAAGGTTTTTTAAAAATAGAGGCGAAGTTTCCATCATAACAACTTCGTGGGCGAGTCATAGGGAGTGGTTCGACTAAATAACCAAGACCTTCCTCCTTTGGCCTCTTGATTCCACCTTTTGGGGAAACCTCCCAAGGGATAAGGCCTCCCTTCCACTATAGTAGGGACCCCAACCTCCTCCTCTCCCTCTATAAATATAGCCATCCTCCATTGATGAGATAGTTGAACTGAAGATATTATAGCAGAAATGTTGGAGAGATTTCTATTCAAGATAGAACAGAAGAGTCCCTTATTGAGAGAGCTTAGGCTTGTGCTTTCATCCCGTCCGAATTCCCTGACATTCGTCGAGACGCTGTTCAATAGAACCCCGCTGAAGGAGGCTGTGACATCAAGGCTTGGTTGTAACTCTTTCTTCTATTAATACATATGCATAACTATTGTCTAGTTCCCATTTTACGTTAATGTGTTTTATTTGATGCAATATGCTTAACTCTCCTTGATTGGTTAGTAGTTATGAAAGAGATTGTTGTTTCATATGCTGCTCTTGTTTGTTGATCTTCGTGCAGGTATCCAAGCAATGCTGCGAAAGGATAGTGACCTGACAAGATAGGAATCGAGAGGCTACCACTACAACAGTAACGACAACAACATTGGACTCCAGGTAGGTTGATATACCTCGTCTATTTCATTCATTAATTAGGAACCTACACTCTAGCTTGTCTCTTTGTTACTAGACCCACTCTAGGGCTAGAAGGATCGTCTCTGTCTGCAGAGAGGATTTAAATTCATAACGGAGGGCGACCCAGACATCTTCTCTTCCCACCTTCCCCAGATGCTCCCCTCCATGGAGAAATTCTCACTATTTGGCTCTGCATCGACCATGTACAACTATATCTCTTCCATCATTTTGGATGTTGCCCTTAAGTCCTACCCCCACTCTCATTGTCCCACTTCCACCTCTCATAAACCCAAATATTTCCATATGAATAGATGGTATGATGAGGAATGAAAAGCTCTCCACTACCAGCTTCGACATGCATTCATCCATACTCACCCCTCCTACCCCAATATCAAAGCCTCATATCTTCATCTCCTTCGTCGCAAACGTCTCTTTGTCTCCCATAGAAGATGTCACTTGTGTACCTCTCTTGCTCACTCCCTTAGACACTTATGGCGTACTGTCCTCCCCCACCACTATCCCCTCCCCTCCGACCTTAACCCCCAGTCCATGTTCTCCCATGTGTCCACCCTCTATGACATCCCAGGGCAACCCTAGATTCGGGTGACCTCTCTGCCCTCTTAAGGTTTCGTATTCTATGATAGTGACATCAGAGGGGCCATTTGGGTGATGAAAAAAATGAAGTAGCAGATGAGGATGGTTTCCAGGCAGAGTTCTTTAAACACGGTCTTCGTGCTCTAGTTCCCTACTTGTTGATCTCCTCAACCATGTGTCTGTACAGGCTTCGCATCGACATGGTCTCAGCACATCATTCACCCGATACACAAATCGGGGCCCAAATCACATCCCAACAATTATAGGACTATCATGGTGGGCCACATATTCTCCAAATTATATGCTACATCCCTCCACCTCCAAATATCCAAGGAGCTTGAGTGGAAACAACTTAGATTTGGAGGATAGGCTGGATTTCGACTTGAGCACCAAAATATTGACCACATCCTTACACTTAGGGAAATCATTGAGGAGGCACGACATCACTCTTCGAAAGTCTATTGTTGTTTCATAGACTTTGGAAAATATTTTGACTCGGTCCCTAGAGAAGCATTATTCTAGAGACTCAGAGACATTGGCATCTTAGAGACCCTCTTATCAGCAATCATGCGCTTATATGAGTCATTCCTTAGTCACCTGCGCAAAATACACTGGCTATCAGATTTTATCCGGAGTACTATTGGGGTAAAACAAGGTTGTCCCTTGTCCCCCACACTATTTTGGATCTATATTGATGAGCTGGAGTCCTTCTTGCGTGAACACATCTAGGACGGTGATGGTTGCCTTCTACATCATGTCTTGCTTTATATCTTGTTGTTTGCAGATGACGTGGTCCTTCTAGCCCCATCCCCTGATGGATTGCAGAGGTAGCTGGATGCCCTGGCCCTTTTCAGTGATCTTCGATAGTTGATGGTTAACCTAGGTAAAACTAAGGTTATGATTTTCAACACGTTGAAGAAGTTCCTCTGTTACCTCCATTTATTTTTTAGAGGAGAGGAGATTGAGATCACCACCTCATACACCTATCTGGGGGTACTATTCACAGGACCTCGCTTTAGCTTGCATCTTGCACTCTAGCCTCGAATCAACAAGGGCTATGTATCCTTGGCCCTTCCCAAGAGACAATGTTTTCAGAATCATTTTTAGGACATATCAACCAAGATGTCACTGATGGAAAATCTTGTTCGACCCACAGTTCTATATGGTTTGGAGGTTTGGGGTCCTAGCTTACTAGAGTCTGATTGGTCTTCTGCAAAGAGAGTGAAAATCACCCTTCTTCGTTGCATCATTCGGTGCAAGAAGATAGTTCGCCCATCATTCTTGCAGAGTTTGGAGCTCACCGCTTTCACCTTGAGACAGTGTTTGGTATCATCTCTCTTATTCACTGCATTCGGGGTTTTGCAGATACAGTGAAGGGGTGGGACCAATATCGATACTTGGCCTACCTTTCATCAGAGTCCATTTCAGTAGCAAGTCCTTCGTCTCGATCTCGGTGTTCGTATGCTGGAGTCTCAGATCTCCTTGCTTCAGTTGGTATCAAGATAGATCAACTCCCTCCATTCAAGTATTATTTGTGTGCACTGGGCTACCTCCTACCAACCAAACAAGAGATGAATAAAATCATCCGAGAGGATATTTACAGGAAATATGTACAAGTTATTTTGATAAACCCTCAGGATGGGTTACATCCGAAGATGGGTTTCTATGCTGATTACTTCATGTTTTTGAGAGATGGACTCATTGTTCGGCCTCATTACACGCTCCTCCATTGGATTCACACACTTCGGATTCCCTTGGGTCAGATCAGAGTAGGTTCTCATAAAATGCAGACTGAGACTAACCATCAGATTGCACTGTTAGATAGGATTTTCCAGTTGTGCCACCGCCAAGAGACTGAGTCAGAGGAGCACTTCATCTTCCTATACCCCATTTACTATGAGATTCGTGGGAGATTCCATTACTTGTTCAAAGGGGATCCAGACCTTATCTAGCTTCTTTCTATACCCAGACCAGAGATGTCTAGCCTTGTACATACAGGAGGCCACGAGACTTTGCACACAAATTCTCCAACCTCCTCCTAGAGCAGATCCTGTGCAGCAGATTACATCATTTTTTATAGTGCTCCCATCACAAGAGGTAAGAAGCAACAAGTTAATAACATTTTTGCCTCAGACTCTAGATCAGTGCGAGCTAGAGGGGCCATCCCCCTAACGTAGGGACCCTGATTCATTACGAGACCAGATCTCTTACTAGCAAGCAATTGAGATCGCCTAGTAATCAATGACATATCACTTCTTCTCAACAATGACATAACAGAGGCTCCAAATCCTCCCCTAGCCCTCCCTCGAGACAACACTCCATATTGAGTTTTTTGCATTCAACCTTGAGTGTTAGGAGAGAGATTTAGTGAACCATTATCTTGTGCCCTCTGCACTTGGAGTCCAGGACTTTCCTCATTTTTGTTTTTAGGCATTATGTTTTTCTTTCTTTATTTCTTATTCCTTGCTCTTTATATAGGAGACCTTTTGGTACTTCTCCTTGTATCGACATCATTGTACTATGCAGTCCCATTGACCTACTTTTGTGGTCATTTTTGGGATATTTATATAATTATCTTATCTTATCTTATCTACCATTGAAGAGGAATTCAATAATTATGGAGAAACCCTATAGGCCCATGGAAAAATTGAAGGTGGAGAAAGGGGTGTGGAGTTTCAGACTAGACCAAGGCGTAGTTTTGACAAAGAGTGAATGGGCTTTGGATAATGTCAGGCTCTGATATCCTTCTCAAAATGCAAAATAAGATTAAATGATAACCATGAGATTTATTCACATGATGTATATTTTTTAAGTACATATATCGGCATCGTGATAAACCCTTTGAAGACACACAACTACTCATCAAATATTTTTTTTCAGATGAGATGTTGGTTTCTTACTATCGAACCCACATGAAGGAGGAGTTGGTGGATTATGCATTGGAGGAGGGGGTTTTCAACAAAGTTGGGCTAGTCGCAAGGATTTTATCCATTCGCATTTGGAATTTATATCGAAAGGTCACAATACCTCATTTTTCAGGCCTTAGGAGGTCTTTAGAAAGAAAAGTTAATAATTTGATAGGGAAGTCATTTAGTGATTTAGAGGCCCTAACCCCTACTCCAATTGCACATTGTTAGGGTACTCTAGTTTTGGTCAACCCAGGGCTCGAGGCCATTTGTGAGGAGCTACAAAAATCTTCTTGGGGTTCTCTAACTTTGAGTTTGGTTTCCCTTTCATTCTTATAGAGATCAAAGAAAGGAATGTAATGTGTTATGAATATTTTATGGCTTTCATAAGTTTCAGAAGTTACAACTTTCTCCAGTTTGTTTTTTTTCTTGTCCTTTATCTCAAGTGCCATTGACTGTGAAGGAGAGCCTTGTCTCGATGACGAAGGAAGGTCAAATTGATGTTGAGAATATTTGAATCCATATGCAGTGTTAAAATTTAGAGACAAAAGGGTATTCAAAATTTTAACGGTGTAGATGGATTCAAAGACCCCTTTGTCTCTAAATTTTAACACTGCAAATGGATTTAGAGACCCCTGTAGTGAAATGAAACAATTCAGTATCAAAATTGCAAATTTTCATTTCCAGAGTGACACATTAAAAATTAATAACATAAATGACAAATTCATATACTTGTTGTACTTATTATTTGGTCATATTTTTATTATTGGACTATAGTAGTCATTTACGTTAATCATTATTAATTTTGTCACTTATTATCTAGTCATTTATTTTAGTCATGGACTAAATTAGTCATTTCAGTTAGTCGATTTTAGTTTGGTCACTTATTATCTAGTCGTATATTTTATCCTTATCCTAAATTAGTCATTTAAGTTAGTCATTTTTATTTTAGTCACTTAAAATTGCTCAAATTTAGTAGTAATTCACTTAGTCACCTAGTCACTAATTTCATCATTTTCTACTAATGATGCATTTTCCTTGCTAACAAAGAGTATCAGATTACTTGGGGTGGTACAAATCAAAGTAAGGACATTTTGGCCAAGGAAGCTTACTATTATATCTACAACCAACCGGTGCTTGATCCCTACTCTTTATGGTTGGCCTAAATGTGGAAGTGGGAGATCCCAAGGAAGCTGGAATGTTTCACCTGGATAGTTGTCCACAAATGTATTCTCACGTGGGAAAACCTTAACAGAATAGGTTTCATGGGCCTTGGATTTTTTCCACTTTTTAGGTCAGCGGAGGAGAATGTTGTGCACCTTTTCCTGGTATGTCCCTGGGCCTTTAGTGTTTGGGACAAGATCACTTCATTGTTGAATATTGTGACAAGTTTCTGGATAGAACCTCCATCCTTTCATGTATACAATGTTGGGCCATGAAACCTAATCTGGTAAGGTTGTACCAAGTGAGAATACGGTTATGGACAACAAGCCAGGTGAGACATTAAGGGCCCTGGAGTTTTTCTACTTTGTAGGTCAGTGGAGGAGAATGTTATGCACCTTTTCTTGGTATGTCCCTGGGCCCTTAGTGTTTGGAAGGAGATCAATTCATTTTTGAATATTAACAAGTTTGTGGACAAAACCTCCATCCTTTCATGTCTATAATGTTGGGCCACACACAACAGATTATACAGGGCCATAAATTTGTATTTCTTCTGGGAAATTTGGCGAAGTCGAAATGCATGCATCTTTGACAACGTTCTCCCGAATATGAGACAAACTTCTCTTAGATCTATTGAGTTTTCCTTGGAGATTTGAACTCTCTCTAAACAGAAAAATGAGTGATAGGACTTTCAAAGACATGGGACACAGTTGTCCTAGAGGTTTCTTTGATGGTGTCTTTGGGGGGGGGGGGGTGTTTTTGCATGTGGAGTTGTCATCTCCCTATCTCCTACTCATGATTATGAATTTTGTTGGTATGGAGGTTCTGATACTAACTCACGGGCTAAGGTACTTTCCATTTGGGGAGTTCTTAGATGTGCATTATGGCTAGCAGTGGATGAGATAATCATCTTCAAAGACTCCAAGTTGATCATCAGTTGGGCACAGGGTGGATGCTCTCTTGACATTCCATCTTTGAGCCATTAGATGGAGCAAATATCCACTATGCAGAACTTTTTACATACTCTCTCTTTCCGCCACATCTTTTGGGAGTAGAACACCTTAACAGATCGACTCTCCAACCGTGGGTCTTCGATACTTCCTAGGAACATTCATTTTGATTGTCTCATGCAGGGTGTTGAGTCCAGTTATGGACACTTCACATATGCTTGATGCTTAGTTTTTACCCATATTCTATGGTTTTTTGGGGCCTCTGTCTCTTCCAATTCTATTAGATACAATCCTTTTTGTTTCAATGGTGCTCATACCTGCTGGATGGGGCATTTTTTATTTATCTAGCTGATGTACATGCAATCTACTTTGTCAGGTATGTTCAGATACTTTTGGAATTTGTAGTGGGGTTGTTGTTTAAACATTATATACATATGCAATTTTTTGCATGTGTTTTTTAGATATATGTAACAATTTTTTTATTAATACAAAACTGTTTTTTTTCACATGTTTTTTCTTTGTGAAAAAAAACCTCATGTAAGAAAAATGACTGATGTTTTGGGGTTTAAAATAAAAAAATTGTTCTTGCACACAGTTTAAAAAAAAATATTTGGATCTTTTCAAATTTTTCAAGAAATTGCAAATTTTTTATTGCAAGTTCTTGTTTTGGAATGGAAGCAATAATATCTTGGGCACTTTTTGTGACAGTAATAGATATGATTTTCTTCATTCAGAATATACTTATGTAAATTGAATAGTTAGGTAGACCTTTTAATTAAAACAATGATTCAAAAGCGTTTCCACAAATCTGATTTGTTTTAAGGGAAGCCACACATATTCAAAGTGATAGGTATAAGCTTCCCAAAGTAATTAACGAAGATATCCCAGTATATGATTGTATTTGATCTCATATAGAGTAATTTTTTTTTATCTCAAAAAAAATAGGGAGACATTACAAGAAAGAAGGAAATGTCTTCTGCAATTCATAAATTTGACTATGCTTTGGACAATTAGACAAAAAATGGGGAATTACATGCTGACCTGTCCACATTAATAGATCATAACATTACTTGTGCAGAAACAATCATTGAAAATAATAAGGCAACAAAATTTGAAGAGTGTTTATAAGCCTACCTATGTATGGGCATATAGGCAGGAAAGAATAATAAATCATAAACCTAGATTTCATTACTCCATACGAAAAGTGTTAATGTAGCTTAGACCATATTGAGTAAGTTACTCTTGGTATCTAATGCGAGACCTACTCGCATCTCCTCCGCCATTGCATCCACCACCTCTCTTAGTTTGGAGATTGGGGTTGAACACTGCTTCTCCACTTCGTTCACAATGCCCTCTGCTTATTACCACTACCTTGTCTCGGTTCCTAAAAACACATCCACTAAATCTCCCTTCTCATTCCTCATATAACACATCAATGGAAAATCATGACGAGAAGAAGAAAAATCAATAGTTACTTTGAGGATGAATCCTTGGGCATACTTGGGATCTTGAAAAAACATCTTGTAGCTTCCATGGGTATATAGAGTGGAAGAAGATATTAGAGACAAGGAAAGGATATTCTTGAAAGTTTTGTCTAATAAAACATGATTTGGGTTCAAAACAACAAAGGAAAGCACCATGGTGGTTAGTTGGGATAATGGGGAAAGCATGGAAAAGAATTAGACAACATGGTAAGTCAGTCTTTCGGATTTGGATTTGGAGATCAGATTATTTTCTCAAAATTGAACATAAGTAGTGAAGCATTTTTTGCTTTTACATGTCATCTAGTCCCATCCCAACACTATCATGTATATGGAGAAAAAACATATCTAGCCAATCTTGCCAACCATTGGGATTCCTCAGATGTATCTCAATCTCAATTTTGGTATATTTAATAGATTAAATTTTTATTGTAATTATTTCAATTCGCTGAACTTATGTCAACTGCAAATTTTGGGAATATCTTAAAATTTGATGATAACACATGGTTATTCTAGAAATTAAAATCCACAATCGTAATAAGGATGCCTATTCCACTGCCAAATCCACCAACAATATAAAGGAATACAACTAGCAATTGCCCCAAAAGGTGAAAAGATACACCTAAGGAATATAAAATTTGGGAAGATCATCTCCAGATTAATATAGCCAAAAATAAGTTCATAATTAAATTTTAGAATTTGAAATTAGCTACATACTTTCAAAAAAATCCTTTTAAAAACAAAAATAATCATAAATTTTTATTTATAAAATACAAATAACTAAATTAATTACATCCAACATAACGATGAAAAGCAAATATCCATTTTTATTAAAACTTTGCATGCACACAAAAAACTCTAAATCTTACACCATGTTTAATTTTAAATATAGAATTTCAAAATAATAATCAAGATTTTCACAATTTTACAAGCTAACATTTCACCCTGTTTTGAGAAACCGTGTTTATGACTGGCCAATGAGATATTTATTATTATAATTTATGTTTTTTTTTGTTATTTTGAGTGATTTTAGCGACTATAAATGAGATAAAATAGACAACACGATATTATTCCAATTACTGGAAAAAATTATTCTCGTTTGTGTCATTAATTCATCTAAAGTCTCATTGGTTGTAGTTGAGCAATTGCCCATTTTTTCATGTGATTGTTGAATACTTTTGCGTTAAAACCACATTTTATTATTTATAATTGATAAATACTGGAGATAATACGTATAATACTTATTCACTTATATGCATTGCAATAATAAGACATCTGCATTCATACATGTCTAAAGAGATGGGGAAAGAGCTGCAGGCTTAGATGGATGAACTACTTACATCTTGGGCTTTACAAGATGAAATTGGCAGCATTTGACAGGTCAATGGATTGATTTATAGTGTCTAGTTTGTTTGAGAAGGCAATGCTCTAGATTATTACAATGTCTAAATTGATTGAGAAGGTAATTCTCTAGCTTATAACTCTATAATTATTTTTTTATTTTGTTTCAGGGTTCTTGTTCTGTAATATGAGTGGCATTGGCAGTGAAACATAATTCCACAATGGTTTCTTTGGATATCCCTAGAAAATAAACAATGCCAATGTCATTGATGTTATGAGTGTTATGCCTGTGTCAACTGTTATAGGTTGGATGTGCTAGTGATGGACAAACCTGATTGTAGTTCAAGTTGACAGTAATTCAAAACCGACTGTCTTTCTCACTCATAAGTAGTGGTACACATCAACAGTTACTTCTGTACATGTACCTATTATATAAAAACATTTAAATAAATTTATTCTTATAGTTAAAACATTTGGAGTGCAGTCACTATCTCACATTTTAACCCTTTTTATGTATATTTTCATCAATTTTGTCTAAAATATAACAAAATTTTATTGAAATTACAAACTTAAATTGTGCATTCTATAAAATCTAAAAAATATATATAAATAATTAAAAATTATATATAAAAAGAGAAAAGATATAAAGATTAAATTTCTTTAAATGCTAACTTTTTTTTTCCAAATTTTATACTCTAAAAAAGAAAAGTACATACATAAATCAATGATTAAAATAAATCTATACTAACAATAAAATTTAAGAAAAAAAAATCCCATGCTTTAAATGTATCTGAAAACACCTCAACCCTGATAAATATGGAAGATAATAATATCAAGTTGAGTTCTCTCAAAGACATAGGACTTTAACCACAACTACGAGTTCCCTCAAAGACATAGAACTTTAACCACAACCATGCGTTACTTCTTTCTCTCTCCGACGACACCAAGACAATGCAAGTCAAAATCTCCCTTCTATCGGTAGAAATAACTTTTATTGTCAGCCTCTGTTCAATCGTGAAGATAACTTCTTGGTGAATTTCTATTTGAAAAACATCTCGATTGAGAAATGAGGTGTCTTAATCATCACTGTTTGTTAATATTATAACCATTGCTTACAAATTTTCTAGAGGATCACATAATCAATCATGTGTCTATAAAAAAATTTAATACACTTAAATACATAATTGCACAATACCTAATATGAAGAGATGAAATCCAATCAAGTAAGTGTAAGGGAAATAGTATCAGGTTTTGAATATGCCTAGCTCACCCTCAGAACCAAAAAAAGCAGAGGAGGAGGGAGAAAGCCATGCATTGTGAGCGCTCTGAAGCCCAACATTGTGCTATACATGGGTAAGCTTAACATGATGATGATATATGAGCTCCTCTTCGTTAAAGCCCAGAGGCAGGTAAATTTCCTTTACAGTAGCAATGTAATAAAACAAAATACCCTAAGTTGCAAGGAGGAAAAGGAATATATCCAAACTAAATTACAGATGGCCATTCCTAGTGCCTTTGTAGCCATGATGCTGCTTTTGCATTTGAAAAAGTCAGCTTCTTATTCCTGGTGAGAGTGCAACCCTTGGAGAGAAAGGCAGGAATCCAAAGTCAAAATGCCATGTGAACCAACCAAACACATTAGAAGAGAATATACATGGAACGAACCAGAGCCATGAGGGAACTATAGGGGAAGGATACCTCTACCAGCATGGTCGTTAGGTTGTTCCCTACCACCACCTGGAGAAGTTAATGATAGTGCCCTTCCAAGCCCGCAAGATCCATCGAATGGAAATGGAGGAGAAGCAGTTCTTGGGCGAAGGAGAGCACTGTCAGGGCGTGTATGAGACCCCATGGTGTTTGAAATTGAAAATTTTTGACCACAAGGGCAATGAGGGCATAGATGAATCAGAGAGAATAATGAATGTGGTAAGTAGCCATTAAGATAGAGCATGGCTAGCTATGCCTCTTTCGGAACTGAAAACAAAATACTTTTTATATTCAAATTTAACTTAATAGGAAAAACAATAGACAAAAAAATGTCAAAAGGAGATGAAAAGGGTAGACAATGCCTAGCCTAACCAATTTAAAAAAGGAACACCTTCAATGTAATAAAATTTGAATTAACACAATATAACAATCATCATAATTGTAGAGCACAATAATTTCAAATAGAAATTATCATCTCCATATCATTTTAACGATTTTTCAAACATATGGATTTCAAATAGAAATTATAATAGTCATATATTTATTGACAAAGAATACATGTCACCACCTATATTTGATTCAATGGAACTCGTTTCTGACCTTAGTGGAGGCCAATGCGAGCAACTGTTGAACGAATTTATCAACATATTGTGCTTCAGATCCTTTAATTTCACTATTCAATATCATCTTTCTGAACACGTCTCCCATCTTCAATGCTCTCAGCCTCACCTCCTTCCCCTGTTATAATGATCTTGGAACCATTACTACCCCATAGCTCTACAAATATCCTCCTTGTTAGCTCCACCATTGCCTCATCTAGAGACCTCCACACACATCGTCAATTCACTAATAATAAATTTAGGATTCGACCCCAGATATTAGAGCATCATAGGATGAGACAATCCCACACTTAATCCCTCCATGACATAGCTCTAACCATAATGTGTAAGAAAAGCTTCGGTGGAAGGTTGTGATAAACTCTCTATCTGTGGTTCCCAACCGGTTAATATCAATCCTTTGTCTTGAATATGTCCCTCAGCATAATGTGGCGATGAAGTTGAGTCGTCGTCATGTACGAAAAAATGCAATACTAAAACAAATGGGTGCCCACTCGCTTCCAATCCTAGAGCCACCTCTCGGATCTCTACATTCAACATAAAACATTATGTGTTAAATGAATCATACAAAAGGGAAGAAGCTTCCTTCCTTCCAAGCCATTTAAAACACTTGAAGTCTAGATCATATGTCTGATTGCAGAAGTGGGCCAATGGGAATGACCAGTTGTTGCATCACCTTACTAGAAGCCGATAGGAACATTCAAAGATTGTTTGGGTGACAAAAATGATTCCACATGTTAGATTTTAATTGGAGGTAGGCAAATGAAAATGACACTATATGATTGGCTAGGATGAATAGTGAGTTTTCCTAGCCCAGTGAGTCTTCCTAGCCCAACCTCATAGAGAGACACCTTTGGTGTAAAAATAGAATATAACCTTAATGTGATGAAATTTTTGTAACATGACATGTGGTGACTCTTACATGAGAAACTTGACTTCTATTCATAGGAATTTATGCCTTCTTCCTTCTTTTAAATAGGGAAGTTGTTTTCTTAGTTGTTATTTGTTGTTGTTTTTTTTCCAAGGTTGAAAAAATATCCATTTTGGCAAAACCACCATATTGAAGTTAAGATAAAACTAGGAATTTTAATATTAATATTGTATTAGCATAACCACATTAGTTAATATGGTTGATATATGTGAATTGACAACATTTGCCCCCCTTTAAAATTATTAACTATAGCACAACCATTTGTTTTATAAACACATTTATTCACATGATGCCATTCATTATTTGATAATTTGCATGGAAATTTCATAATTGTATTTAGTAAATGTGAAAAGGTAAACATGCATTCAAATGATGCCATTTTTTATTTCACCAACCTAGATACATCTTAACCCCAGATCCATCAAGCGTTGTGAGGGATCAAATATCTTGATGTGCAAAAATATTTTTTTAGTGAAAAACTCGAGGAAAGGTTTGCACCTAGAGATATTTGATCCCTCTTGACATGATGAATGTGAGGTTAATATGGATCTAGGTTAGTTTCAATCGTGCATGGTCACACAATTTTTTTTGAACATCTAATTATTCTTATCATTTTAAATATGATAAATATGTCTAAGATTAATATGATCATGTTAATTTTAAATTTTCTCAGTTAGCTCAGTTTTTTGAGATGATAGAGATTTCTAATAACTTTAGTGATGGAAAATGATGAAACAATATTTTTGAATGCAAAGTGACAATGTAACAATGTTGAATGATAAAAAATGTGAATGATAAGAATATAGTCAATTACAAATATTCTTCATTGTGGTCCAGTCTTAAATTTTTTTCTTCTATTATTATTATTGGCACACCTGTTAGTTTTGACATATTTTCATATCAATCATATGAATAAGGAGGTTGAAATCATAGTCCATTCAAATCTTTAACTCAAGATATTGTAGTAAACACACGTTGTAATATTCCCAAATGGGAAAAGAAGTAATATAGTGCAAAATGCTAGAACAAGAGTGTAAATATTCATTTAAAAGAAAGAGGCCAATATGGAGACCTTTCATATGTTATAAAAACAACAAAATATACATGAATAATGGGCCATAAGATGCATAACAGGAAGGTACAAGCCTCTAATGGACAAAATCCCTCAATAAGAGGTGCTGCAGTTATGTAGAAAAGATGGAAGAACCTTAGAACATTATTTTATTATCTCTGCTATAGAAAATAATTATACATTAGATCTAGGGATAATATGTGCCTCAAAATATAGATCAATATCAGATTTGAGCACTATACAACCTCCTTTGAAGAACCCCTTAAAGGTTTTCAGCAAAACACCAAGTACAAGTTGTAGATCTGAGATCTGAGACTGCAAATCTACTGCAAAATACAGATATGGAAATTGTGGCTGATCTGAGATGATCAATATAATAGTCTCCTCCAATAGATCCTCAAAGTGAAAGGCATATCCCCTTCACTTGAAAATAAACTCTCCAAATGGTGTGCCAAACCACCCTGCAACTCCTCCTACAGAAATAACGCAGATCTGGAAGTAAACTGTGTTGTAGGGATGAATAACCAATTGGCCTAATGCCAATACCAGAAAATAAACTCAATGGCCTTCAATACTGTCCTCCCAATTGAGAGGAAGCCTCCTCCACTAAAAATGAGCAATGAGATTACCTAGATCTAGAGATATAATCACCACTTGCTGCAACCTGCAAAAACAACCAAACCCTCAACAAGATATGCGCTATAGTTGAAAGAAGAAGCTTGGCCTTAAGCTAGATAGTGGAAAATGTAGTACAAGACTCCTCCAAGAGCTTCTCAATGGAAGATATGAGATTCCCAATCAGGAACACCCTGTGATAAACAACACTCTATCTCAGCTAAACAACAAGAGAAAGATATATGTCTAAACAGACCATATTTCAGAAATATAATAAACATTAACATAATGAACAATGGCTGCCATCATCTTCCTTAAATAAGATATGAGCTTGCAAACCCTAAGCCCCATCCAAAAATATCATTACATTCACACAAAGCATCTCCATCTAAAACTGCGTTGTCCTTCATTGATGACCACTCCTCCATGACAACGTTGTTGATTTGGTCAAGGTTGACCCAGTCAAAGTGATCTAGTCCCTTTTCAAACCAAAGGGTGCTTAATTAAGCTGCCAAGATTTGTCTCTTTCACATTTGGCATTGATTTATTCATTATTAAGGAGAATTATGGGCTCCCTTTGTCCTCTTATTCTTTAAACAAAGCAATAAAACAAAATTTAATATTCCAACTAGCTCATGGCTAATTTAGGAATAATACAATCCTCCCCTCCCAAGTGTTTCTTGTCCCCAAGCAACTGTAAGGACATAACTGAAAATGTGGGGAACCTTTATTCCCATATGGAGCTCCCATCATCCAGGCTATCATCCATACAAAATGAATCACCCTCCATAGTGGTAATTCATAGCAAAACTCCTCCCAGATTCTCATGAGAGTTACCTCCCAAGTGCTCAAGTTACCCAAATGGCTCATCCCATAAGGAAACAAGAGACCCAATGTAGAAATCATGGATGGTCCAATGCTTCCCAAAAAATATGAAACATAAGAACCATGGAGAATATCTCTCCCACAGGACACATCCAATCCTCCCATCCTCCCTCCAATCATTCCCATAAAAACAATAAGTACATCATCAATGTGTGGGATCAAAACCAAGTACACACAGACAGAAATATGTAAAAATGGAGGTGGGTCATAGTCCCACATGTGGAACCAGCGCAGTGTATCTCCTGACCGCATCAGATAATGATATGGTAAGTGGTTTCCCCACCACTTACTTGCTGCCCAAGTCATCTCACCGTGGCTGAAAGTGTGAGATGTATTTGGTGCTTTTGGAATGCACCCACAATGATACAATATCTCCCTTTGTCCTCCAAGGGAGTGGCCATGTTCAGAAATGTTTGTAGCCCAAAGTTGGCCATGAAGTTTATATGGAATAATAATCCTTCTGGGAGCTATGGCCTACATATACATGGTAAAATAATGCAAGTAATAATCAAATGAATCATTAGATACACAAGCATATTCTTCACTAAAATTTCTCTTCATACAAATGGAGTGGTGCATAGATCTATCTCCTCTCATTCCAAAAGAGGAAAGAGGTGGCTGAATTAACTCTTTCATAGAGTCATGTATCTCTCCCATCTCCACATGGTTCATGCATCTTTGAAAATGATGATATAATTCCTCTTCAAAGCCTTCCCAAGTGTAGTACTCCATGATAGTGTTGAAAGCCTTCATAGAATAAGTATGGCTGAAAAGGAATTATTCATGTGCCCTATGTAGCAACTTCTCCTTGATCTTGGAGGCTCCAGATAAGAAGATCCTACCATGATAGTAGATGAATTAATCTTGGAATGAATAGCCCTCCTCATATAGTTGGTCATCAAGTATCATGCATGTGAAAAGATCCTTTGAATAATCCACCAACAACTGGGATTTTCAATATGGATCAATCTTCCATAGTGACAGCATTGATGATCTATCACAAAGAACATTGTCATATGGCTGCCCTTCTCCTTGACATCTCTCATGCCAAAGGTATATGTTTGAAGGTTGCTATCCTTTCCTTGCTTCCCCTCCCACAGCGCAGAATCTGAAATGAGAGTGGGTGATGAAGATGTTGGGAGAATATCTCCCTCCTCCTTGAGTATACCCAAGACTCTCAGCGTTGTATCATGGCCCCTCAATGCTCCTTCATGAGCCAAATATATCAATGCTGCATCATGGTGAGAGAACTTCTTGTTTATTTCCCGATTAGGGGGTCTCTCTAGTGGAATGCCTCCATGTAATCAAACATCAAGGCTTAGAGCAGGTTGTATATGTGAATGGATTGATTTGTCCCTTCTTTCACTGCGCAAATCATCCTCCTACTTTTGTGCATAAACCTCCTGAAAAGGATGGGTGTGTATGTTCCCAATCACTTGATGCTAGCCCTCCTTCTCATTTTCTCCTACCTTCTGCAAGATCTCATAGTCTAAGGTGTTTTCTTCAAATGTAGTTAACCCATGTACATCCAATATTTCCTTGGTGTCAAGAGTCTTGATCAGAAATGAATGATCTATCATAGTGTGTGTCCCCAAGGTTGCATTCAATGTTGGAACACACTTCCTCCATTGTTTTGCCTCATTGCCTATCAACATAGATACATGTTGTTCATGATCTTCATATGTAAGATCCTTTGGAAATTTTTGCAAAGATGCAAGAGTTCCTCTAGTTGAAGCATTTGCTTCATCTCCATCTCCAAATAGAAGTAGATATCCTCTTGATGTCACAACGTTGGAGGATATTTCCAGCTCTTCCTCTTCCTTCTCCTCATCAATGGAGAATACCTCATTATTAAGTGATCCTTTGACTTGACCTCCTTTTGAAAAAGGAATCCTTATGTCTTATTTTTGAGAAGAAAGCTCTTGCTGAAGTGGGGTTTTTTCCCTTGGAAAAACATGTTGCAGATCTTTGACCCCATCAAAAATGTTATGAAATGGAGTTGGTTTCATGGATCTTTACAACTCATGCAAAGGCTCTAATTTCTTGGGTTTGGTTTTCTCTCCCAAGAAAGTTTCAGATTGTTTCAAATCAAATATTTTCACTAACCTTCTAGTGAACTTTGCATAAGTAGATATATTTACATTTTTTAATGAAGAAGATTCAAATAACCACCAGGCATAAGCCTTACCTTCTAGATGCAGCGCTGCTACTCTAATGGCTTCCTCTTCTGAAACTTGATGTAGATGTAAATATGTGTATATCTCCTTTACCCAAGCCTTTGATGTGCTCTTGGGTGACCCATCAAAACTAGGTAGAAATAATCTACCCAAAGTGTGTTGCATGCACCCTCTTCTTCTATTGTAGTTTCTGGTTCTTCTCTCTTCTTTAAGTTGACAGAACCCTTGGAAGTTTAAATGCTCCTTGAATCTTCTTTACCGAGATTCATATTCTTGGAGATAGTCACCAAGAGTCTCCTCCTTTGGTGTTTCTCCTTCTGTTTCTTCTCTTGCCAAGAATGTAGGCATGGTACAACATTGTAGATATGACAATGTAGCTAAATGCTTACACCCATAATGTGAAAATCTGGAGCTTTCTTCATGTACAAGCTCCTTTGGAGAATTTCTACATCTCTCCATCCTCATTTCTTTGATGTCTTTGTTAATGCCCTGAATATTTTGGAAAATAAGTCTTGAGAACTCCTCCCCTTTCATTCCTCCTGATGATGGGGTTTTACCCTTGTTTTATTTATCATTTGCATAATCACACTTTCGGTGTCTTCTCCTTTGATAACTCTACTCTCTATCATTAATATGATCTCCTTCTTCAGATGACATATTGGCTTTTCAATATGCACAGGCTGTGCCAAGGTTATGCTCTAATACCACTGTAATATTCCCAAATGGGAAAAGAAGGAATATAGTGCAAAATGCTGGAAAAAGAGTGTAAATACTCATTTAAAAGCAAGAGTGTAAATACTCATATGTTATAACAACAACAAAATATACATGAATAATGGGCCATAAGATGCATAACAGGAAGGTACAAGCCTCCAATGGACAAAATCCCTCAATAAGAGGTGCTGCAATTATGTAGAAAAGATGGAAGACCCTTACAATGTTATTTTATTAGCTCCGCTAAAGAAAATGATTATACATCAGATCTAGAGCTAATATGTGCCTCAAAAGATAGATATATATCAGATCTTAGCACTATACAACCTCCTTTTAAGAACCCCTTAAGGGTTTTCAGCAAAACACCAAGTACAATTTGTAGATCTAAGATCTAAGACTATAGATCTAGTGCAAAATACAGATCTGGAAAGTGTGGCTGATCTGACATGATCAATAGAATAGCCTCCTCCAATAGATCCTCAAAGTGAAAGGCAGATCCCCGTCACTTGAAAATCATCTCTCCAAATGGTGTGCCAAACCACCCTGCAACTCCTCCTACAAAAATAACGCAGATATGGAAGTAAAATGTGATGTAGGGATGAATAACCAGTTGGCCTGATGCCAAGATCTAAAAATAAGCTCAATGGCCTTCAATATTGTCCTCCCAATGGAGAGGAAGCCTCCTCCACTGAAAATGAGCAATGAGATGGCCTAGATCTAGAGATCTAATCACCACTTGCTGCAACCTGCAAAAACAACCAAACCCTCAACAGGATCTGCACTGTAGTTGAAAGAAGAAGCTTGGCCTTAATCCAGACAATGGAAAATGTACTACAAGACTCCTCCAAGAGCTTCTCAATGTAAGAGGTGGGATTCCTGATCAAGAACACCCTGTGCTAAACAACACTCTATCTCAGCTAAACAACAAGAGAAAGATATATGTCTAAACAGACCATATATTCAGAAATATAATAAACATCAACATAATGAACAATGGCTGCCATCCTCTTCCTTAAATAAGATATGAGCTTGCAAACCCTAAGCCCCATCCAAAAATATCATTACATTCACACAAAGCATCACCATCTAAAACTGTGTTGTCCCTCATTGATGATCACTCCATGACAATGATGTTGATTTGGTCAAGGTTGACCCAGTTAAAGTGATCCAGCCCCTTTTCACACCAAAGGGTGCTTAATTAAGGCTCCAAGGTTTGTCTCTTTCACATTTGGCATTGATTTATTCATTATTAAGGAGAATTATGGACTCCCTTTGTCCTCTTATTCTTTAAACAAAGAAATAAAACACAATTTAATATTCCAACTAGCTCGTGGCTAATTTAGGAATATTACACACGTAAACATCATATCTTATATTTCTTGCTTTCCAATATTAATTGTAGCTTTCTCAAAAGTCAATCAATTTTACTTATGGAGTGTTAAACCAAAAGTAAGTTTCAATGGTAGTGGTTTTCTATTACCTCGTTTGAATCCAAAGTGACTAACAAAAATGGAATGATGGAAAATGGGAATAATAAGAATGTAGTCAATTACAAATAATTTATAGTTTAAAGAAGAAAATATTTCAGGTAAGTTAACATTTTATATAAAATGAAAATTCAAGAATCCTATTTACGGTAAAATAATTGTAACACATAAATCAATGCACATCGTCAATAATTTTTGTGTGCATACATTGAAATCAATGCACATTATTACTCTAATTACTTTGAAAGTAATGTAAATCATACACCTAGTTATATCAAATTAGAAATCAACATTTACACTGAAATCAATGCATCTAGTGTAAGAAATCAAATAGGATTAGAAATCAACATCTACACTAAAAAATAATGCATCTAGTGCAAGCAATCAAATAGGATTAGAAATCAATATCTACATTGAAATCAATGCATTCGGATCTACCAAGCATCGAGAGGGATCATTGTCTTTCCATATCTCCTTGTCACTCCCTCTCCCTTTCTCCACATTTCTATCTTTATATGTTTCTTCTTCCCTCCCTCTGTCCCCCCCTCCAACTCCATCTCTCTCTCCCTCCCTCTCCTTCTCTCTCTCCTCATTTCTCTCTCCCCCTTTATCTCCCACCTCCCTCTGTCTCTCCCCCCATCTATCTCTCTTTCTCCACCCTATAACTCTATCACTATCTTCCTCCCTCTCTCCTTCTCTCTCCCCTCCCTCCATCTATATGTATCCTTCTCTCTCCCTTTACCTTCACTCTCTCCTCTCATTATCTCTCTCCTCCCTCCTTCTCTCCCCTATCCCTCACTCTTTTTACGTCTCTCCCTTCTCACTCTCTCTCTCTGTCCACCTCTATCTCTATATGTATTTTTTATTTCCTACCTCTCTCTCCCCTCCTCTCTCTCCTCTTTCCTATCTCTCCCCCTATCCCACATACCTCCCTTTGTCTCCCCCATCTCTCTCTCTCTCTCTCTCTCTCTCAATATATCCATGCCTATCTATGCCCCCTCCATCTCTATGTATCCCTCTCTCTCTCTCCTTCTCTCTCCCTCCTCCATCTTCGTGTCTCCCTCCCTCTCTCTCTTCCATCCTTCTCTCCTCTCTCCTTCATTCTCTCTCCACCTCTCCCTGCATCTCTCTCCACCTCTATCTCTCTAATTATTTGTTCTTACCTCCATATCTCCCCCCCTCCAACTCCATAAACCTCTCTCCTTCTCTCTTCCTTTTCCCTCCCCCCCCTCTCCATTCATATGATAGAGAATTATCACTCCATGTAATCAATAATATATGTAAGTTTTAATATAATAAAACTTATGATGGAGATGATTATTATTATAATATATTGGAATAATAATAATCAATATTATTGATTATTATACCAATAATATATATATATATATATATATATATATATATATATATATATAACATGTTAAACAAACAATAACATGATAGATTTACATTATAGACAAACCAATTTCTTCTGATAAATGATTGGTAGCTACGTGCCTTACATTTTACATTTTATTTCTTACATGATATTACATTTTGTAATGTAATGTAATGCAAAATGTAAAATATAATGTAAAATGTAAAATGTAAAATGATAAATGTAATACGAAATAGTTAAATATATTTTATTGTATTTTATATTTTACAATGTACTCAAAAAAGAAGTTTCCTCAAGTTTTACACTAAAAAACAATAATGTAAAATGTAAAATGTTGACATACTCACATTACACTTGCATATTCCCCTATACTAGGTTGTAGAGAGCATATATTTAATAAACGTTGACATACTTATATTATTTTAATGTCTAACACCTACACATCTCCCCTATACTAGTTTGTAGAGTGCCTATTAGCACAATAATTTGCATGGTAATTTCATAATTGTATTAGATAAATGTGAAAATTAGAGGAATTTTGAGGCCTAAAATGGGTCTCCTAAGGAAATTATAAAATAATAGTGGAAATAATATATTAGATTACATCATCAAATTTTAAAGGGAAAAAAGAAAAAACTAGTTTTTCAACTCATATTTTCAACTTATCTCCCTATGGGTTTACTCAAATTTGAGTGGGAACACTCATTGGATGCAGAATTTGATTCCTCATCCAAGGATTACCCATGTTGCATACTTTCGATGGACCCTGCTACATGAAAAATGAGAAATACATGAAAAAATGTTCATGTATTTTGGATTTTTCGTGTAGGTATGCACCACTCCTTGGATGAGGGTACGCAGTATTTTCCCACTCAAAATTTGAGTAAAACAGGAGGGAGATAGAAAAAAGTAGTTTTACTATTATATTATTTTTTAATCTTTTTAATTTTTTAATCCAAAAATGGTGAATCATCCCCCATGGTTGAAATCATCATATTGAATCCTATTGGTTCTTATAAAGTTTGTTTTGGTTGTAAATTTTTCTTAGGAGGTCCATTTTAGACCTCAAAATTTCCCTAATGAAGGTAAACACAAATTTAGAGATGCAAGCTAACTAGTATTTGAAATTTCATCCATTGATTTAGAGGATACAACATGAATATTCCATCATATTTTATTTATGACCATAAGATAAATATTTCGATCAAAATAAATATTAATCTGCCAACGTTTAATAAGGGGGGTGCATATTGATGTTATTACTTTATTTTTTATTTTTTTTTGTGAAGATTAATGCAACCTTTGTTTCTGCAAAACTTGTTCATCGTTGAATATGAGTATATATATGAAGATAATCTAGGAAGATTCTTACTATTGCTAGATGGTATGATGTTCATGGGTCATTTGTTATGTAATTTTATTATTACTAGATGGTACGATGTTCATGATCCATTTATAATGCAAATATTAACAATTCACACTAAATTAATGATCAAAGTGATTATTTGTTTATTTGCTTATTTATTTTCAATGAGAAAGAGTATTTATATTATATAAATTCGTTCTTGGCTCGCAGAAAATACATCAAGAATTATATAGCAACTTAGTCAAAATTTCTATAAATTTTCTCTTATCCAAGAGGTATGCTAAACTTTCCTAAGAAGCATACTAAGTGGCAAAATGGGGTTTCCATTGCTGTATACCTTATATAATTTACCCAATAGAACACAAAACTTACAAAATATAAAAATACTAATTGATATAAAGTCCTTGATGACTATGAACCTGCTAGAGTCGTCAGGAGGCTCATTGATGCTAATGAACCATTTACCCTAAGGAGTTAATTTGGATACTCTTGTCTTCTAATCTTCTTGGAATTTATCTAGAACATGAGAGCCCTTTTTTTCTCCAATTGATGCATGGTTATATTGAATTAGACACCCAATATGCATTATGATCTAAAAGCTGTGTCCCCAAGGCCCACTAAGGAATTCTAGCAATCATGTTTTTCTCTAAATTGAACATTCATGTAAATATTGACAAGGAGCATGCTTGATTTGAAGGAATGAGTAGAAAATGAGTAGCTAACCAGTGAGATGTCGAACTAGATTCTAGAAATCTGAGTGAGACCACATGGTGAATATCCTGCCTAAATCTCCTCTTGCACTAAAAGAAAGAATCCCAATACCATTCCAAATCTTGTGTTGATTTTGGAGGACCTATGAATCCCCCATTTTTGTCTCATTGAGCAGTAGAACTAATGGTCATTCTTTATTGATCAAATATTTCACTTCCTCCATCCTTTTTTCGACCCCAATCCCTTGTAATTCTAGGAGAGGACCCTCATTACTTACTTGTTGTATGAGTAGCCCCTTTCCATGGAGATAAGTTTCCTCCTTTTCTGGTGTTTCAATATCCCTTTAGTTTTGGATATAAGATTATATGTGTTCCCATTTCCTTATCCTTCTTTGTTTTTTCATTTCTTACGTCTCTATTGGTTCATTTACCAGCCTTCCATTGGAGCCTCTCTAATTCTTTTACCTTCTTTCGTTAACAGAAAAATCCCTCTTGCAGACAAGAGCGATCTCCATAGATCTGGCACCCAGATCTAGAACAAAACAAAAAGTAACAAGAAACTTTCCCTAGGTTTAACTATCATCAAATAATTAATGAAAAGAAAAGTGGGATGGACCCATACCTTTTTTATGATGATTGTCCTTGTTGGTTGTTTGTAGCTTCTAGTCTCATCCACCATGCTCCAAATAAAAGACCCGCAATTGAAAAAAACAAACAAATCATAAAAATACCAACAATTCAAAGATAATTTGATAAAACCTATATAAGTGATCAAGGAAGCAAATATGAAATATTTCCAACAATTATAGAGTGATTTGTGGGAAAGAAAAATTTAATTGTATTGAAATGCAGAAAAGGTTAAAACTTGAATTCACCTTGATGTTTTAGGTCCCTTTCTAGCTATTCTTTGTTCATATGCCTTGCCTTCAAAAGTATTGTGATTAAAAGTTTGGTATTGTACCAAATTTTCACCAATATTTTTTAAGATTTTCTAACTAGCTATCTCAATGGGAGATGGTTTTACATGTAGGCTTGGGAAAGGATAGGAGGAGGAAAAGGGATGGTGTTTGAGATCCAACAAGGAAGGGACGCAAGTAAAACCCACATTTCTTGGCGGAGATTCCATCCATGAGGCTTCTATTCTATAAGCTTCTCATACTTTTTAATTTTACCTTTATTAAAATAATTTCTCACCTTTTGAATGGGAAACATGTGATAGTATCACAACCTAGCAGGTATGCAACTTGCAACAACCTAGTAGTGTTGCAGTTTATCACGATCAAACCCGCGACATCCTTTTTAATTAGGGTTTTGAGGGTATTCAAAAGATTATTATCTTCCAGGAAATTTTTTTTTATTCCATTTTATTCAAATGACAAAGGATAGGGGTACGACATGCGTTTCCATAAATGTGACAAAATAACGTGTTACAGAATGCTCCCTAAAGTATGAAGTAAAAAAAGGAGTGATGTTTGAAATACTTTATCATGCAAATGCCTCAAAACAAAGGAACAAGGCCAATCAGAAAATTTCCAAAAAATATCAAGGAATTACAATACAATAATATCATATGGTCATCTTTGAGGTAGGCATTCTCATACTCAAAATACAATTAACTCAAATTATAATTGAGGACATGCAAAGATCCATGTCAAATGAGGAAGGTCATGGTCACCAAACATACATTATGGATCCATGCCCACATGACTCAATATGAACATAACCACCAGACATATAATGTGGATCTGTGCAATAGTCATAAATAATAAAAGGACTCCATCACAACCTGGATGCCACAAACAAGATCTAGAGTCTTTATCTCTATCTATCCATAGTGCAAATATAACTATATGAATCAATGTGTTGAGGTCGAACATGGTAGAAACCACTTGATTACCAGTCAATGATGAAAACCATTAACACATGCTAAAGGAACCACCAATAATCATAATGATCCTTAAGTTACTCAAGTCCATTCTATGGAGTGGAAATAAATGATCCGAAGTCGAACACTCATAGAATCAATTGATCGAAGTCAATGGTATAAACCTATCATCAAAGGTGAGGAAAGCTTCCATTAAGGCATGCAAGATCCAAGGTAATTAATGGTTTCTAAATCGAATTCCCATATAATGTGCTGAAGTTCATAGGAAATTCATTGCAGGAGGGCCTTGATGTATCCCCCATCAACAAAACAAAACAGGGGTGAAGTAGAACATAGCACAAAGTGATTTAGGATTGACTCAGGGATGGACGACGCAATAGAAGGAATTAAGGATTGTAAAAATTTACTAACTCAGGTATGTCCAATACGATAGAAGGAATAAATTTAAAATTTAACTCCGGTTCGACTTCTCTTGAACATATTGATGACACGACAATTGTATTGGAAACATTGATTCAAAAAGTGGCTCAAAAACTAAAGTGTAAGACTTTTCAAAGGTGTATGATCAACAAGATACAACCAGATTTCCCAACCTTGAAACAAGGAGTGAAAAGGTGTCATGTTCAAGAGTGACTTGCTGGCATATAAAGTATATATATTCCCTTCCCAAATTTCCCCCACCATTTCTAGAAATTATTATTATTATTTTTTTTATTTTTTTATTTTTATTTTTATTTTTTATTTTTATGTGAGCTTGAGGAGGATAACATATGATCGAAGTATAAGCTCATATTTTAGACAAATCCTTTGAACTGTTTTTGAGAAACCCTAGGAAGTAGTGGTTTGGTCCCAATTTACAGATGGGTCCTTGGTTGTTTAAGTTTTACGAGTCCAATGAAGGCACAACTCAATGTATTTTCATGTTTAGAGAGTTTGAAAAGAAATAAAAAGGAAACTCCGAGATGACCTTTTTTCGTGTAGGTTTAACAAGTCTGAAAAGAGGATAAAAGATAACTCGTTTAGTTATTTCAACGTAAAAATTTTAACAAGCCTATAGAAAGTAAATCTCAGTAATTTTTCATATTTGGGAGTTTTAAAAGAGCATAAATATGACTCCAAGGGTGTTATTTTCGTAAATTTAGTCTCGTAAGGCCAAAAAAGGATTAAAAAAATACAAAGGATAAACTCTTCTAGACATGATTGTATTCCTTTTTCGTAATTAGTCTTACTCAGTTTGAAGAAAGGGTTAAACCTATACTAAATAGACACCCCTTCAAATCCTTTAATGAGCATGAAAAGAAACAAACTCATTCGAAAATATTTTCATGTTTAGGGAGTTTGAAAAGAGCTTAAAGGGAACTCCTCAAATTTCCCTTTTCATATGGTTTTTACGAGCCCAAAAAAGTGATAAAGTATACTCAATAACTTATTCTCATTTATTGATGAGCATGGGAAGGAAAAATTAATAAGTTTGAGATAGGTTGCCTTTTTACACAATATTGAAACAAAGGAAAAACTATGTTTGAGATAGGTTTCATTTTTACACAAGCTTGAAACAGAGAAAATGTTGGAAACTAGATCACTACTGAGAGGCGATGGGTGTGAATCAATAGCGAGAGAACCTATAATTTTTTCTCCAAATATTAATCTTTTAATCCATGCACAAACTGAAACACAAAACCATAGATAAAAGCATAAAAAATAAACATGCAACCATAAAATAATCAATCACAATGGACACAAGTATGTCTGGTGGAAAGCCATTCCCCAGGGAAAAAACCACCCTGCTGTTGTGGCGCTGCTCAATCTTTTATTAATTTATTGAACAAATTTTAAATGGATAAGCTCACTCCCATGAGCCAAAATAATCAACTTATTTCATAGTATGTTGGCACTATCAGGCATGAAATTATTTCTCTCACGGATCTATGGACTACCATCCGTTGAAGGCCACCATGATCAATGGTCCTCGCTTGGTTACTCCTAAACTAATAATCAACTCTACAAACTAAAATCTACTGGTAACTATCATGACTAACGAACCTCGCCTGATTCTTGCCGAATTATCCAACCACCATTGGATGGAGAAATATCTTCCTTCTACTGAATTTTATAAGTCATTGCATACTCAAGGCCTCCATGCCTTCACTTACTCCATGTGAGCTTTGATTCATATATTTTTAGACTAGACTCATAATTCGCTCAACATGAGCACTGCAACAACATAAAATCAAAGCAAAATCTAATAAAAAATTTACAACACTAGCCGCAATAAAAAAAAATCCACATAAAATATCCACACAAGAATCAAAACAATCTCCTCAAACTTTACTCCAATCTACACATAAACACCTCACTCACTGCATAATATAATGGTTGAAATAAAATTCAACTATCTACTGCTACAACTGGAAACTGATTCATAAAATATGCATAAAAAACTCACACAAATTGCAAGCTCTTATCCAAGCTCTCACTCACTCCACATAGCAAAAAAATAAACCATACTAGCATTGAGCTTCCTCCAATATGTAGATTAAATCAAGTGCTCAACTCAATAATGAATAAGAACTACTAGGCATAAAAATATGTTCATATGCTTGATTTGATCCAGATTCAACACATTGACTCTATCGAATCACTAAATCCACTTTCCTTTTGATATTTTCAATTTTAATCAGCTTCTGGAGGTCCCACGAAATTTTCCGACCATAAACCGAAAATTTCCGATCATAAGCTTCGCCATAATACAAAAATTAGTTGATCAGTGCGAGGAATGCAAAGAAAATCTTGTCAAATACTTCAATCGCTCCCATAACACTGAATCCATGTGACTGGGACTATACACGCTCCCACATAATTTCATGCTAGAGACTGGAGCCTTTTAGTCGCTCCCACATGCCTGTCTCCATGCAACTGAGGCTAAAGAGAAGGAAAACCATCAATCCTTCAGCCCAGAACCTCTGCCACCTGATGGATCATCTTCCTCAACTCCTGATGAAACCTCAAAACATCTGTATCAAGTTTACATTGATGGAATAGGTTAAGAAAAAATAAATGACATGCAAGACCTATTCTTCCAACCTTAGTACCATGACCAACACCTCCAACTCCATAAGAAACAACCATAGCCTGTGAAAAAACCTCCAAGACCTGTATAAACATCTATGAATCCTGTAGCAGCATATCCAAATCTTGTAGTAGCAACATCATGTCATAAAACTGCCCCAAACACTGGTAGAAGCACTCCCAACACAAGAAACAACAACTCAACACATATAGAAGCATATCCTGTTGAAAATGCAGTAAGAAATTCCTAATTTAATTTTTCCTTTGATCAAATTAGGAGAAAATTGAATTTCCACATCAACAAACAACTTGAATGAGTTAATTGAGTTATTATCACTTAGTTAGCTTAGTTAATTCGAGTTGGAGGGTGAAATTGAGTTTTGTACAATGATTCCTAAATTTTAGCAGCCTAGGTTGAGTTAATTTTAGTTGTAACAATTTAATTCAGTTAAATTGAGTTAATATCAGTTAAACTAGTTCCAACTGTTGGAGGAACTAGTGGGAGGTCTAGTAGTGGGGTGCATCTTCAGTGTTTAATCAGTTAACTGATCAATCAACCTAAATTGACTCATGCATGCATAAAATTTGAGTTACACAGTTGATATTGGAGTTAAAGGGAAGTGTACTATCAGTTGTAGAATGTTCCAAGTTGTACAAGCCATTCATGCAATCAAAGGAAGGCCTAAAGGAATTGCACAATTCTCATTGAGGAATTTACTAATTAATAGGGGCATGATTCCAAAAGGAACAACGCAAGGAAATATGAGCTTGGAGCTTTGGAAAATTGGATAAGTATTGGCCAAAGTCAATCAATTAGGCAGAGGATAGAAGGTACATGTGCAATTTTAACTCAAGGTCGAGAAAAGCGTATTGTATTCATCCAGATTCTTTGATTAATGAAATACATATAGTAAGGGGTTTTGAGTAATTTTTTCTTCTATATATATATATATATATGTATGTGTGTTGAATCCTGATGCATGTTAATGATTTGTGTTCTCGATCGTGAATTTACTTCTAAAAATTGGTAGAGTAGATTTGAGTCTTATGTTTTATTAAATTACATGAGAAGTTTTGAATGTACATTAAAATTCTACATGTTAACATATCTAGATTCACAATAGAGAAGAGAATTTTAAGTTGTCATTGTAGGAGGATTCGAGGTTGTATATCAGGTTGCAAGATTTCTTCAGGACTAAGAAGACGACTTTCAATGGACTAAGATTCAATTATTCCCTTGAGGGAAGCTCAAATTATGTTTCATGGAGGGACTAGATGGAGGTAGTACTAGAGGATAATGGGTTAAAGGACTACATCGATAATGATATTCTGAAACCAACTACAGTTGATGCTCAGTCGAATATAGCAGAATGGAAGAAATGTGTTGCTATGGAAAGGAGAATCATATTGGATGGAGTACGAGACTATATTGTCTCTAATCTCCACGTGAAAGAGACTCCGTATGAAATGTGGCAAGAATTGGCAGATTTGTTCCAGAATAGTAGCGACCATAGGAAGTTGGCACTTAAGGACAAACTTCGACACATAAAGATGCAAAATAATGAACCAATTCTGCAGTACCTAAGAAGGTTTACACAATGTCAGATGACCTTGGTAGGGTCGGTGTTACTATTCTTGAAGAAGATTTGGTAGCTCTAGCTTTGTTGGATATTCTCAAGAGTTGGCACAGTTATCAAGATTCTGTAAATGGTAAAGAGAAACTACGACAGTGGGAGTGGTTATGGTCCAATCTCGTGCAACAAGAAATAAGGCGGAGCAATATAGATAGGACCTCATCCACGATTGAGGATGAGAAGAACTGTGCCTTGGCTGGAAAGGAAAATAAATGGAAAGGGAAAAAATCCTAATCCAAAGGAGATTAAAGTCAAGGGGGAAAGAAAAAGGACTTGTCCAAAATCTAGTGCTTTCATTGTCATGAATTCGGCCACTATGCCACGAAATTCCCACCCAAGAAAACAATAAATAAGACCTCAGGAGGAGCAACAGGTGAAGCTCTAGCTTCACACTTTGAGCTTGATTTTACCTTCATTGCATGCATGGAAAACACAACGATGGGAATTTTTTGGTATATCGACAACAATGTCTCATTTCATATGATGGGGAAAAAATATTTCTTCACTGACTTAGAGGAGAAACTCCAGATGCACATCGAGATGGGATATGATGGGAGGTATTGATCTGAAATGAGTGTATTAGTTTTTTGTGCTAAGTGTCCTTTTAGTATTAAAAACATGGACAGTTTGTCTCCATTTGTTTGCTTAAGGATTGAGTGTTTTAACCATGAAACATAGATGAATTTGTGAGTTTTAAGCATGAAAATAAGCCTAAATAACATTGTAAAACAGTGTATAACAGAGAATAAACATCACACATAAGTTTTACACAATAGGCATGATGAAGCAGTTCACCCCTCCTAGGCTACATCTATTGGTCCAACTCCCAATGACATGTCCCTCTTTGTCATTATGCTCAAAATTGAAAATACATGTGTTTACAAGACTCTAATGGTTGTTTTATCTACACCAGTGGCTCCAGAATGCTCAAATTAGTCTAGGTAGACTCTTGTTTCACCCAAATTGGTCGAAAATTGACCTCCCAAAGTGTTTGTCCCAATATCAGCTAGAAAAACTGCACTAAAAGTGGAGAACTACAGTTAGTTTGGTAAATTCCGCCAATTTTGGTGGCATGCTTAATTCACGCCACTTAAACCATTTGATTTGAAGTGTAGTGGTTAGGGCAGGGTGGTCACATGCTGACCCCCCACCTAAATCTCCGCGGTTTAAATGTTTGAAACTCCACAACAATGGCATGGGACCCGGAGTCAGAGTTCAGTGACCATGGCATTTAATGCGACCAAACTGTTTTATTTCCCGCCATGTGAAAATTCGATCCGGAGGTTACGGTTGGATAAACCTTGAGCCCAAAACCGTCACATATATTGGTACCGCCTCGCATGTGACCGCAATATTACTGTCGGAGGTTACAGTTCATGCAACCGTCTTGTTGCAGTTTTATGTCACAATGTGACATGTGACCGAAAAATTCGCAACCGGAGTTAAGTTTTGAATCCGTCTGCTTGTATTTTTATGTTGCGGTTAATGGCATGTGACCACACCTTGGGGCCGCCAGTGGGTTGGGACCGCTGGCGGTCCCCCCCTCAAATATGAAACCTATACACTTTAAATTAATGCGGCAACACCATAGGTTAAGAACTAATGTGGTAGGAGAGACGGTAGAAGTCTTAGCGTGTAGGCCGGAGGTCGCGGGGTTGACTCCCCCCCCGAATCCACAAAAATTTTGATAAAACCTCCTGGGGACATGTGGTAGCCTCTAGGCTTGCCACATGTCGCCCATCCAACTGTGCCACTTAAACCTGTACATCTCCATCCAACGGTCATAAACAAACTTCGTACAACCAAATAAATGGCCCAGAATCAGCCACGTGGCACGATCCAATTGGTTATGAGAAAAGGGAATATTCTCAGTATAGGCCACCTGCTGATTGTACCTGCATGCTGACTGGGCATCCCAGTCACCCTGTCACAAAATTTTTAGCTATTTAGGAAAACAAACATAACGAGATATCTTCCTCATATGACATCGATTTTTCGAACCGTTCGCAGCACCAGAATCACAACGACGAGACCTTTCCATTCACTTAGGTTTGATATAGTTTCAAAAAATTTAAAGTTTGAGAAAAACACATGATCTCCTGATCAGGTATAGCACAGCTGGCATCAATACAGTTACTTTTTCAGAGGGAGTTTGGATCCCCTCTCAGGCTCAAGGATTTGATGTTTGTTCTGGGTATAAAGGAGAATTTGGTTTCCATCGTGGTGTTGGAATACTATAGATATGATGTAATATTCAACAAAGGAAATGCATTCTTGAGGCACATAGTCGTGGGACAAGTGAAGTAGAATAGGGTTTGGTTGAAGAATCTCTAAAAATTGGATGTGACAGACTGTGCTTCTTTGAGCACAAAGGCAAAGAAGGTGCATAGTTGAGATGTCGGTGAATTATGGAATCTAAGAATCAGCTATTTACACCATGGAGCTTTGAATACCATGTAGCAAATCACCATAGGCCTCCCCAACGAAGCACTAGAGTAGTATAATACATGAAAAGGGTGTACCTTGAGGAAGTACACAAATGATACATTCATTGATTGGGATATTAGGGCACATGAAATCCTTGAAAGGATCCACTCTAATGTCTATGGACCTTTCTCGACAACCTCCACAACCAAACGCATGTATTATGTTGTATTTGTAGATGATTTTTCATGTAAGTGCTGGATTTTCTTCATGTAGAAGAAATACCAGATGTTCTCAAAATTTGTTGAATTTAAATCACATGTTGAGAAATAAACTGGCATGAAAGTGATGACTCTCAGGGGAAATGACAATGGTGAATATGTTTCAAATGAGTTTAAAAATTTATGTGCAAAGGAAGGCATTCAACGAGAGTTGACAACACCCCATAACCCACAACAGAATGGAGTGGATGAGAGGAACAATAAAAGTATTGTGGGAGAAACATGGGCAATTTTGCAAGACCAAGGCCTACCTCTGCACTTGTGGGCCGAAGCATGCAATAAAACAATATATGTGCAGAACATGAGTCCTCATCAAAGTCTCAGGATGAGTACACCAGAAGAAGATTTTCAGGGAAGAAACCAAAAATGTCACATTTCAAGATCTTTTGATCATTAGTATATTTCCATGTTTCTAAGGAATCAACTGAAAATGCTAGAGCTGATAGTTGAGTTGGGAATATTTTTGGGGTACACTGATACACCTCACAACTATTGGGTGTACCTGCCATCTCTTAGGATGACAGTTATTCGTAGAGATGTGAAGTTATATGAAGAGAAGACAATGAAGTGTTCCCTTGAGAGGGAGCTTCAGTTGCATGAAGATTAAGAGATTTTGAATCCAAAGGTATAACCTCAAGAAGATGTGGAGCAATCAGAAGCAAAGGAGCAGAGAGTGGAGATATCCATTCAAGCAGAGACATCCGAGGAAGGAAGGAAGTGGAACAGGGAAGCCGACAAATTATTTCAAGATGATAGAGAGAATGTGGGAGCACCCACAACATAGGGCAGGAAGAGGAGGTCACTAGATCGATACATAGGCTACATGGCTCTATTGAGTGATCTAGTAGAGATAGAACAATCCTCATTCGAGGAAGAAATAGAGAAGCCGGTATGGGTTTATTCTATGGTAGAGGAATATTATTCCATTGTATATGGTGGGTTCGAGATGGATTTACAAGGTAAATCATGCAGTAAAAAAAAGCATCAAGAAGCACAAGGAAATATTCGTGGCCAAGTGATATAGGTGGATATTGGTGGCTACCCACCTATTCCACTTGGACTCCACCATTATTTCTTTCAATTTTTCAGTTTCCTTAATTGTAGGACAATTTAATATTTTTGGAAGTTTTTCAGGTCTTGAAATTCTGGAGCCGTTTTGAGGACCTAAAAGACATTTTTTAGGAAAACCGGGGACAACATGGGTATTTAACTAATTTTTTCCACTTGAAAGTTGTAGTTCTCACATATATATTTCTAACGAGTTATTTTTCATATTAAACTAAGATCGTATGCCAAAGTTACGTCCTCGGGAAGTTGATGTACCAATTTACCCAAATGGGGCCCATAATTTTGGTGCTTCATCTACTAAGGATAGTTTTTTGGATGTTTAGGGTTTTCCATTGTTTCTCAATAATAAATAAGCCTTCGAGCCTCATTGTGACACAAATTTTAGAGGCATGTGTCCCCCACATCTCTTCTCAGAGATAAGTTACCATCAGTTGAGCTAGTTTATTTCCATTCTTTATGTAAGGACATTTCAGTCTTTGATATTAATGAAATGAAGTTATATTTATGTTGCATCTTTGTGTCCATGTTTATATTTTTATTATGTTGTATTCCTACAAAAATTTGGATCACTGGTATCATATCAATCTTATTTTTCTCTGTTTTTATTTGCATGTCCCCAACAAGGTCAAGGTATAAGGAGTTAAGGCTCGATTTGGTTGAACCCTTGCAAGATCAACCTCGCAAACCCTGATGACCTCCAATGGCGGAGGAAAAGAAAGATGAGGGAGTAGGATCTCCTATCAAAATATTTCTTGAGGAGGCCCTCGAGAAACAAAGAAACTCGATGATGGATAACATTTCCCAGATCCTTTGGCATATGTCCATAGGCGGCACATCTTCATTTGAAAGCCATGTTGGAGCCGCCACTCTGTTTAAGGTACAATTAAACTTTGATATTCCCACATCTGAATGCCAGATAGATGAAGGTGTCGTAGATAAATGGTTAAATATGTTGGAAGGATATTTTTCCGTTCATGATTTTTCCAATAGGGAAAAGATTACTTTTTCAATCTTGGAAGTCACCCCCCATGTCAAGGACTAGCGGGAAACCTACTGTGAGTAGAAGGACGAGGGGAAACCCTCACTATTCTCAGTTGCACCCACTTAGAATTATTTACGAGATGCCATCAAGGAAAAATACTACCCTATCGGAAGCTATGAAGACATGTACATACAATGGAATATATTGTGAATTTAAAGGGATCAAGATGTGCATGAGATGACAGATATTTTCCATACCCTGCACACAAAGCTAGGTATAAAATATTGTGAGAAAAATTTGGTTCTCAAGTACCGCAGTTGTTTTCAAAAATACATTAAAGAGGAAATGGAGTTCCTGTACATCTCCTCTCTTGGTGAAACATACTGATATGCTTCCAAAAATGAGTAGAAATTCAAGCAGAAGAAGCGAGACTTTCGATTTGCGAACCCAAAGCAAAACAAAAGCACCCCTAAGCCACAGAGCAAAGGAAATAGCCCAACGAGGACCCCCCAAGGAAACTCCTCAAAGCCGAAATCCAAGGGTGATGTGAAGGAAAAGAAGGACACCAGACAATGGTGTGAGTTCCATAAAATCCCAACTCACAACACACATGAATGTATCACAAAAAAGGCACTAGTGGTCAAGCTGAGAGACTCAAAGACAGATGCATGTTCTGATTTTGAACTGGAACCCGACAAGAGAACCAAAAAGGGTAAGTAGGTCATTGACGAAGAACCCAATGCGATGGTAGCCACCACCAAGTTCCAAAAGGTTGAACCCGAAGATCCAGAGGAGGAGGAGCGCCTCTTTCACTCACATATGTGGGTAAAGGGCTCGCTGGTACAATTCAATTTCGACAGCGGAAGCCAAGAGAGCCTCATTTAAGAAGAGGTCGTGAAGCAGTTGGTCCTACCGACCACATAACACCTGCAACTGTACATCATCATGTGGCTTTACCAAGGACGAGATCTTTGCATCAGCCAGCAGTGCCACCTTCCCTATATCATCAAGCCCTTCACAGATGAGGTATTGTGTGGTATAGCAACTATTGAAGTTTATAATTTATTATTAGGCCAACCATACTTGTGAAAGCATCATGCCGTGTATGATTCTAGGCCTCACACTGTTATTATTTCTTTTGGTAATAAGTTATACAGGATACCGAAGGTAGCCCCGCCTACTGACATCTCTTTGATCTCTTCTAAGAAATGTAGTAAGATCATCTCCCAGACTAGGAAATTTGTTTTCTTTCTGATTCGCTCTCAAATTAAGGGGAATATTGTAGCCACATCCACGGCCCCCAATAAGGCTTCCTCCTTGCAACAGAAGCAAGTGGATACGATCGTGGAAGAATACAGGGACATCTTCTCCTCACTGGCAAGGCTACCCTTGCACTATCAGTCAACCATTCGATCGATCTGACTGCCAGAGCACCTCTACCCAACGAGCCGATATATTGTCTCTCCATTATGGAAAATGAAGAGATCAAGTGGAAAATCCATGATTTGCTGCAAAAAGGGCACATCTAACCAAGTTCCTAGCCTTGTGGGAGCCCGATTGTACTTTTACAGAAGAAGGATGAGACCTGAAGGCTTTCCATTGATTATCGTGCACTAAAAAAAATCACTGTCAGGAATAGGTATCCAATCCCACTGATTGATGACCTTATGGGCTAACTCAAGTGGCAAAAGTATTTTAGCAAGATCGATTAAAATTCTGGCTATCACTAAGTTCCAATAGAGCCCACAGATGTATGGAAGACCGCCTTCAAATCCAAGGAAGGCCTTTTTGAACGGTTGGTTATGCCCTTCGGGTTGAAAAATGCCCCTGCTTCTTTTATGAGGCTAATGGATAAAACCTTGCGACCCTTCACCAACTTGTTCTTGGTTTTTTTATCTTGGCGACATCCTCATCTTCAACAAGAGTTTGGAAGAACACTTGGAACACATTCGGTAGGTCCTTCAAACCCTTCGACAACACAAATCGTGTGCCAACTTGGAGAAATGCACCTTTCGCATGAGCGAGGTCCAATATCATAGATGAGCATGGCATGCATGTGGATCCGACTAAGATTCAATTCATTCGAGATTGGCTAGCCCTAACCACCCTAACAGAGCTTCGAAACTTTTTAGGCCCTGAAATTTTTTATCGGAGGTTCGTGTTAGGATTATCCCATATCACTTGGCCTTTGAGTCAAATTACTAAGGGAAAGGTGAAAGAAAAGTTTTCCTGGTCTAAATCCCAACATAAAGCATTAATTGAGTTGAAGCACCACCTCTGATCTACACCGGTACTCACACTTCCATACCTGCAGCAGCCATTTGAAATCGAGACAGACACCTCCGAATATGCTATTGGTGCAGTTCTCACCCAACACGGGCATCTACTAGCCTATCATAGTGAGAAAATTTCTGATAGAATTTGGAAGTATGTTGGGTATGTGTTATATTCTTTCCACGACTAGCCCCACGCGCCGGGCGCAACAGGGGGGTCACAAGGGGGGCGGCAGCACCCCAGCGAAATTTTTTTTTGGTATGCGGTCCCACTCATATGCGGACCCACCCATGTTTTGTGCATGAGTTTGCACATGGTTTTGGGGTACGATGGTTTTCAACCCCTAGTATTTTGTAGATCTGGTCAAGGGAACTATGGTTATGTTCTAATCCAGGGTTAATGGATTGGGGTTTATGTATGCTTCGGCATGTATATATATGTGTTGTAACACTAAAAGGAATATAATGAAAATCAAGCTGGTAGTCCCGATTTGGGATCCAGGGGAAAAATCTCTGTGTTTATCTGTTTTATGTTTTATGCTCTCGCTATTGTTTATTTTATGTTATAAGATTCGTGTGTAGATAATTTATGTTCAGGGTTAAAACGGACATTTGGTATCAGAGAAATTTGTTTCGGCTTCAGGGGACGCTATAGCTGTTGAGGTTTTTTTTTTCTTGGAAGCGAGAGTAGACCACGTTCGGTGGGAGATCTGCGGGATCGATTCTTGTGAAGAAGAAGGCGGCGGCGGAAAGATAGAATCGAGAGATTTAATGGTCACAGTTTTGAGTTGTGTAATCTCAAGATGGAGGATCTACTGGTGGATAAAGATCAGTGGATCGCAGTAGATCTGGGTACTAAACCAATGGCAATGTCAGATGGCCAGGAAATGAGCCCAGATCAGAAAGGCTATCGTCACAATACGGTTGTGTGTCTCAGATTCAGTATTATTGAATGTATCTGGGGAAGCTACGACGAAGAATTTGTGGGAAAAACTTGGGACTTTGTACCAATCTAAGTCTCTGGTGAATAATTTTTTCCTGCGAAAAAAGCTGTATAACCTGAGGATGAAGGATGGAGACTCAGTGACAAAGCATCTGAATGCCTTCAATACTGTGGTAAGTCAGTTGTCATCTATTGATATTAAAATCTCAGATGAAGATAAGTGCATCAGCTTGTTGTGTTCTCTACCAGACTCGTGGGACATTCTGGTTATATCAATAGGTAGCAATACAACTATCTTGAATTTTGATGACATTGTCTCAGCCTTGCTGTCGGAGGAAATGAGACGGAGAAATATGGAGGGTCAAAATGGAGATGCCTTATCTCTACGAGGAAGGTCCCAAAACAGAAACAAGAATAAGGTTTTGAGTGGGAGATCTAAATCTCTTGGAAAGTTTGTAAAGGTGTGCTGGAAATGTGGAAAGGAAGGGCAGTACAAAAAGGAGTGCAGATCTAAAGCTCCTGAGAAAGGAAAGGGATCTGATGATGCTCCTTCTGTAGAGGGAAAAACCACCTTGGATGAAGGTGGGGATGTGTATTTGGCTTCTTCCTCAAGTACACATGTAGATCATGAGTCATGGTTGATTGACTCAAGTGCATCCTTTCACTTCACTCCCCATAGGGAGTGGTTCTGCGAGTATGAGAAATATGATGGTGGTGATGTCTTCTTAGGGGATGATAGGAAGGCCAGAATCGTCGGACATGGAAAGGTCAATCTAAAGCTGCAAGGTAAAAGGATTAGAACACTTCCTGGTGTTTTGCATATTCCTGCATTGGCCAGAAATCTGATTTCTGTAAGCAAGATGGATGATGCAGGTGTAAAAACAGTGTTCGAGAAAGATGCCTGCAAGATGGTTCGGGGAGCACTGGTATTAATGCGGGGAGTTCGGACTGGAACTCTGTACAAGCTACAAGGTAGCATTGTTATTGATGGGTGTAATAGTTCTATGGTTCCTGAAAGTGGAGCGGAAAGCCTAGTTGTCTCTGGAGAAAAGACCATGCTATGGCATCAAAGGCTTGGACATATTGGAGAGAAGGGCCTTCGGATACTGCATAGAAATGGTATGGTAGAAGGTATGTCTAATTTCTCTGTATATGGGAAGTAGAATCGGGTGAGTTTTCCTTCTGGTGCTAAGAGGGCGAACAAGATATTAGAGCTTGTGCACAGTGATGTGTTTGGACCTGTGTCAGTTCCATCACTGGGAAAGTCTGTGTACTATGTTTCATTCATAGATGACTTTTCAAGGAATACATGGATATATTTCTTGAGGAAGAAATCTGAAGTCTTTGACAAATTTAAAGAATTTAAGGCTCTGGTGGAAAACCAGACAGAGAAGAAGATAAAGGCGCTGAGGACAGATAATGGTGGGGAGTTTTGCAAGAAGGAATTTGAAGAGTTCTGTAAGAAGTGTGGTATAGCATGACAGAAGACTACTCCATACACACCTCAGCAAAATGGAGTTGCAGAAAGAATGAATAGAACACTGATGGAAAAGGCAAGAAGCATGCTCAGTGGTACTGGGTTAGGACAAGAATTCTGGGCAGAGGCAGTGGAGACTGCATGTTACTTAGTTAACGGATCACCTTCATCAGCGTTGGAGGATAAGACTCCACATGAGGTATGGACTAGTAAGAAACCCTCTCTTTCACATCTAAGGGTATTTGGATGTGATGCATATGTACATGTTCCAAAGGAGAAAGGACCAAGTTGGATAATAAATCTGAAAGGTGCATCTTTATTGGGTATAAGGATGGTTTAAAGGGTTACAAGCTTTGGAACCCAGAAACAAGGAAGGTTGTGTACAGTCAAGATGTGGTGTTTAGAGAGGTGAAATATGTTGTTACACATGAAGTCCTACCAAAGGAACCTGAGAAGATAGAGTTTGAGCTAAAGGAGGATGAATCAGACTCTACAACAGAAGAAGATTCAGAAGAGGAAGAGCCACAAACCCTAGCTTTGAGAAGATCAGTTCGGGAAAGAAGGCAACTAGAAAGGTATAGTCCATTTGATTTCTATTCAGGTTTTGCCTTAACTATAACTAATGATGATCCCAGAACTGTCAGGGAGGCAGTAGATTCAGAGGATGGAAAACTCCGGAAGGAGGCCATGGTTGATGAAATGGCATCCTTGCACAAAAATGAGGCATGGGATCTGGTGGAGTTGCCGGCTGGAAGGAAGCCCATCAGGAGAAAATGGGTGTTTAAAAAGAAGATGAATGTAGAAGGCAAGGTGGAGAAATACAAAGCTTAGTTGGTAGCAAAAGGTTATTCCTAGGTGCCGGGAATTGATTTTGGTGATATTTTTTCTCCTGTTGCCAAGGTTACTTCTATTAGATTACTTTTATCTGTTGCTGCTGCATTTGATTTTGAGATAGAGCAGATGTATGTGAAGACAACATTTCTTCATGGGGATCTAGAAGAGGAGATCTACATGAAGCAACCTGAAGGCTTTATGGTGAAGGGTAAGAAAAAACTAGTATGCAGGTTGAAGAAGTCTCTGTATGGGTTAAAACAGTCACCAAGGATGTGGTATCAGAAATTTGATACCTATATACGGGGACTTGGCTTCACCAGAAGCAAGGAGGATCACTGTGTTTATTTTAAATTAATTGGTGACCGTATTATTTATTTGGTCTTGTATGTGGATGATATGTTGTTGATTGGAAATGACAAAGAAATTATCCAAGATTTGAAGACCCAACTGTTCTCCAAATTCGACATGAAGGATCTGGGTGCTGCAAACTATATTTTAGGCATGGAAATTAAGAGAGATCGGGCAAAGAGGAAGCTCTGGTTAAACCAAAGGAAGTATGTCGAGACTATATTGCAGAGGTTCAATATGCATGATAGTAAACCGGTGAATGTTCCTATTCCTGTAGGTGTAAAGCTGTCTGCTGAACAGTGTCCCAAGACACAAGAAGAAGAGGAGTATATGTCCCGTGTTCCATATGCAAGTGCAGTGGGTAGCCTGATGTATGCAATGGTCTGTACTAGACCAGACATTGCACATGCGGTGGGAGTATTGAGCAGGTTTATTTCAAACCCAGGGAAGGAGCATTGGACAGTAGTGAAACGGGTTTTCAGATATTTACGTGGCACTAGTGATTATGGCTTGTGCTACCAGGGAAGACCAGGATTGGAAAGAATGTTGGACATTTGTGGTTTTGTTGATGCAGACTGGGCTGGAGATCTGGACCAAAGAAGATCTACAAGTGGGTATGTGTTTAGCCTATTTGGAGGCGCAGTCAATTGGATGAGTAAAAGACAGTCTGTAGTGGCTCTTTCAACTACAGAGGCAGAATACATAGCAGCCACTCATGCAAGCAAGGAAGTAGTTTGGTTGTAGAGATTGTGTTCAAGTATGGGGTTGGTACAACAAGCTATAAGGATAGATTGTGATAGCCAAAGTGCAATTTTCTTGGCTAAGAACCCTGCTTATCATTCAAAGACAAAGCACATTGATGTTCGATATCACTTTGTTAGAGATATGGTTGAGGCTAAAAGGGTGTTGCTGGTAAAGGTGGACACTTTGAAGAATGTTGCAGATGCATTGACGAAGTCTGTGAGCACTCAGAAGTTCTCTTGGTGTAGAGAAACAATGGGTGTTGAAGAATTGGCCCAATGAATAAGCTCTCCTGTGGCCCCCTGTGGAAAGAAAACAACAAGTGGGAGAATGTTGGGTATGTGTTATATTCTTTCCACAGCTAGCTAATTTTTTGGTATGCGGTCCCACTCATATGCGGACCCACCCATGTGTGCAGCAGGTTTGCACATGAGTTTTGGGTTACGGTGGTTTTCGGCCCTTAATTATTTGTAGATCCGGTCAAGGGAACTACGGTTATGTTCTAATCCAGGGTTAATGGATTGGGGTTTATGTATGCTTCGGGAAAGAAAACAACAAGTGGGAGAATGTTGGGTATGTGTTATATTCTTTCCACGAAATTTTTTTTGGTATGCGGTCCCACTCATATGCGGACCCACCCATGTTTTGTGCATGAGTTTGAACATGGTTTTGGGGTACGATGGTTTTCGACCCCTGGTATTTTGTAGATCCGGTCAAGGGAACTACGGTTATGTTCTAATCCAGGGTTAATGGATTGGGGTTTATGTATGCTTCGGCATGTATATATATATGTGTGTTGTAACACTAAAAGGAATATAATGAAAAATAAAGCTGGTCGTCCCAATTTGGGATCCAGGGGAAAATCTTTGTTTTTATCTGTTTTATGTTTTATGCTCTCGCTATTGTTTATTTTCTGTTATAAGATTCGTGTGTAGATAATTTCTGTTTAGGGTTAAAACCGAAAAATTACCCTACCTATGATAAAGAGATATATTCCATCGTGTAGGCTTACTGGAAATGGAATCATTACATTATGGGGAAGGAAATGATCATCCACACTAATCACCGACCTCTTAAATTTATACAGACACAAGGGAAGTTGTAGAATGATCGCCATCAGAAGTGGTCTACATATCTACAAAAATTCCACTTGAACATTAAATACAAAAATGGGAGCACCAATCATGTTGCACACTGCCTTAGTTGGCCCCCAGTAGCAGCACTAACTACTGTTCTCAACTCTTGTGGTCACGAGACCTTTGGATGCCCGCAAATTACAAGAATGATCCAAGGTTCGCCTCCACATACCATATGCTAGTAGATGGAAAGCAAGTTCATGATTTCCACCTCCAGGATGCATTATTATGATACCTGGGCCATCTTTGTGTTACTTAAAGTGAGTGTGCCAAGATGATTTGGGAGATGCACTACAGTCAAGTTACAAGGCACTTCAGTGCGGAGAAAAGTGTCGTTGTACTAAAAAAGTACTTTTATTGGACAAAAATCCAACCGAATTTTGGAAAATATATCAAATCCTCCACTTCCTGCACCATCTCCAAGCCAACCATCAAGAAGAAAGTCCTATACACTCCTCTTCCTACTCCCAACCTTTCATGGGAATCCATCTCCATGGAATATATATCTGGCCTCCCTTCTACCAAGCATGGTAATGCCTGTGTATTTATGGTCATGGAAAAAATTTCTAAGATGGCTATATTGGTGGCCTGCAAGAAGAGTATCACAACAAAGGACACTACCAAACTCTTCTTTGAATGAGTGTGGTTATATTTTTGGATCCTGTAGACCATTATTTCAGATCAGGATAGCAGGTTCTTGATTACTTTCTAGTCAAGCCTCTGGACACTATTGGACACCAAGCTCACTAAGTCATTCCATCCCCAAACTGATGGCTAGACAAATGTCGTCAACAAGATGATAGTGCACATAATCTGCATGTACAACTCCAAGCATCCATGAAATTGTGATGAGACCATCCCCTACGTGCAACATCGTTATAACAAAGCTCTCGATAGCTCGACTTGTTGTAGTCCCTTTCAAGTGGGTCTAGGATTTCAACCATTGTGTCTGATTGATATTGCCATACCTTATCCGACTACACAGACAAAATATACACATGTACTATCTGAGGTTGATAAAAAAACCAGATTTATTGAACATATCCAACATGTCCTCCAACAGGTTCATGACATCTTGGAGAAGTCTAATTCCAAGTACAAGAAACGACATGATCAACATCGGGTGCCACACAAGTTTCAAGTGGGAAACAAAGTTTGGTTGAATTTGTTGAAAGAACGCCAAATGGGAGCTCATAGACAACTTGTACCACTCTGATATGGGCCTTACACCATTATCAAGGTTGTGGGAGACAATTATTTTGAGCTCAACACTCCCCCATTCTTGTCCTGTACCCAGTGTTCAATGTGGACTGCCTTCGGCCATACTTTCCACCATTACTAGACACATGAGAAATTGCAGAACAACTCACACCAACAGAGCTAAACCCCGACTGCATAGAACATGAAAAAAATGATTAAATCATCAATATGGAGATTAATAATACTCACCAGTAGAAGATCCAACTATATTTGGTTTTCAAATCTGGCCAACTCCTGCACCAAGGCAAGTGGTTCACCAGCGACCAAGTTCAACAGAAGCTTCCTCATCTCATGGAGGAAATCAACGCAATGGGGACAGTTATTTCCTAAGGGGGGAGGAATGATATAGGTGGATATTGATGGCCACTTGCCTATTCTACTCAGACCCCCACCATTGTTTCTTTCAGTTTTTCAGTTTCCTTAATTGTAGCACAATTTACTATTTTTGGTAGTTATTTAGGTCTTGAACTTCTAGAACCATTTTGAGTTCCTAAACGACGTTTTTTGGGAAAACTAAGGCCAAAAAGGGTTTTTGATTGATGTTGGTCACATGAAATTTGTAGTCATTAGATAGATATTTATAATGAGGTATTATGCACGTCAAACGGAGATCATATGCAAAAGTTACATCCTTGGGAAGTTGATCTACCAATTTATCCAAACGGGACCCATAATTTTGGTGCTTCATCTCCTAGGGTTAGGTTATTGGATTTTTAGGGTTTTCCATTGTTTCTCAATAATAAATAGGCCTTTGAGCCACATTGTAACACAAATTTCAAAGGCATGTAGCTGCCACATATCTTCTCAGAGATAAGTTACCATCGCTCGAGCTAGTTTATTTCCATTCTATGTGTAAGCATATTTCAGTCTTTAATATTAATAAAATGAAGTTATATTTATGCTGCATCTCCTTGTACATGTTTATATTTGTATTCTATTGCATTTCAGCATAAATTTAGATCAGTGTTATTAGATATGTTTGATCTTTCTCAATTTTTCTTTGCATGTCCCCAACGAGGTCAGGATATAGGGAGTTAGGGCTTGATTTGGTTGAACCTTACAAGATCAGCCTCGCAAATCCCGACGACCTCCCATGGCGGATGAAAAGAAATATAAGGGAGCATGAGATCCTATCAAAATATTGCTCTAGGAGGCCCTCGAGAAACAAAGGAATGCAATGATGGATAACTTTGCCCAGATCCTTCAACAGATTCCCATATGTGACACATATTCATATGGAAGCCACTCTGGAGGAACCAATCCCTTTAATGTACAAGTCAACTTTGACATTCCCACATTTGAAGCCCAGATAGATGCAGTGTCGTAGATAAATGGTTAAATTTTTTGGAACGATATTTTTTTGTTAATGATTTTTCCAATAGGGAAAATATTACTTTTGCACTCTTTAAAGTTGCCACCCACATCAAGGACTGGTGGGAAACCTAATGTGAGCAGAAGGAAGAGGGGAAAACATCACTATTCTCAGTCGTGCCCACTTGGAATTCTTTCTAAGATGCCATCAAGGAACAATTTGGGAGCTATGAAGACAACTACATACAATGGACTATGTTGCGGTAACAGTGGGATCAAGATATGCATGAGTTGAAAAATATTTTCCATACCCTGCGCACAAAGTTGTGTATCAAATATTCTAAGAGAAATTTGGTTCTCAAGTACTGCAGTTGTTTGCACAAATACATTCAAGAGAAAATGGAGTTCCTAGACATCTCCTCGCTTGGTGCAACATACTGATATGATGCCAAAATTGAGCAGAAATTCAAGAAGAAGAAGCGAGACTTTAGATCTGTGAACCCAAAGCAGAAAAAAGGCACCCTTAAGCTACATAGCAAAGGACAGAGCCCGACCGAGACCCCCGAGGGCAACTCCTCGAAGCCGCAATCCAATGGTGATGGTAAAAAAAAGAAGGACATTGACAAGCGATGCGATTTCGATAAAATACCAACTCACAACACGCATGAATGTCACACAAATAAGGTACTGGTGGCTGAGATGATAGACTTAGAGACATATGCATTTCTGATTCTGAGTTGGAACCCGACAAGGGAACAAATAATGGTAAGTAGGTCATTGATGCAGAACCCACTACGATGGTAGCCACCACCGAGTTCCAAAAGGCTGAACCCAAATATCCAGAGGAGGGGGAGCGCCTCTTTCACTCACATATGTGGGTGAAGGGATCACTGCTACAATTCATTGTTGGCAGCAAGATCCAAAAGAACCTCATTTCAAAAGAGGTTGTGAAGTGGTTGGGCCTACCGACCACACCACACCCGCAACCGTACGTCTTTGGGTGGCTTCACCAAGGATGAGATCTCTGCGTCAGCCAACAATGTCGCCTTCCCTAGAGCATCAAGCCATTCACAGATGAGGTATTGTGTGATACAAATCCTCTTGAATTTTCTGATGTATTATTATGCCAACCATAATTTTGGAAGCATCATGCCATGTATAATTTTAGGACTCGCATTTTTATTATTTCTCTGGGTATTAAGTTATACAAGATACCGGAGGTAGCCCCGCCTACCGACATCTCTTTGATCTCTACTAAGCAATGTAGTACGATCATCTCTTAGACCATGAATTTTTATTTATTTATTTCTGATTCACTCTCAAAGTAAGGGGAAGATTATATTCACATCCATGGCCCCCGGGAAGGGTTCCTCCATGCAGTAGAAGTAGGTGGATGCAGTTGTGGAAGAATAATGGGACATCTTCTCCTCACCCATAGGGGTACCCTTCCACTGTTAGGTCAAGCATTCGATCAATATGACTCTCGGAGCTCCTCTACCCAACGGGATGATATATTTCCGCTTCTTTATGGAAAATGAAGAGATCAAGCATCAAATCCAGGATTTTCTGCAAAAAGGGCACATCCGACCAAGTTCCTCACCTTGTGGGATCCCGATCGTACTTGTAGAGAAGAAGGATGGGTGATGGAGGCTCTACATTGATTATCAAGTAATAAACCATTAGGGGATTTTTGAGGTCTAAAATGTGTTGGAAATATTGTCATTTATGGAAAAGGAGCACAAAGGAGAAATACTAGAACTATCATTAAGGAAAAGGAGCAGAGAAACAACAACAATAAGGCAAAGAAGCAGATCAGGAAAAATGCAGTAAGAAAGCATAAAAGAGAGGTAGAGGAGTAGTAGAGAGGAAACGAGAAAAATTAGACCATTAGCAAAGGCAAAGGAGCAGAGAGGAGAAACTTGAGAATCAAAGGAGCAAAGGCAGCAAAGGAGCAAAGGAAGCAAAGAAGAAAAGGCAGCAGCGAAGCAGTTAAGGCAGAAAAGGAGCAAAGGAAAAAAAACAACAAAGGCAGAGTCGTGAACGTGCTGGGCAGAGTCGTGAACGTGCTGGGCAGAGTCATGCAGGTTTGGGTCCAATCGTGAACGCTAAGTGGGTCAAGTAGTGAACGCGGGGCAAGTCATGAACATGGGCAAAGTCGTGAACGAGTCAAGTATTCTACGAACAACTAGAAAGAAATGAACGAGCACAACCAACGAAGCAAAGGAGTAAAGATACAGTGAGGCCGTCAGATCTAGGCATAGATCAACGATGGAGAATAAATCACAAACCCAATGGTATTTGGCACTTCGGCGATTTTATGTTCAAAGACACCGCATGGTAAACTATCTTATTTGCGATGAGAAGCAGATCAACAAAGGAGCAGCATGGACCGTTGGATCTGGGCATTGATCAACGACGAAGATTAAATCACATATCGCATATCGGCGAGTTTTACATTTATATGATAAGAAATAACAAATTAAATTTTTTAATTTGCAATGCGATAAGTCACAGAAACTGCGAAATGTGAAGTGCGGGTGATGATGTGGCAGTGACTTGGTGATGACATGGCAGTGACATGGAAAGATGACGTGGAAGATGACGTGGCCCCGACCCCATAGATCACAGGAAATTTATGATGATGTGGCAAGGTGACATGGAGGTGACATGGTAGGGTGACGTGGCATGATGACGTGCACCTGGCCCACATACCGCACATCGCAAATCGCATAGGATAAGTTTATTGTTAAACTTTAAAAGTTGCGGGTTGCGACGGGGAGTTCGCTGTGATTTGCGAAATCGCAAAATCACAAGTATTGTGAAATTACTTTAATCTAAAACTTGCGAAGTGCGATAAAGAGGAGCGGACACAATGGAGCTTCAAAGCTAAAGTCTCAAGAATTTAAAGTCCGTCATGGGACCCATTTGCATACCGCACATCGCAATCGGTGATTATTACATTTACATGTTAAGACATCACAAGTTATTTGTTTTGTGATGCGATTGAAAGTTTGGTTGCGATGAAATGCGATCGCATCTCACATATGTTGAAGCGAAACTTGTTAGCGCTAAGAACTAAATCCTATGACATTTGACAAGAGCCCCGATCTTGTTGGGTCTCAGTCTAGTCTCCTAAACTGAGCTCATTTAATTGTCAACCGGGATTTGTAAACTGCTGAAGTGAAGTGTACCATATGTACCTAGGTGCTTGTTTCCTAATGCGTTGTGTGTAGTGTTTTGTGATGTTTTTGGTCTTTTATGTTGATTTATGATGTTTTTGGTCTTTTGGTGTTTTATGTTCACAATGAAAATGCCTAGAAAACTAATAGAAAGTGGTTGATGATCAAAACAGAGTTAAGTCTAATGTGTGGAATGGAAAATGCAATTGGAAACACTGAAGCAGAATCTGAACTATGACTAAATGAAAGCAAAAGCTTGATAATGACTTCTTAAGCAGATGACACAAACTAAACTTGAAAAAAATGATCACTAAATATGAAAATCCTCTAACTAAACAGTTAAACACTAATCTTACCATGATGCAACATTTTGTTCTAAGCTCATCTATTCTATGACTAATTCCTAGTTCTATTCTGCAATTTAATTGAATATCACAGAACCTTTACTCAAAGAGTTATTGGTTTCTTTTTCAAAGTAGTTCTTTTGAGGAAGAGCTCTGTTTATAAAATGATGAGGAAATTGCAGAGATACTTCAGACCTTATAGTGATGTTATCTTCTGTTCCTATGGCTATAGATCATTTGTAGATTTTAGAACAAGAAGATGTTTGTGAATAATGAAGGCTGTCTTGTTAATCCTAACAACTAAAGTAATCTATTGTGCAATGGATGAAAATTTGAATATGAGATGCAAGTGCAATGAGTTAATCTAAGAATGAACCTAAGATGCCACTAAACTAGAACAATGTTGAACTATAAGTCATCATCAAACTTGAAACAAAGTAACTGAACATGAATTAAATGCAATGAAACTCTGGAGCATTCTAACTATACTAACATGCATTATTCTATGAAGTTACACAATCTGTTTGTTCATCATCAGTGATATTTTGGAAGAGTTCCTTCTTTTGGAAGGGGTAGAACAATTCTGATTGTGTAATTGTATGCAATTGAAAGAAAATGAACAGAAAGCAAATGAAAAAAAACTAAGTTATCACATCCATATCCTACTCGTCATTATGATGTCTTGGGCAAGCGTTTAAGAGCAAGAACAGAGATGATACTTAGTATAAACACACAACTAAATCATTCATTATCACGGTCATGTCTTGAACTCCTTAAGGATGTCTTGGAAGAATTTCTTCTTGTGGAAGAGTGATTAGAACAAGTGTAACTGTGATAGTGAATAGCAAAAACTACAACTAATTCCTATAGTACTATAGCTATTCATCATTCATCATTATAATCTGTTGGAAGAATGTCTTCTTGTGGAAGAGCTGGAATGAATATAACTACAGTAGCTAGTTAAAACAAATACAAACCATAGTCATTCAACATTCATCATTTTAATCTGTTGGAAGAGTGTCTTCTTGTGGAAGAACTAGAATGAATACGACTACAGTAGCTAGTTAAAACAACTACAAATTCAACTCCTATCCTACAATACCATAGTCATTCAACATTCATCATTTTAATCTGTTGGAAGAGTGTCTTCTTGTGGAAGAGCTAGAATGAATACGACTACAGTAGCTAAAACAAAACAACTACCAATTCAAATGCAAAACGTAAAGGCAGCTAGGAAAAATTATCTAATTTACGCAAAAGAAATCCGTGCAAGAGGCAGGGGCCCTCTACCACTTGACGGCATTCAACTCCAAATTAAATCACGCCTTCAAAATAACTTTGTCTGCTCCATTAACAATGCAATAGTTTGAACATAACACTCTGCGTCTTCAAGACCGTAACACAGAGTTTAAACAAAATCTAGCAGCAAATCTAACATAAAATCTCTAACATAGCTCTCGGTCTCCCAAGAGTTTATAAAGCAAATGCACGTAACAATAATTACAACAATTTAGGAACAATGTATTTCCTTATCCAAATCACGTTATAACTCTTTGAAGTGGCTGCGTGAAGAATAAAAGACATCTGGACTGAGACAGTCCTAGTAGGAGTCTTCCTTCATAAATGTGTTTCCCACGTTCAAAACCTTACCCAGAATTCATTTCCTCCTCCATGATGAGCAACAAACCATGTAGACACGACGTGGATCATGCCCATATGCGGTTTTCCTCAAGAGGCCACCTGGAACATACTCAAACATGAAGGTAGCTGCAGAATCGCCGGTTAGCTACGGAATGTCTGCATTCTGCAGCTAGTTCCGGTCAAAATGCTTAACAATGGAAAAAATCAAAAAATTCAACAAGTCAGTCATGTAAATCATTCTAGAAGTAATTTTAACTATATTTATTGATCAATTGGGTTTAAGATAGAAATGGACAAGGGAAAATGAGGTAAAATGAGGTGAAGGAAAGCACAATTTTGAGGCTCAACATACCCCCATTGTTGTCTCTTTGCATGTCCTCATGCAAATTATCCTATGAATTCAGAGGCTTCTGCAAGGACATCTAATCCCATTCTTCTCCTTTGTCTGGAAGCTAGAGGTCTTCTGGGTTTCCTGATAACAAGTTTGAACCTGAGGTTGGTGAGTGCCCTGATTAGCTTTTTGTTCCTTGTCTTCAACTTCTCATTGGTCCTCTCCACTTTGTCTATATGCAGGGATAAGGTTGAGTTCATATTAGTTTTGAGCTTGATTTGATCTTTGAGAATTTCATTCTCATTTTTGATGTGTCTATTCAGTAATTCCAACTCATACCTATCCCTTCTTAATATATCTACTTCAAACAGTGGAGGACTGGGGGTTCTTTCTCTGCTTTCTAAAGCTGTCCTCTCTAAGGTTTCCACATAGTCATAAATTTCCTGTTGAGCAGGATCAATTTCAGGGGTTCCTTCATAAAAATCCTCTTCATCATCCTCTTCAATGGGTGTTTCTTCATCTTCAATATTGATTACCCCTGTTTGTTTGATTGGTGTTTTCTTCAGTTTTCCCTTTAATCTGTGGCTTCTCCTAGGCTGAGAGGATCCTTCTCCTTTCCCTGTGACAGATTGCTTGATTATCTTTTCTTCCTTAAGTTGCCTCTTGATTCGAGTCAACTTCTCCAAAATGATTTCCTCACTGCTCTCTTGAACTGGTTTGTCAATTTTAACTTTTGAAGTCTTCCATTTCCTACTTCTCTTTGTAGGCTGTGGTTCAGGTGATGATTCTTTTGCTTCTTCAGCATGATTTATTATTAAGAAATCATCCCATGTATCATTTGTTTTAGCTAGATGATGCTCAATCAAAATTTTGACCAAACCATGATGATACAGGGTTGTCTCTAAAAATTGAACTCTTCTCTGAACACAGGAAGCCATCTTCTTCAGACTTTGAAGCAAGAAATATGGTAGGTTTAAGTCTTCTCCCAGAAAATGCATCATTAGTATGATGTGGTAGACATAAAATTTCCCATATCTACCCTCACATGTAACAAATTTTTGCAAAAGAAGTAGTATGTTTCTCCATTTGTTTTTCAATGCAGAACTGGGAATTCCTTTCTTGAATACACTAACATCCATATTTGGTGATTTTAAAATTTGTTTCCAGGAGTCATTGTGGAATTCTCTATTTTTAAACCATCTCTCTCCAGTTCTGAGCAATCCTATAGCCTCTGCAATAAAAACTTCAGTGACAGTAAACTTGACATCCCCTACTTCAACTTCGGTCCCTTGAAATGATCTTGCGAATGTTTTAGTGACTTCCTTATGGAAGCCATTAAATTTTTCCAAAAATTGAAGCCATCCTATTTGTTGTAACATTTCTTTGCATTGTGGGTAACCTTCTAAATATTTTGAACCCACAGGTTCAGTCCTTACAATTAAACCCATGATTTTTCAATATCAAATTAACACTCTTCTACCCACAAAACAATGACTTTCACTTTCGGATTGAAATGGCTTCAAGCTTTAAATGAAAATGGCTCCAAACTTCATAATGACATACCTCTGATTGATAATGAAAAATGCCTTCGAAACCTTGAACTGATATGCTTCTGTTGACAATTGAATTTTGAAGTGATTTGCTTCTGTTTGATAATGAAAGCAGTTTCAAATTTCGAGCTGAAATGTCTTTGATTGAAAATGGCAGATGGCTTCAAATTTCTTTTTGTGCAATACCTCTGGCTCTTAGTAGCAAAAGACTTCAAATTCAACGCTGCAACATCTCTGTCTCTGGTAACAACAGACTTCAAACTCAACACTGCAACGTCTCTGTCTCTGGTAGCAAAAATCTTCAAACTCAATCACTACAACACCTCTGTCTCTGGTAGCAAAAGACTTCAAACTCACACTGCTACAATTCTGTGTTGATAGTGAAAATGCTTCAAACTCCGTCCACAGTGATATTTTATCTGCCCACGGGATCAAGTGGCTTCAAGTCCTCACACTGTTATACTTCCATTCCTAATTTTCGAACTAAAAAAAATGTTGGGTCTCCAAGCATAGTCTCTAAACTGAGCTCATTTAATTTTCAACCAGGATTTGTAAACTGTTGAAGTGAAGTGTACCATATGTACCTAGGTGCTTGTTTCCTAATGCGTTGTGTGTAGTGTTTTGTGATGTTTTTGGTCTTTTATGTTGATTTATGATGTTTTTGGTCTTTTGGTGTTTTATGTTCACAATGAAAATGCCTAGAAAAACTAATAGAAAGGGGTTGGTGGTCAAAACACAGTTGAGCCTAATGTATGGAATGGAAAATGCAATTGGAAACACTGAAGCAAAATCTGAACTATGACTAAATAGAAACAAAAGCTTGATAATGACTTTTTAGGCAGATGACACAAACTAAACTTGAGAAATGATCACTAAATATGCAAGTTCTCTAACTAGATAGTTAAACACTAATCTTATCATGATGCAACATTTTGTTCTAAGCTCATCTATTCCATGACTAATTCCTAGTTCTATTCTGCAATTTAATTGAATGTCACAGAACCTATACTCAAAGAGTTATTGGTTTCTTTTCAAAGTAGTTCTTTTGAGGAAGAGCTCTGTTTATAAAATGATGAGGGAATTGCAGAGATACTTCAGACCTTATAGTGATGTTATCTTCTGTTCTTATGGCTATAGATCATGTTTAGAGATACGTAGAGATGATGGAGCTTAGTGAAATGAAGTCGCCTTCACTAAGTGGGCCGCCAGTGTAAATTACGGCGCAAAGTCTATTTTTTAGACTATGTCTATTTTTAGACATGCGGAGCATAATTTGGGAATTCTACTTGGAGATTCTTAAAGTATGCGACATGTCGGTAAAAATAGATGAGACCCTTATTTTTAGGACCCGGGCTATTTTTAGACTGATCTCCTAAAAATATGGAAGTCAAATATTATTTACCCTTAATAATATTTTGACTATAAACAGCAGTTTACTCTCTTGGCGCACTTCGGTTTGAGTCATGGAGGTGGCTCATGCAACTGACACAAGGAATCACGTGGTTCCTAGGGTTTGATGGCATCTTGCATGGTTGGCTTCAGTTAGACTTCAGTGGCAGAAGTTTTGGAGGAGTTAACGGGACAGATAGTGGAGTTGTGTTATGTTTGTTTTAGTTGAACTAGTTGGGATTAGTTAACTAGCTAATCAACTAGATATGAGTGGAGTGAATTAAATAATATTTAATTCACTAAATATTAACCCATTAGTCAACTCAAGAACACTTCAGTTCACTACAGTGCATGATCAGTTCAGTGGAGACCAGTGGAAGAGGTAGATGAAAGGGTGAGTAAAGCTATCAGTTGGTAGATTGGTTTTGCATGAGACTTGCATTACACTTGGAGGAATTGTCCATGACAATTGCGCAGTCAAGGCAAGGGGATTCAAACCTTGAACCTCTTCATATACAGGCCATGATTGCGCAATAGAGGCAAGGCAGTCAGCAGTGAGTTTTGAACCCGAGACTTGTTCAAAACTGAGTTTGATTGTGTGTGACTTTATGAGAAAGTACTGAGTACTTGTGAGGAGTATTGTACTTTGTTGGTTACATGATTTCTCCATTATAATATACACAATAGCTGCGGGGTTTTCAGCTATAGGCTTTCCCCATACATACTGAGTTAATGTGTGATTGATTTGATGTAAGATTGCTTCTATATTATTTCCGCATGTGACAATTAATTGTGGAAGAAGGTTATGTGTTATGCATGCAATTCGAAATTGATGTATGATCGGGTTAATCTTCATTGAATAAGTGATTTATTCAGCTAATTTCTACATGGTATCAGAGGCAAGATTAATTGTCGAGATCTATTACGGTGATTGCAAACTTATTTCCTCGGACAGAGTCTGCATACGGGCCAGGAAGCCTCCGGATTCATCTTTCTTCGGAAAGTGAAAGGTCTGGTAAAAGCCCCTTGCAGTAAATCTCTGATTTGGAAATAATTTGTTTTCAAGTATAGATCGGAAGTGATAGAGCTTGGAGTTTGGAATTCGAATTTTGCAGAAGGTTGTTTTTCTTGGTGCCGGTGTTGAAGATGTCTTCTTTCAACGGTTTGCGACTCGAATATGCTCTTGAAGGCAGTTCGAATTATGTTGCATGGAAGGATCGCATGGAAGCAGTGTTAGAAGATAATGGTCTGAAGGAGTTCGTAGATACGGATGTCCAAAAGCCCACTGATGCAGCTGCGGTTGAAGCATGGCAAAAGAAGATGGCGAAATGTCGAAGGATCTTGTTGGAGGGCGTCGAGGATCATATTGTATCCAGCCTGCATGGAAAGGCTACTCCATATTTAATGTGGAAAGCTTTGACGGATCTATTCCAGAGTAAGAGTGACCAAAGGAAGCTGGCGCTCAAAGATAAGCTCAGGAACATCAAGATGGAGAAGGGCGACAGTATCGCCAAATACCTCAAGAAGTTCACTCAATGCAGAGATGAACTGGGAAGTGTGGGGGTTACTGTCGATGAAGAGGACATGGTCGACCTGGCTCTCCTTGGTCTTCCGAAGGCTTGGCACTCATATCAAGATAGTGTCAATGGTCGGGAGAAGCTGCCGGGATGGGAGCGCCTTTCGGCGGATCTCATGCAGGAGGAGATAAGGAGGACTACTCGAGATGGATCTTCATCAAAGGGAGCTGATGAAGAAAACTGCGCTTTGATGTCCAAAGCTAAGAAAGGGAAGGGTAAGAAAACCTCTCATTCTGGAGCTAAGGGCAAGAAGCAGGATATGGCGAAAGTGAAGTGTTTTCATTGCCATGATCACGGACATTATGCTACCAATTGTCCAAAGAAGAAGAAGAACAAGCAAGCGGGAAGATCTGCAGATGGAGAAGCTTTGGCTTCACAGTTCGAGCTTGACTTTTCACTGATTGCATGCTTGGTTTCAAGTGTGATGGGATCGGTGTGGTTCTTGGACGGCGGTGCGTCATTTCATATGACGGGAGATCGGGAGTTGTTCTCAGATCTGGAGGACAAGGATTTGGGTATGCACATCGAGATGGGCGATGACGGTAGATACAGTGCGACTGGTATCGGTACCGTATCCTTTCAGAGGGAGTCTGGTAAACCTTTTGTCTTAAAGGATGTCATGCATGTACCTGGATTGAAGAAGAACCTGATTTCAGTAGCGATGTTGGAGGATAAGGGGTATGATGTGGTCTTCAGCGAAGGAAAAGCCTTCCTGCGCAGTAAGACTACTGGAGAGACCCGGAAGATAGGGGTTCGAACTCGGAACCTTTATCAGTTGCAGGTAGATGACTGCGCAGCTATGGCATGCAAGGCTGGAGATGTGGTGAGCCGGGATGATGAGGGCGAACTATGGCACAGGAGATTGGGCCATCTTCACCATGGGGCTTTGAAGATTCTGCAGCAGATTTCTACTGGACTTCCTAAGGGCACCCTTGCGCAGTCAGATCAGTGCAAGGGGTGTACTTTAGGGAAGTATGTGAAAGCCACCTTTCACGAGAAGGATAGTCGCGCCACGACGATCCTTGAGAGAGTTCACACAGACGTGTGTGGTCCTTTCTCAGTTGCTTCGACAGCAAAGCACAAGTATTATGTGATCTTTGTTGATGATTTCTCTCGAAAGTGCTGGATCTTCTTCATGTCGAAGAAGAGCGATACATTCGCGAAGTTCTGTGAGTTTAAAGCACTGGTCGAGAAGGACTCGGGGAAGAAGGTGATTGCTCTAAGGAGTGATAACGGTGGTGAATTCATCTCGGCTGAATTCAAGGAGTTCTGCAGCGCAGAAGGGATTCGGAGAGAGCTCATCGCACCCCATAACCCACAGCAGAACGGGGTGGGTGAGCGGAAGAACAGAACGATCGTGGGTGCTGCACGGGCGATGTTGCATGATCAGGGCCTACCCCTTCACTTGTGGGCTGAGGCATGCAATACAGCAGTGTATGTGCAGAACCGTTGTCCTCCCAAGGTTCTTGGCATGAGTACACCAGAGGAGGCTTATTCTGGCAAGAGGCCTGATATTTCCCATTTGCGGATTTTCGGATCTCCTGTCTACATGCATGTGACGAAGGATGCAAGGAGGAAGCTGGATCCAACTGCTGAAGTTGGAATATTTGTGGGGTACACCGATACACCTCACAACTATCGGGTGTATGTGCCAGACAGTCGCAAGACTGTTGTGCGACGGGATATAAAATTTCAGGAGGAGAAAGCCATGCAGTGTTCGCTTGAGAGGGAGCTACACTTGCATGCATATGAGGAGCTGTTAGTTCCTAAGGAGGAGCTTCCGGATGTGGATCAGCCACAAGAGGAGGTTCAGGAGGTGGAAGAAACCACCCAGGCAGCGCCAACCATCAGAGGGCGCATGCGCACTACAGAAGCTGAGCGACTGGCTCGGGATGCAGAGAAGGTTGTAGGACCACCTACGGCACAGCGCAGACAGAGACAGTCACCGGATCGGTACACTGGATACATGGCTCTTATGAGTCAATGTGTTGTGACAGAGCCATCCTCTTTTGAGGAAGCTGTGGAGGAAACCGCATGGGTTGATGCCATGATCGAAGAATATGATTCGATCATCAGGAACAGTGCATGGGAGATTGTCCCAAGACCGGTTGGGAAATCAGTTGTAGGTTCGCGATGGATCTACAAGGTGAAGCAGGCGGCTGACGGGAGTGTGGAGAAGTACAAGGCGAGATTTGTCGCCGGTGGCTTCTCACAGATCGAGGGGATTGACTATGAGGAGACTTTTGCACCTGTCGCAAGGTACTCTTCCATACGGACGATCCTTGCTCTCTCAGCGCAGATGGGGTGGCACATTCATCGGATGGATGTGAAGACTGCGTTCCTCAATGGAGTTATTGAGGAGGAGGTGTACATAGAGCAGCCTGAAGGTTTTGAGATCTTCAGCAGTGAGTCGCATGTGTGCCGACTCAAGAGAGCACTGTACGGGCTGAAGCAAGCACCTCGTGCTTGGTACACTCGGATAGACAACTACTTCACCGAGCTTGGATTCTCCAAGAGTGAGGTGGATCCTAACCTGTACCAGATTGTGGTGGAGGGGAAGCTGTTGATCATCGTACTGTATGTAGATGATCTGATTTTGATGGGTGATGAGCGGTTGATACTTTCATGCAAGGAGGATCTTGCACGAGAGTTTGAGATGAAGGACCTGGGCATCCTTCATTATTTCCTGGGATTGGAGATTTGGCAGCGCAGTGGAGGACTGTTTGTTTCTCGGGGCAAGTATGCTCGGGAGATTCTGGAGAGGTTCAACATGCAAGGCTGCAAGCCTGTTGACACTCCTCTTCCTGGTGGTTGGAGGAAGGGAGATGCTACTTCGGAGGAGGTAGTGGATGCCATTGTCTATCGACAGTTGGTGGGGTCGTTGATGTATCTGGTCAATACTCGACCCGATATATGCTATGCAGTTAACCAGCTTTCGCAAGCTATGGTTAAGCCTACCAAGCTCTTTTGGAAGGCGGGCAAGCATGTATTGCACTATATCAGAGGCACATCGAGATATGGTCTATGGTACAGACAGGAGGATGGAGTGAAACTTTCTGGTTTCACTGATGCAGATTGGGCAGGGAGCCCAACAGACCGGAAGAGCACTTCTGAAGGAGTTTTCAGCATTGGGTCGACAGCAGTTTCCTGGTACAGCAGGAAGCAGAGATCCGTGGCACTCAGTTCAGCAGAGGCCGAGTACATGGCAGCTAGCTTGGCTGCATGCGAGGCTATTTGGATGAGGAAGATCCTCGCAGGATTGTTCAGGTTGCATTTGGAGCCTACGGTGATCTACTGTGATAACCAGAGTTGCATTAAACTCTCGGCTAATCCAGTATTTCATGATAGGTCCAAACACATCGACATCAGGTACCATCATATCAGAGATTGTGTTCGGCGGAGAATCATGATGCTTTCATATGTTCCCACGGAGGATCAGGATGCCGACATCCTGACGAAGGCGCTCACCAGGAGCAAGTTCGAATTCCACAGAGGCAGGATAGGGGTTGCAGATAATCCATATCTTGCTAAGAGGGAGTGTTGAGAATGCAGCAAGATGATGGAGCTTAGTGAAATGAAGTCGCCTTCACTAAGTGGGCCCGCAGGCAAATTCTGGCGCAAAGTCTTTTTTTAGACTATGTCTATTTTTAGACATACGGAGCATAATTTGGGAATTCTACTTGGAGATTCTTGATGGATGCGACATGTCGGTAAAAATAGATGAGACCCTATTTTTTAGGACCCAGACTATTTTTAGACTGATCTCCTAAAAATATGGGAGTCAAATATTATTTACCCTTAATAATATTTTGACTATAAACAGCAGTTTACTCTCTTGGCGCACTTCAGTTTGAGTCATGGAGGTGGCTCATGCAACTGGCACAAGGAATCACGTGGTTCCTAGGGTTTGATGGCATCTTGCATGGTTGGCTTCAGTTAGACTTCAGTGGCAGGAGTTTTGGAGGAGTTAACGGGACAGATAGTGGAGTTGTGTTCTGTTTGTTTTAGTTGAACTAATTGGGATTAGTTAACTAGCTAATCAACTAGATATGAGTGGAGTAAATTAAATAATATTTAATTTACTAAATATTAACTCATTAGTCAACTCAAGAACACTTTAGTTCACTACAGTGCATGATCAGTTCAGTGGAGACCAGTGGAAGAGGTAGATGAAAGGGTGAGTAAAGCTATCAGTTGGTAGATTGGTTTTGCATGAGACTTGCATTACACTTGGAGGAATTGTCCATGACAATTGCGCAGTCAAGGCAAGGGGATTCGAACCTTGAACCTCTTCATATACAGGCCATGATTGCGCAATAGAGGCAAGGGCAGTCAGCAGTGAGTTTTGAACCCGAGACTTGTTCAAAACTGAGTTAGATTGTGTGTGACTTTATGAGAAAGTACTGAGTACTTGTGAGGAGTATTGTACTTGTTTGGTTACATGATTTCTCCATTATAATATACACAATAGCTGCAGGGTTTTCAGCTATAGGCTTTCCCCATACATACTGAGTTAATGTGTGATTGATTTGATGTGAGATTGCTTCTATTATTTCCGCATGTGACAATTCATTGTAGATGAGATTATGTGTTATGCATGCAATTCGAAATCGATGTGTAATCGGGTTAATATCCATTGAATAAGTGATTTATTCGGCTAATTTCTCTACTACGGATCATTTGTAGATTTTAGAACAAGAAGATGTTTGTGAATAATGAAGGCTGTCTTGTTAATCCTAACAACTGAAGTAGTTTATTGTGCAATGGATGACAATTTGAATATGAGATGCAAGTGCAATGAGTTAATCTAAGAATGAACCTAAGATGCCACTAAACTAGAACAATGCTGAACTATAAGTCATCATCAAACTTGAAACAAAGTAACTGAACATGAATTAAATGCAATGAAACTCCGGAGTATTCTAACTATACTAACATGCATTATTCTATGAAGTTACACAATCTGTTTGTTCATCATTGGTGATATTTTGGAAGAGTTCCTTCTTTTGGAAGGGGTAGAACAATTCTGACTGTGTAATTGTATGCAATTGAAAGCAAATGAACTGAAAGCAAATGAAAAACTAAGTTATCACATCCATACCCTACTCGTCATTATGATGTCTTGGGCAAGCGTTTAAGAGCAAGATCAGAGATGATACTTAGTACAAACACACAACTAAATCTTTCATTATCACGGTCATGTCTTGAACTCCTTAAGGATATCTTGGAAGAATTTCTTCTTATGGAAGAGTGATTAGAACAAGTGTAACAGTGATAGTGAATAGCAAAAACTACAACTAATTCCTACAGTACTATAGCTATTCATCATTCATCATTATAATCTGTTGGAAGAATGTCTTCTTGTGGAAGAGCTGGAATGAATATAACTACAGTAGCTAGTTAAAACAACTATAAATTCAACTCCTAATCCTACAATACCATAGTCATTCAACATTCATCATTTTAATCTGTTGGAAGAGTGTCTTCTTGTGGAAGAGCTAGAATGAATACGACTACAGTAGCTAGTTAAAACAACTATAAATTCAACTCCTAATCCTACAATACTATAGTCATTCAACATTCATCATTTTAATCTGTTGGAAGAGTGTCTTCTTGTGGAAGAGCTACAATGAATACGACTACAGTAGCTAAAAAAAACAACTACCAATTCAAATGCAAAACGTAAAGGAAGCTAGGAAAACTTATCTAATTTACGCAAAATAAATCCGTGCAAGAGGCAGGGGCCCTCTACCACTTGACGGCATTCAACTCCAAATTAAATCACGCCTTCAAAATAACTGTGTCTGCTCCATTAACGATGCAATAGTTTGAACATAACACTCTGCGTTTTCAGGAATGTATCACAGAGTTCCAACAAAATCTAGCAGCAATCTAACATAAAATCTCTAACATAGCTCTCGGTCTCCCAAGAGTTTATAAAGAAAATGCACGTAACAATAATTACAACAATTTAGGAACAATGTATTTCCTTATCCAAATCACGTTATAACTCTTTGAAGTGGCTGCGTGAAGAATAAAAGACATCTGGACTGAGACAGTCCTAGTAGGAGTCTTCCTTCATAAATGTGTTTCCCACGTTCAAAACCTTACCCAGAATTCATTTCCTCCTCCATGATGAGCAACGAACCATGTAGACATGACGTGGATCATGCCCATATGCGGTTTTTCTCAAGAGGCCACCTGGAACATACTCAAACATGAAGGCAGCTGCAGAATCGCCGGTTAGCTATGGAATGTCTGCATTCTGCAGCTAGTTCCGGTCAAAATGCTTAACAATGGCAAAAATCACAAAATTCAACAAGTCAGTCATGTAAATCATTCTAGAAGTAATTTTAACTATATTTATTGATCAATTGGGTTTAAGATAGCAATGGACAAGGGAAAATGAGGTAAAATGAGGTGAAGGAAAGCACAATTTTGAGGCTCAAGATGCGATGTAGCGCCAGAGTCAAATTGTAAAGGATTTCAAATCCGGATGTAAAGCCTTTCCAGTGTTAAATTGCATCGAAGGTGAAAAAGGGGATTATAACGTAAAACCTTCATACGCCGAAATACGATATGAGACCGAACGCGATACAGTTCAAAGTTTAAATCTAAAGTATTTCAAGTCTGGGGCTATGTGTTTTTATTAATAAAACCATGGAAGCGAAGTTCGACTCAGGTTACAAAGGAAAGGCCTGAATGCATGAAAAAGGACCTGAAGCTCGTGCAGAACAGTGTTATGCGGTTGCAGCCGTTGAGAAAATCATAAGGATTAACGCTGCTGGAAAAAGAAGGAAGGTGGTTAGGAATGGTTGGGAAAAAGGAGATATGATGGAACTATTGGAAACACAAAAGCATGAGTCAAGTCGAGAAAAAAAGGCGGTTATGAAGCACAGTTAGAATATAATCGCAGAAACATAAAATAGAAAGGGATAGCAAGCAGAAGAGAAAAAATGCACATCAAAGCTAAGAAGTTGAACTGGCTGAGTGAAATATTTGATTGTAACTGTAAATGTATTAATTATTTTATATTTTTTGTGATGCAAAGGCAAGTCTCCCAAGAAAAGAAAAACTCCATTTGATACTGAAATAATTGTATATACTATTGTAACATTCGGAATATGCTAAGTGTAAGGAATCGAATGGGTGGAAGGAAAAGAGTCATGCCTATTCACTTCATATTCCCATAGAGAATGCAAAAATCATGAATTTATCTATATAAAACATGTAATATCCATGTGCAGAAGGTTACGACAAGAGAGAGAGAGAGAGAGAGAGAGAGAGAGAGAGAGAGAGAGTGCAGCAGAATTGAAGAGAGTTGAAGATTGTTAGAAAGTTGCAGAATGGAAGAGAGCATAAGAATATAAGAAAGATGTAGAAGGTTGGAGAGTGAAAGAATAAGAGATGACTGATAGAGATGCTATGCATATCAGGAGCTGATATGAAGCAAATATGAAGGCTGAAAAGGCAACAGTGAAGAAGGAGTAAAACATAGCTAATATCCAGGTAAATCAACATATGATTTTATTTTAGTGTGAAGGAGTTGGTGCTTCCATATCAAGTTGTAGCTTGATAGATGTCCAGTTCTAGTTGGTTGAGGTAGGAGCCTCCTATGGGTTGTAGGCTGTAGAAAAATACATGGGAGTTGGTGCTTCCGTTTCAAGTTGTAGCTTGATAGATGTCCAGTTGGAGCTGGTTGAGGTAGGAACCTCCAGTGGGTTGTATCCTGCAGAAAATAGATGGGAGTTGGAGCTTCCTTGCAAGTTGTAGCTTATATAATTTGAGGTAGTAGCCTCTTGTAGGTTGGAGCCTATAGAAAATCAGTGGTGAGAGGGATTTGGAGCTTGCCTTTGCATCACAACAATAATAAGATGTGGTTTTCTCCCTTATGGGTTTCCACTTATATATATTGTCTATGTGTTTGATGATTATGTGATGATGTGATGCTTTAATCTGCTCAATTACTTGCTCTACACACATTAAGTTTGTTGATTCATTATGTATTAAGTTTCTTATGACCTGAAGGTGTAATTGAGTTGAATGAAAAGAATTTTAAATGTCTATGAATGTACTAAACTGATTCACCCTCCCCCCCTCTCAGTTTAGCTAAGAGTTCATCAAAATGGGCCTTCTAAGGAAATTATAAAATAATAGTGGAAACAATAAAATAAGATTAGATTACATCATCAAAATCTAGAGGGAAAAAAGAAAAACTACTTTTTCGTCTCATATTTTCAACTTATCTCCCTATGGGTTTACTCAAATTTCAAGCAAGAACACTCGTTGGATGCATAATTTGTTTCCTCATCCAAGGAGTACCCATGTTTCATACTTTTGATGGACACTGCTACACGAAAAATGAGAAATACATGAGAAACGTGATTTCATTTACATTTTTTCATGTATTTCTCATTTTTCGTGTAGTAGGGCCCATCGAAAGTATGAAACATGGGTGTTCCTTGGATGAGGAATTAAATTTTGCATCCAACAAGTACTCTCACTCGAAATGTGAGTAAAATCTTAGGGAGATAAGTTGAAAATACAAGTTGAAAAAGTAGTTCGACAATTTTATAATTTTTTTTTAATCTTTTTACCGTTTTACCCCAAAAATGGTAAATCACCCCCCATAGTTGAAATCATCATATTGAATCCTATTGCTTCTTATAAAGTTTATTTTGGTTGTGCATTTTTCTTACGAGGCCCATTTTATACCTCGAAAGTTCTCTAATGAAAAATCACTGTCAGGAACAGGTATCCAATCCCATAGATTGATGACCTTCTAGACTACCTCAAGGGGGTCAAGTACTTCAGCAAGATTGATTTGAAGCCTGTCTGTCACGAAGTTCCAATAGAGCCCACAAATGTATGGAATACCACCTTCAAATCCAAGGAAGGAATTTTTGAATGGTTGGTTATGACCTTCGAGTTGACGAATTCCCCTTCTACTTTTATGAGGCTAATGGATGACATATTTTGGTCCTTCACCAACTTGTTCATGGTTGTTTATCTAGACGACATCCTCATATTCAACAGGAGTTGGGAAGAACACTTGCAACACATATTGTAGGTCCTTCAAACCCTTTGGCATTACAAAATGTGTGCCAACTTGGAGAAATTCACCTTTGGCATCAACCAAGAACAATATCTGGGTTACATCATACATGAGGGTGGCGTGCATGTGGATTTGACTAAGATCCAAGTCATTCGGGATTGGCCTACCCCGACCACTCTAACAGAGCTTCGCAGCGACATGATCAACATCGGGTGCCACACAAGTTTCAGATGGGCGACAAAGTTTAGTTGCATTTGTAGAAAGAATGCCTAACCGGATCTCATAGAAATCTCAGACCAATCTGATATGGGACTTACACCATTATCAAGGTTGTGGGAGACAATCCTTTTGAGCTCAACATTCCCCCATTCTTTGGCTTGTACCCAATGTTAAATATGGATCGCCTTTGGCCATAATTTCCGCCATTACTGGACACATCAGACATTGAAGAACAAATCACACCAACAGAGCTAAAACTCGACTGCATGGAAAATGCCACAACTAACCAGATCATGGACACACATATCAAGAACACTCGTCAGCAGAATATCTAGGTGTATCGGGTTGTGAAAGGTGGCCAACTCATGCATCAAGGCAAGTGGATCATCATGGACCAAGTCTAACAGAAGTTTCCTCATCTAATGGAGGAACTCAACACAATGGGAAGCATTGGTTCCTACAGGGGAGAACTGATCCAGGTGGACATTGGTGGCCACCAACCTATTCTACTTGGACCCCCACCATTTTTTCTTTCAGTTTTTCAGTTTCCTTAATTGTAGCACAATTTACTATTTTTGGAAGTTTTTCTGGTCCTTAACTTCTGAAACCATTTTGAGGCCCTAAACAATGTTTTTGGGAAACCCAGGGCCAACATGGGCCTTTGACCAATGTCAGCCACTATAAATTTCTATTCCTCGGATAGATATTTCTAACGGAAATCATATGCCAAAGTTATGTCCCTGGGAAGTTGATGTACAAATTTATCCAAATGGGGCCCATGATTTTGGCACTTCATCTCATAGGGTTAGGTTTTTGGATGTTTAGGGTTTACAATTGTTTCTAAATAATAAATAGGCCTTTAAGCCTCATTGTAATACATAGTTCAGAGGCAAGTAGCTACCACATCTCTTCTCAGAGATAAGATACCATCATCCGAGCTATTTTATTTCCATTTTTATGTAAGAATATTTCAGTCTTTGATTTTAATGAAATGAAGTTATATTTATACTGCATCTGTGTCCAGGTTTATATTTGTATTCTATTGTGTTCCTGCATAAATTTGGATTAGTGGTATCATAGCGGTATGCTTGTTCTCTGTTTTTCTTTTCATGTCCCCAACAAGGTCAGGGTATAAGGAGTTAGAGATCGATATGGTTGAACCCTTCAAAGATCATTCTCGCAAACCTCGATGGCCTCCCATGGCAGATGAAAAGAAAGACGACGGAGCAGGAGATCCTATAAAAATATTGCTCGAGGAGGCCCTTGATAAATAGAGGAACATGATGATGGATAACTTTTCCCATATCCTTTGGCGGATGCCCACAGGCGATGCATATTCATCTGACACCCACTCTAGAGGTGCCACTCCCTTTAAGATAAAAGTCAACTTTGACATTCCCACATTTGAAGGCCAGATAAACGCAGATGTCGTAGATAAATGGTTAAATTTTTGGAAGGATATTTTTCTACTCATGATTTTTCCAATAGGGAAAATATTACTTTTTCACTCTTGAAAGCTGCCTCCCACGTCAAAAACTGGTAGGAAACCTATTGTGAGGTTAAGGATGAGAGGAAACCCTCACTATTCTTGGCCACACCCACTTGGAATTATTTCCAATATGCCATCAAGGAACAATACTACCTTGTCAGGAGTTATGAAGACAAGTACATACAGTGAACTACGTTGTGGCAGGAGAGGGATCAATATGTGAATGAGCAAACAAATATTTTCCCTACCCTACACACAAAGATGGGTATCAAATATTATAAGAAACATCTGGTTCTCAAGTACCATAGTTTTTTTCAAAAATACATTCAAAATTAAATGGAGTTCCTAGAAATGTCCTCACTTGGTATAACGTACTGATATGCTGCCAAACTTGAGCAAAAATTCAAGCAGAAGAAGTGAGACTTTGGATCTGTGAACCCGAAGTAGAAAAAAGGCACCCCCAAGCCAAAGAGCAAAGGACAGAGCCCAACCGGGACCCCCCATGGCAACTCCTCGAAGTCGCAAGCCAAGGGTGACAGGAAGGAAAATAAGGACACTAATAAGTGGTGTGAGTTCCATAAAATCTGTAATATTCCCAATTAGCCATGAGCTAGTTGGAATATTAAATTTTGTTTTGCTTCTCTGTTTAATGAATAAAAGGAAAATTGAGGTCCATAATTCTCCTTAATAATGAATAAATCAATGCCAATGTGAAAGAGATAGATATTGGTAGCTTAATCGAGCACCCTTTGGTGTGAAAGGGGCTGAAACACCTTGACTGGGTCAACCTTGACCAAATCAACAGCGTTGTCATGGACGAGTGGTCATCAATGAAAGACAACGCAGTTTTAGATGGAGATGCTTTTCATGGAAGTAGTGCTATTATTGGATGGGGCTTAGGGTTTGCAAGCTCATATCTTATTTAAGGAAGAGGATGGTAGCCATAATGGATATGTTTTTGTATGTTGATATTTCTGAATATATGGTCTCTTTAGACATATATCTTTCTCTTGCTGTTTAGCTGAGATTGAGTGTTGTTTAGCACTGGGTGTTCCTGATCAGGAATCCCACCTCTTCCATTGAGAAGATCTTGGAGGAGTCTTGTAATACATTGTCCACTATCAGGCTTAAGGCCAAGCTTCTTCTTTCAGCTACAATGCAGATCCTGTTGAGGGTTGAGTTGTTTTGCAGGTTGCAGCAAGTGGAGACTAGATATGGGTAATTTTATTTCTCATTTTCAGTGGAGGAAGCTTCCTTTCCATTGGGAGGATAGTAAGGCATTCCCTTGAGCATATTTCAGATCTTGGCATCAAGCCAACTGTTTATTTATCCCTACAATGCAGTTTACTTCCAAATCTACGTTATTTCTGTAGGAGGAGTTGCAGGGTGGATTGGCACACCATTTGGAGAGCTGGTTTTCTAGTGAAAGGGATATGCCTTTCATTTAGAGGATATATTGGAGGAGGCTATTGTATTGATCATATCAGATAAACCATACTTTCCAGATCTGTATTTTGCAGTGGATCTTCAGCCCTAGGGCCTAGATCCCCATCTTTATATGGTGTTTTGCGGAAAACCTTTAAGGGGTTCTTCAATGGAGGTTGTATAGTTCTCAATTCTGTAGTAGATCTATCTCTTGAGGCACATATCAGCCTTATATCTGATGTATAATCATTTTTTGTAGTAGTGATTTTAAAACAACGCTATAAGAGTCTTCCAGCTTTTATATACAGTAGCAACACCTCATTTTGAGGGATTTTTTTCATTGGAGGCTTGATCTTTCTTGTTGTGTACCTTATGGTCCATTATTTATGCATCTTTTGTTGCTATTATAACATATGAAAGGTCTCCATATTGGCCTCTTATTTTTAAATGATGATTTACACTATTCTTCTGTTGGAAATGTTGTCATTGATGGCAAAGGAGATGACAAAGGAGGAGCACCTGAAACAACAACAAGGAAAAGAGAGCATGAGACATGAAGCAGAGGTAGCTTTAGAAGGGTCATGTGATTGGAGATCTGGAGAGGCAGCAGAGGCAGCAAATAGAGAAGCAAGGAGCAGCATCAGTCAAGGAGTAGAGGTATTTGATTTCATATATATAATGAGAAACTGGTTCTGAATGAGAAACATGTATTGACTGTTGGAATTGTTTATGAAAGTATGAATAGAGTGTTCAGGGTTTGTGGACAGTGTAAACTCTATACAAAGGGGATTTTGGTAGTGAGACATAGAACTGAGAAGTATTATCCTTATTGAATAATTTTCAGGCTCATTGAGTACCTGTTCGAAAAAAAATGAGTAATTTTGGATATTGGTGTGTTATTGGCAATCTCTCGAAGGGTTCATTCCTTTGTTTGTAAATTCTGTACATTCAATGGATATTAGGAATTTACCCAGCCTATGTGTGTTTCCGAAGGTCTTTTTCTATTTATAATGTGGGTTACAGTGTGTGGAAACCCCGTAAGTTCTCAGCTTATCTTCAGTGTTATGCCCCAGTGGTCAAATTAATTACGCTCATGTGTTTGGAAGAAGGTCGAATAGGACTCTGTCAAAGAGAGAACCATGATATTATTCCATTTGCCCGAAAAGTATTGCATCTCGATTAAAACAATAACCCAGTCCGCTGAGTAATTAACCTTGTTCTATTGTCAGTTGTGCGATATTTTTTAAGGTTTAACCGGAGTAATAGAGCGAGGATTTAAGTCGAAGAACGAAGTTAACCATAGTAAAGAACCGACCAAACTGTGAAATTACCAGAGCAGGTTTGTGAAACCAAAACCACTCTTATCGCGCCGCTTTTGGCCGGAGCCAAAACAACTATAAAAAAATGTGATCCAGTATGATTGCGCCACGTCGTCCAGGAAAAACCACCCCCATCGCGTAAAGTTTGAGCGTTAATCCACAACCTTTGAAAAAACATGATTTTCATATGAATCACCCGATCTGGAGAGGGGGAGAGCCCACGGTCGTCGCGCCACAAGCAGCACGGAAGATAAGTTGAGGTATGGACCACTTGTTTTGAAACGGGTTTTGTTTATTTAATTCATAAAGGGTGAACAGTAGAGCGTGGGGCCCGTGAACCACCATATGATATATGTGTCGTGTTAATATATAAACCACGGGTGAATGCTATAAGCGCGGGTGTATGTAATTAAAAGAGCCGAACCCCTTTTGTAGCATTAAGACTAAGGTTCGAATAATGAATGTGGCTTATTATGTTTTGCCTTGGAGGGTTGGTTAAAGAGTTTTGACTGTCGGGCAAACTCATTCGATATTTATAAAGAAAAGGCTCCAAGATATATATATATATGTAGCGCTTTATATACAAGGGACCAAGGTTACAATATAAAGCATATGTATTATATTCTTGTGCGTGAGATTAAAAGAACAAAAGGTTCTATTGTTCGGGTTTACAAAGAGAAGGTCTAATACATTCATTAATCAATTTCGAAGAAATTGATAAATGAATCAGAAATAAGAAGATAAAGTGAACTTCTTGTGTTGAGTAGGAGTTGTATTGGGTGAAATTGTTGATAGAGTTAATTTAGAGGCCAGGTCTCCTTAGTTCGCGGGTTCAAAATAAAAATAAAAATTGTTGATTAAAGTTATATATGCATAATGGAGATACTTTGGGTTTAAAACAAGCAAAATATTATAAGGTGGGACCCTCACGAATCACATCGGAGTTAAAGAGAAACATTGGAACATACCATCAAAGGATGCGATTGCGATTAATTGCATCGGAACATTTGCAAAGGCATTAATCGCATCGGAGTAAGGGCAGAACATCGGAGCATACTATTGAAAGCTGCGATTGCGATTAATCGCATCGCAACCATCGCAAAGGACTTAATCGCAATCGTAAGTATTACAGCAATGTGTGAAAGGCAATCGGGATATTTATATATATGGCCCAAAGATTCCTTTAATTATAAGTGCTGGTTAATGTTGAGGACCTAATGAACATTGGGTTAATATTTTTGTTTGAAGAGTTAAGAAAGGTCGGACTTCTGGGAATGATATGAAATTTTAATTGTGGGACTCGAGAAACACTTACATACATTGAGGTTAGCGCTTGGGATATAATTCTAAAGTCGAATATTTGTTGCGGTGTCTCATAGCAAGTGAATTGAGGACACAATAGGTGTTAAAGCTTCAGGCCCGATGTGTGAAAGTAGTGAGCACATATTGAACGATTCAATGATATGATAACCATAGGGGTTAGGATTTATAAGGTTCGTAAATTAAAATATAATGCCAAGGATGAACATTTAAGATATAAGGACAAGATTAATTTGTTTTGAATAATTGAAGGAGTAAACATTTCATAGAGGGTTTATCTGTATGGTTCTACCATTGAGGGAAACTTGAAGCTCCCATGTAAGGTCGTGCTAGTGAGTTTTATAACCATATGCGAAGCTTTAATTAATATCTCAAATCTTTAATTTGAAATATTAAAACTTCTGGATATACTTTTGAATATTTCCAGCACAGGGAAAATGAATGGAGAGGCATCTTTATCTGCATAAGACTTTGAGAGTTGTTGGAGAACTAAACTGGTAAAACTATTATATGTACAACAGATTCAAAATTTCAGTGAACAGGTGAATATGCACAGGAATGAAAATGTGGGCTTAACAGGTGTACATACACAGAACACAGGAGAATATGCAGAACTGAAAAAGACAATGAACAGAGTATGCAGAATAGTCACATGACAACTGCAGATACACAATTACAGTGAACAACAGATGTATGTAGAACAGTTTCTTAACCGTAGCAAAAAAGACAAAACCAGCAAAGCCAAAGGCCAGAAAATGTGTTGTGTGAAATTTTTTTTTATGTAACTAAAAATGTGAATGTAAATGTTGTAATTGATTTTATATTGTTTGTGATGCATTGGCAAGTTTCCGGAGGAAAACAAAAATCCCACTGTAATATTGAAATTAGTACATATAGTTATATTTTTCTGAGTGAGATGGTAAAAGAAATGAGAAGGCAGAAGGCAAAGAGGTATGGCTGTCCATTTCGAATTACCTGTGGAATGCTAATAGTCATATGAAAATATCTATAAATGATATCACCTTGATACGCATAATGAGGTTGGAAAATGGGGAATCGAGGCAGAGAAGATAAGAAGAAGGAGGAGGAGAACGAGATGCTGTGAAGGGTTAGAGAATGCAGAAATGGAGCTGAGCAGAGAAGAAGGAGGAGCTAATAGAGAATCCGAGAAGATGCAGAGATGATGCAAGGTAGATATGAGGACTGATGGACAGCAGAAGAGAAGGTACAGAACAGAGCTGATATCCAAGGTAAATAAACAAGTGTTTTTCTTTTGAAAGAGTAAGGAAGTTGGAGCTTCCTTATCAAGTTGTAGTTTGATAGATTTCAGTTGTAGCTGACTGAGGTAGGAGCCTCCTGTAGGTTGGTGCCTGCAGAAAATATATGGGAGTTGGTGCTTCCACATCAAGTTGTAGCTTGATAAAATATCAGTTGTAGCTGACTGAGGTTGGAGCCTCTTATAGGTTGGTGCATGCAGAAAATTGATGGGAGTTGGAGCTTCCTTGCAAGTTGCAACTTGCAGAATTGAGGTAGGAGCCTCCTGTGGGTTGGAGCCTATAGAAAATCAGTGGTGAGAGGGAGTTGGAGCTTGCCTTTGCATCACAACAATAATAAGATGTGGTTTTCTCCCTCTATGGGTTTCCACTTATATCTGGAGTCTATGTGCATGATGTCTATGTGTTGATATGGTATATCTATTCTGCTTAATACTTGCTACTCACATATTCTGCTTATTAATTGTTGCTCACAAATAAATATTGCTCACATATTATGTTGATCATGAAATGAAGGTGTTAATAAAGTTTAATGAAAAGTTTTAAAAAGTCCATGAATGTGTTAAACTGATTCACCACCACCCCTCTCAGTTTAAATAAGGGTTCAACAATTGGTATCAGAGCCAATTTCCTTTGGTGTAAGCCTAATAGCTTGAAGGAGATCTGGTTGAGTCATGGACTATCAAAATGTACCTGTGTTAAATACAACACACTTTCCTGACTGGAGAGATAAGGATAGGACAAGATTATTGGCCTATGAACCTGAGGTATGGAAACTTGTATGTGATGGTTACTGCATAGACTCTCCCTCAGTGCAAGAACAACATAGGAATGCCAAGGCAAAATGTGTGATATTCAACAATCTTCATAACAAGGATCTTGAGTTAATTATGGATTTAACCTCTGCAAAAGAAATCTGGGATAGATTGCATTTCATCCATGGAGTAGACACTAAGGACTGCACTGTCAAGAAGGAGAAGAGAATTAAGAAGAAGAAAAATTCATGTCAACAGGAAAATTTTCAGTCAAATGAGGTACCTGCTAGTGTGAATGGAAGTAAGAACTATGAAGAAATTGCAGCTGAGGAAAAATCCAACCTTGACACAACCTTGAATGAAATAGAAAGATTGAAGAATGAAAACAAAGCCCTGAAGACATTGGTGCAAATATGTGATGAGAAAGAATATGAAGACAAGAAAGAAATTATTGGCCTGAAGACACAGCTTGAAGAAGCAAAGAAAGTAGAATACACTCTACTGCAACAAATGAGAGAGAAAAGTCTGGAATGTGAAAGATTAGAAGAAGAAGTAGTGAAACTGAGAAAGAAATTAGAAAAGGCCCAAAGAGAATTATTAATGAATACTCCTCAAATGAAAAGCACTGGACAATTGGACCAAATTCTAAAGGCTCAAAGGTCACCTCTCATAAAGGCTAGGATAGGATATGAAGGAGAAACCAGTAAGTCCAAGGTTGAAGATAACAAGAATGCCATTTTTGTAAAAGCTGTAAAGGACAGTGAAGCAACTCAGCAGATTCCTACAAAAGTAGAAGCCAACAAGAATAGGATCTGTGAAGAAACAAGCAGCAACATGGAATGACAGAGAATGAGTGGATGAAACAATCAGCTGAAAAAGGCTCTCACACTCCTGAATATGAATTGAATAAATTTGGAAGATGTCAAAGAAGGTTCTTCCCTCCTATGGGAAGTATCATTTTTTTTTCCTGCCACAAACCAGGACATACTGCAGCACAATGTAAGACAAGGCCTATCAACTTCAACTAGCAAAAGATGTAGCAAATGAGAAGACTACCTCAAGCAAGCAAATGGAAAATACAATCTTTCACCAAGTACACAAATCATTTCCATGGCTACTGTTATGCATGCAATGAATTTGGACATAAATATGTTGAATGTAAATTGTATTAAAAAATGTGAACAAAATATTATACATCAGCTCAAATGTACTTTGATAAAATAAGATGTTATGTATGCCTCAAGCTTGGTCACAAAGCGAAAGACTATAATCTGCCATATACTTTAAAGAACTCTAAACATATGAAGGAATCAAATCAAATCAAACAAAACTTTGAACCAAAAATAAGTGCAGACATTATGAAGAACCCCAATAAAGTATGTAAGGAAAAGAGAAAGGGGGAGCCTATTACCTCAATAACATAATGAATCTACCACAGTTTCAGGGGGAGATGCTCTAGGAAGCAAAGAAAAAATCTTTCTAGTAATAAACATGAAGCAACATCCCAAGGGGAGAGCAGTTCATAAATAGTCCCCATGAAAGTAGTCTAAGAAGAGCTCCTTGGAATGAGAACATCTATGAGATCAGGAAGGGAAAGGAAATTCCTCTAACAGAGAACTAAAGAGGAAGAAGATTATTCGAAGTATTAAATAGCTGACAGAGTGATGGAAGAAGAGAAGGCTTCAAGAAGCCATGATAATAGAGAGAACATCAGCCAAGATCATGTAAGCTAAGAAGACAACAACACACTAAGTGATGAATGGTTAAATCACAAAAATTATGATTCAAGCTACAGAACTGAAAATTCCCCTTGAAGGAATGAAGTTAAACAAGTGATAAATCTTTGAGTAATCAGCCCATGAAGATTCATAGAAAAGAAATTGAAGATGCCTTCCCAAAGATATTTATATTAGAACTGTTGAATTGTTTTTTAAAAGCAGCAATGATTCTGGAGCAGTCTTAGAAAGGAAAATGCAGTGACATTTCTTTGATCAGAATGAAAGAATAAGCAAATGGTTAATGATGCCAAGATAAAATTTAGAATATTGATGACTGTTGGTGTGAACAGTGGAAATCTCAATAGTAGAATTCATGAAGGATGTCTTAATTATGGGTTAATGTGCAAACTGAAGTGAAATATCTGCATGGTTTATCAAAATAGTATCAATGGGTAGTTGGTACAAGGAGCATGCTTATCAGTAGAATATCAAGTATACCTAGTGGAACAATGGTATGGTACAGGTCCTCAAGATCAAAGGATTATGGAAAAAGTACATCAAGGTAGTATTCCCAGCGTTATCTACATTCAGCATGAAAAGGTCAGTAGTAGTTCTAAAGGATTAGTATTGTTGTTTACACTTGAAGCATCATATTGAGCCTTGAAGCAGTATCTTTTTCTATATATAATTGCATGCCTTCCAGAAGTCAGTACATATATACCTTCAAGGCCTCTTTCTTAAGATCATTCATAAATCTGGGTGAAGTTTGTTTGCTGAGATTTCAATCAAACTACTTGAAGATGTGTTGTTGAAGATCATCATGATAGAACAGTTAAAGTATTGAAAGTATGAAGGATGAGTTGTGTCAGTTGAAGCTCAAAACTATGTTATTGATTCATTAAAAGCATACTTCAGCAGAAAGGATTTGCTGACATTTCACCTTTAGAGAGAGATTGATCATTGACATACATAACCTCTTATGTCGTAAAGGAAATTGCATGATTGATAAGTGAGACTGACCAATACACTGAATGTATATAGCCTCAAGGTTTTGCAAATACATTGTACAAGCAGGAAAGTCATTTGGTCTCTCACATTGAAAGATTTTGCCTTTTCTCACAACAAACTATAAGCTCTGGTTTGATTCATTGTTCACATCAGTAACAAGGACCTTTCAACTATTAACTGTAATATCATTATCAGTATGCTAGCTCATATCATCACCAACATGCAGTACAGGTGAACCACAGCAATAAAATATATATTGGCATCATCACAATTGAACAGATGAGTACTGTAGATGTGCATTGTAGAAAACGACTTACTCCATCTACAACCCTCCTCAATAGATATGCATCGTATATGAAGATTATAATATAGACTGAAGTATAGCTGAAGCAAGCTTGATATGTCACATGGAGCATTCACAATATTTAAGTATTGATCCAATAATGAATCTCTGATTATACAAGTCTAATTATATATGGTTGTCATCACCTACACTATATACAAGTTCAATAAGACTCAAAAGTGTTCTCTCAACAACTCTTGTACACCAGTTTGGAGCAGCAGGGTACAAAGTCAGAAGAAAAAGGCCTAAACACATCTTAGAGAGAGGAAATGAAGAGATAGAAAGCACACTAGAAAATGTGCAACCCTTTGCCATTGATGTCAAAGGGGGAGGAAAAGAAAGTAACAAAAGATAGGGTCTTCTAAAAGAAGCCAGGCAAAGGAAGACTTGGAGGAAGCATTGGATTATTGGTGGATGGGTTGCCATCAATGCCAAAGGGGGAGACTGTTGGAAATGTTGTCATTGATGGCAAAGGAGATGACAAAGGAGGAGCACCTGAAACAGCAACAAGGCAAAGAGAGCATGAGACATGAAGCAGAGGCAGTTGTAGAAGGGTCATGTGATTGGAGATCTGGAGAGGCAGCAGAGGCAGCAAATAAAGAAGCAAGGAGCAGCATCAGTCAAAGAACAGAGGTATTTGATTTCATATATATAATGAGAAACTGGTTCTGAATGAGAAACATGTATTGACTGCTGGAATTGTTTATGAAAGTATGAATAGAGTGTTCAGGGTTTGTGGACAGTGTAAACTCTATACAAAGGGGATTTTGGTAGTGAGACACAGAATTGAGAAGTATTGTCCTTATTGAAGAATTTTCAGGCTCATTAAGTACCTGTTCGAAAAAAAATGAGTAATTGTGGATATTGGTGTGTTATTAGCAATCTCCCGAAGGGTTCATTCCTTCATTTGCAAATTTTTTACATTTAGTGGATATTAGGAATTTACCCAGCCTCTGTGTGTTTCCGAAGGTCTTTTCCTATTTATAATGTGGGTTAAAGTGTGTGGAAACCCCGTAAGTTCTCAGCCTGTCTTCAGTGTTATGCCTCAGTGGTCGATTTAATTACGCTCATCTGTTTGGAAGAAGGTCAAATAGGACTCTGTTAAAGAGAGAACCATGATCTTATTCCATTTGCCCGAAGAGTATTGCATCTTGGTTGAAACAATAACCCAATCTGCTAAGTAATTAACCTTGTTCTATTGTCAGTTGCGTGATATTGTTTAAGGTTTAATTGGAGTAATAGAGCAAGGATTTAAGTCGAAGAATAGAGTTAACCGTAGTAAAGAACCGGCCAGTTACCGTGCAATTACTAGAGCAGGTTTATGAAACCAAAACCGCTCTTATCGCGCCGCTTTTGGCCGGAGCCAAAACAACTAAAAAAAAACGCGATCCAGTATGATTGCGCCACATCGTCCTGGAAAAACCACCCCCATCACGTAAAGTCTGAGCATTAATCCACAACCTTTGAAAAAACATGATTTTCATATGCATCGCCTGATTTGGAGAGGGGGAGATCCCACGGTCGTCGCGCCAAAAGTAGCACAGAAGATAAGCTGAGGTATGGACCACTTGTTTTGAAACGGGTTTTGTTTATTTAATTCATAAAGGGTGAACAGTAGAGCGTGGGGCCTGTAAACCACCATATGATATATGTGTCGTGTTAATATATAAACCATGGGTGAATGCTATAAGCACGGGTGTATGTAATTAAAAGAGCCAGACCCCTTTTATAGAATTAAGACTAAGGTTCGAATAATGAATGTGGCTTATTATGTTTTCCTTAGAGGGTTGGTTAAAGAGCTTTAACTGTCGGGCAAACTCATTCGATATTTATAAAGAAAAGGCTCCAAGATATATATATATATGTGTGTGTGTGTGTGTGTGTGTGTGTGTGTGTGTGTGTGTAGCGCTTTATATACAAGGGACCAAGGTTACAATATAAAGCATATGTATTATATTCTTGTGTGCAAGATTAAAAGAACAAAAAGTTCTATTGTTCGGGTTTCCAAAGAGAAGTTCTAATACAGTCATTAATCAATTTCGAAGAAATTGATAAATGAATCAAAAATAAAAAGATAAAGTAGACTTCTTGTGTTGAGTAGGAGCTGTATTGGGTGAAATTGTTAACAGAGTTAATTTAGAGGCCAGCTCTCCTTAGTGCCCGAGTTCAAAAAAAAAAAAAAAACTTTTGTTGTTTAAAGTTATATATTCGTAATGGAGATACTTTGGGTTTAAAAAAAGCGAAATATTATAAGGTGGGACCCTCACGAATCACATCGGAGTTAAATCAGAACATCGGAACATACCATCGAAGGATGCAATTGCGATTAATCGCATCAGAACATTTGCAAAGGTATCAATCGCATCGGAGTAAGGGCAGAACATCAGAGCATACTATTGAAAGTTGCGATTGCGATTAATCGCATCGCAACGATCGCAAAGGACTTAATCACAATCGGAAGTATTATAGCAATGTGAGAAAGGAAATCGGGATATTTATATATATGGCCTGAAGATTCCTTTAATTATAAGTGCTGGTTAATGTTGAGGAACTAATGAACATTGGGTTAATATTTGTGTTTGAAGAGTTAAGAAAGGTCGGACTTCTGGGAATGATATGAAATTTTAATTGTGGGACCCGAGAAACACTTACATACATTGAGGTTAGCGCTTGGGATATAATTCTAAAGTCGAAGATTTGTTGTGGTGTCTCATAGCAAGTGAATTGAGGACACAATAGGTGTTAAAGGTTTAGGCTCGATGTGTGAAAGTCGTGAGCACATATGGAACGATTCAATGATATGATAACCATAGGGGTTAGGATTTATAAGGTTCGTACATTAAAATATAATGCCAAGGATGAACATTTAAGATATAAGGACGAGATTAATTTGTTTTGAATAATTGAAGGAGTAAACATTTCATAGAGGGTTTATCTGTATGGTTCTACCATTGAGGGAAACTTGAAGCTCCCATGTATGGTCGTGCTAGTGAGTTTTATAACCATACACGAAGTTTTAATTAATATCTCAAATCTTTAATTTGAAATATTAAAACTTCTGGATATACTTTTGAAGATTTCCAGCACAGGGAAAATGAATGGAGAGGCATCTTTATCTGCATAATACTTTGAGAGTTGTTGGAGAACTAAACTGGTAAAACTATTATATGTACAATAGATTCAAAATTGCAGTGAACAGGTGAATATGCACAAGAATGAAAATGTGGGCTTGACAGGTGTACATACACAGAATGCAGGAGAATATGCAAAACTGAAAAAGATAGTGAACAGAGTATGCAAAACAGTTACATGACAGCTGCAGATACACAATTGCAGTGAACAACAGAGGTATGCAGAACAGTTTCTTAACAACAGCAGAAAAGACAAAACTAGCAAAGCCAAAGGCCAGAAAATGGGCTGTGTGAAATTGTTTTTATGTAACTGAAAATGTGAATGTAAATGTTGTAAATGATTTTATATTGTTTGTGATGCATTGGCAAGTTTCCGGAGGAAAACAAAAATCCCACTGTAATATTGAAATTAGTACATATAGTTGTATTTTTCTGAGTGAGATGGTAAAAGAAATGAGAAGGCAGAAGGCAAAGAGGTATGGTTGTCCATTTTGAATTCCCTGTGGAATGCTAACAGTCATACGAAAATCTCTATAAATGATATCACCTTGATATGCATATTGAGGTTGGAAAATGGGGAATTGAGGCAGAGAAGATAAGAATAAGGAGGAGCAGAATGAGATGTTGTGAAGGGTTAGAGAATGTAGAAATGGAATTGAGCAGAGAAGAAGGAGGAGATGATAGAGAATCCGAGAAGATGCAGAGATGATGCAGGGCAGATATGAGGACTGATGGACAACAGAAGAGAATGTACAGAACAAAGCTGATATCCAAGGTAAATTAGCAAGTGTTTTTCTTTTGAAAGAGTAAGGAATTTAGAGCTTCCCTATCAAGTTGTAGCTTGATAGATGTCAGTTGTAGCTGACTGAGGTAGGAGCCTCCTGTAGGTTGGTGCCTACAAAAAATAGATGGGAGTTGGTGCTTCCACATCAAGTTGTAGCCTGATAAAATATCAGTTGTAGCTGACTGAGGTTGGAGCCTCCTGTAGGTTGGTGCCTGCAGAAAATTGACGGGAGTTGGAGCTTCCTTGCAAGTTGCAGCTTGCAGAATTGAGGTAGGAGCCTCCTGTGGGTTGGAGCCTACAGAAAATCAGTCGTGAGAGGGAGTTGGAGCTTGCCTTTGCATCACAACAATAATAAGATGTGGTTTTCTCCCTTTATGGGTTTCCACTTATATCTGGAGTCTAAGTGCATGATGTCTATGTGTTGATATGGTATATCTATTCTACTTAATACTTGTTGCTCACATATTCTGCTTATTAATTGCTGCTCACAAATAAATATTGCTCACATATTATGCTGATCATGAAATGAAGGTGTTAATAAATTTTAATGAAAAGTTTTAAAAAGTCCATGAATGTGTTAAACTGATTCACCCCCCCCCCCTCTCAGTTTAACTAAGGGTTCAACATCTTCTAGCATTTTTCACTATATTCCTGATTTTCCCATTTGGGAATATTATAGTGGTATCAGAGCAGAATCTTGACAAAACCTGTGCATCTTGAAAAGCCAATATTTCATCTGAAGAAGGAGATCCTCTTACTGATAGAGATAAGAGGTATCAAAGAAGAAGACACTGGAAGTTTGATTATACAAATGACAAAGAAGAAAATGGTAAAACCCCTTTATCTGGAGGAGAAGATGAAGAGAAGGAGTTTCCCAAGATCCTTCTTAGAACCATGCAAGACATTTCTAAAGAGATAAAGGAGATGAGGATGGATAGATACAGGGAATCCCCTAAAGGATTTCATCATGGTGAAGGCTCCGACATGTCTCATCACTGGAGTGATCAACCAGTGCAGCAACCACAAGTTTCCCAATGCTCTACAATGCCTACATTCTTGGCTGTGGGAAATGAAGGGTTTCAAGAGAAAGAATACCTTGAAGACTATTTTAAGGAGTATGAGTCTCAAACTCAGAGATTCAAGGACCACTTGAGTTTTCAATAATTTTTTCAAATCAAGGACAGTAGAAGACCCAGGCATCACAATAGAAGTGGTGGATTCATTCAGAATCATGATCTACACCACACTATGGGAATATTTTTCTTACCCAAATTTGATGGGTCATATAAGTGCACTTCCAAATCATGGGTAGAGAAGCTTGACATCTACTTCCAGTGGAGCAAAGTTCCAAAAATGGAGGCCATTAAGATATCATTGCTGCACCGAAACACATGATTGGTGGTTCCAGGGCTTGTCTACATTGGTTCATGCCAATGTGACTACATATTTAGAGTTCACAAGGAGGCTGGTGGAGAGGTTTGATAGAAGATATCCTGAAGCACCATTCATGGGGCTTGCAAAGCTTAAACAATCAGGTAATCCATAAACTTATATTTCTAAATTTTTGAGACTTTCTGTCATGGTTCCTGATTTATCTGCAGAAAGAAGGGTCTACATGTTCATTGATGGGTTAGATGAACCTCTTCATGGGTTGGTTATTTCTACCAAGCCCACTACCCTTCAAGATTCCATTGATAGGGCTAGAGATCTTCAAGATGCCTTGCCAAAAGCAAATGCAACATTTCAGCATAAGCCCTCTTTTGCATCAAAGGGAAAAGAAGAGAAGGCTCCTCTTCCAAAGGAGAGAGAAAATAAAAAACCTCTTGATGATGATGTCCAAAGAGATTTTAGGAGGAGGAAGCTTTGCTTCACATGCCAAGAATCTTGGGCACCTGGACATAGATGTGCAGCAGGAAAGGCACACTACATAGAGGTCTTCTCAAGATGAACCGAGAAGGAAACAGAGTTGGATTTGCACAGTGGAAGCAAGTACATAATGATCCCATATTTTATGCATATGAGGATGGTCCATGAGACATCACTATCTGGTGGAAAACCACCTGGGAGGCCACCTGATTCAGATTTGGTGAGAGAAGTCTCACAATATGATGCTCCAAGCATAGATCTAGGAGGAATGGGAGCATTAGAAGGCCATGATACAACATTGAGAGTCTTGAGTAAGCTCAAGGAGGAGGGGGATATTCTCCCACTATCATCATTACCGACTCTCACATATCATACTACGCTGAGAGGAAATGCTGCAGGATTGGAGGATGACACCATCATGGATCAAGGAGACCATTCCTTGGCTATGGAGACTCAGAAGTTACTCTCATCTGAAGAGGAATCTTCCATACATGATAGAATATGGTGGCCACACATGCATTATTTGGATAAATTCAGGATGTTTTGGATAGATGATAGCCTCCCATGGGAGACTAACTTCCAAAAGCTTCAAACTTTATTGGAGCATGAGCATATGCAAGAAGATCAGCAAGGAGGGGTTAGCAAAAACCTTCCAACATATACCTTTGGCATGGGAGATTTCAAGGAGGAGAGCAACCATATGACATATGTTCTTTGTGATAGATCATCAGTGTTATCACTATGGAAGATTGATCCATATTGAAAATCCCAACTATTGGTGGATTATTCCAAGGATCTTTTCACATGCATGATACTTGATGACCAACTACATGAAGAGGGCAATTTAGTCCAAGAAGAATTCATCTATTATCATGGTAGGATCTTCTTATCTAGAGCCTACAAGCTCAAGGAGAAGTTGCTACAAAGGGCTTATGAAGAGTTATTTTTCAGCCATACTTATTCCATGAAGGCCTACAACACTATCATGGAGAGCTACACTTGGGAAGGCTTTGAAGAGGAACTATATCAAAATTTTAAAAGATGCATGAACCATGTGGAGTTGGAAGAGAGACATGACTCAATGAAGGAGTTATTATAACCACCTCTTTCCTCTTTTGGAATAAGAGGGGATCCATCTATGAGCCACTCCATTTGTATGAGGAGAAATTTTGGTAAAGAACATGCTTATGTACCTAATGTTTTATTTGATGATCATCTGCATTATTTTACCATGTATATGCAGGCCATAGCTTAATGGGGCAGCAACGCCGCTCGAAATTAAACGCTGCTTGGGGGGGGGGGGTGCTGCAACTTTATGGAGCCCCCCCTGGCGGGGGGTTTGGGGGGCAACACCCCCAAAGCTAAAAACATATGTAAAATTGCCTTATAAAAGTATAGTAATTTCTAGTCAATCTGGGCTGTTCATTAGGCGGATGATCTGCCGGTAGAAGTTATGTTTAGTTTAGGGTTTTTTGCCCTAGAAGGAAACCCCTCACTTGTATGAGGGTATTGTATTGCGGCTGCGTATTTTATATGCATTGTTGGAGAGAGAAACAGATAGGGAGATTGTGAGAGAGAAAAAAGGATATTACAACAGATCTGTTGTAGGTCTGCTGTAGGTTGTGTCTCTTCATTTTGCTGGATAATAGAAAGGAAGGACTGGCTGTTCGGGGTGCACGTAGCCCAAACTGGGTGAACCACGTATATCTGTGTCTCTCTGGTTTTATGTGTTTTGTGTGCTTATGTTTTCCGCATATTTTATGTGTTTCATTGCTCTGTAATATATAATTTTCTAACAACTGGTATCGGAGCTGAAGGTCTATTTGGATGATAATATCGCAGGAAAGAAGGGTTCCTGGTTTGAGTGGGAGAAATGGCGGAAGATGGTAAGTTTAGGTCGAGAAATTTAACGGCCAAAACTTTCTGTTGTGGAAGACGCAGATGGAAGATTATCTGTATGAGAAAGATCTGTACCTACCATTGAGCGGAAAAACAAAGAAGCCGACAACTATGACAGACGCATAATGAGAGATTCTCAATAGAAAGGCACTCGAAATAGTACGGTTGTGCCTCGTGGCGTCGATAGCCTTCAATATATCGAAGGAAATAACAACAGAGGGTTTGATTAAGGCGTTGGTGAAACTATATAAAAAACCCTCAGCCTCAAACAAGGTATTTATTATGAAAGGATTATTTAATATGAAGATGTCGGAAGGTGGATCTATTGTAGACCATTTAAATGATTTTAATACAGTTACCAGTCAGTTAAGTTCTGTAGGGGTAAACTTTGATGATGAATTTAGGGCTCTTTTATTTCTGTGCTCATTGCTAGAATTATGGAATGGTTTAGTTATGGCCATTAGTAACTCTGTATCTGGATCTATCACTTTAAAGTTTGATTATGTTGTCGGTGCTATCCTTAGCGAGGAAATGCGATGGAAAATATCTGGTGAGACATCGGGTAATGCAAGTGCAGAGTCTACGGGAAGAAGAATGGAAAGAGGAAAGAGCTTGAGATATCGCAGTAAATCAAGGAAAGGCAGATCCAAGTCCATATCGGGGATAGTGTGCTGGAAATGCGGAAAGAAAGGACACCTGAAGCAAGACTGTAGATCTCGAAAGGGAAAAGAAGGATACACACAACAAGAAAACAATCATGAAGCAAATGTGATAGGTGATGTGTTACAAGATGCTTTGATTCTTTCTTTCGAAAATGTTACTGATTCTTGGGTTGTAGATTCAGGGGCTTCATTCCATGCCACACCTGATAAGAAATATTTTCATGACTATGTTCAAGGATATTTTGGAAAAGTTGGTTTGGGTGATGATAAACCCTGTAAAATTGCTGGAATGGGTAAAGTTCTTGTAAAACAACAGAATGGAAACAAATGGCTACTAAAGGAGGTAAGGCATGTTCTAGATCTGAAGGAAAATCTGATTTCAACAAGGTATTTAGGCGGTGAAGGTTGTGTGACAACTTTCACGGATAAAACTTGGAAGGTCACCAAAGGAGCCTTGGTAATAGCAAAAGGCAAAAAGGTTGGTACATTGTATCTATGCAATGGTATTTCTAACTTTGTTAATGCTTTAACTTCCAAAGGATCAGATGCAGCATTATGGTATCATAAGCTCAAACACATGAGTGAGAAGGCGATGAAGATTATTCACTCAAGAAATTTGTTGCCGAGTTTGAAGAATGTTGATTTGGATTTCTGTGAGAATTACATTTATGGAAAACAGAAGAGAGTCATATTTCTCAGAGTTGGGAAAGAAAAGAAGAGCGGAAAATTAGAGCTTGTGCATACAGATGTATGGGGACCTGCTCAGGTATTCTCTTGGTGGCTCTTTTGTATATTATGTGTTACTTTTATTGATGATGCAACTTGAAAAACTTGGATTTATTGTATTCAAAATAAATCGATGTATTTGATACTTTATAGAAATGGAAAGCTTTGCTGAGATCAGACAGAAAGAAGAAGTGTTCCCATCTCAAATGGAGGGGAATATTGCAACAAAGAGTTTGATAGGTATTGTTCAGAGCATGGAATTCATAGAGAGAAGACAGTTCCAAGAACAACACAAGAAAATGGTGTATCAGAAAGGATGAACAGAACCATTATGGAGCGTGCAAGGTGCATGAGATCAGTCCTCTATTGCCTTTACACTCTTGGGTGGATGTCAGAGATAATTGCTTATATAATAAATGAGGGCCTTCAAGTTCCTTGATGGTGGTATTCCTCTTTATGGTGGTATTCCGTGAGGAAGCCCAATCATGACAGTAAAAAGTTAAACTAAAATTTCTTTGTTAAAGCCTTTTGGTTGTGAGGCCTTTTTCCATATTAATAAAGAAAATAGAACAAAGCTTGAGGAAAAATCAAAGAAATGTACCTTTATTGGATATGGTGTTAACGATTTTGGTTATCGCTTATATGATTATGAAAATCACAAAATAATTAGGAGTAGAGATGTAATATTCAATGAAAAGGTCTTGTATAAGAATCAATTGCATGAAAAGAAACAGGAAAAAGAAAACAAAGAATACACAGTTCTTGATGAGATCACAGAAGAGGTAAAGGTGCCTAAAAATAATAATAATCAAGAGCCACAACAACAACAACCACCACAACAGCAACAGGTACCTCAAACACCTTAAAGTGGTGTTAGAATATCTACCAAGATAAGTAGACCGCCTGAACGATACTCTCCTTCATTATATTATTTATTTTTGATTGATTCTGGTGAACCTGAATGTTATGAAGAAGCAATGTAGGTTGAAAGCAGGAAGAAGTGGGAGCTAGCCATGGATGAAGGGATGGACTCATTAATGCATAACCAGACTTGGGACTTAGTCAGGTTGCCTGTAGGTAAAACTAAGACAAGTGTATCAAATGGGTTTACAGGCTGAAGGAAGAAGATGGAGGAAAACAGAGGTACAAAGCTAGACTTGTGGTGAAGGGGTTTTCACAGAAGAAAGGTATTGATTTTGATGAAATATTTTCTCCTTTTGTTAAGATGACTTCAATCAGAACTATTTTAAGTCTTGTAGCAGCGGAATATTTACATCTTGAACAGTTATATGTAAAGAAAACATTTCTCCATGGAGATTTTGAGGAAGAGATCTATATGAAACAACTAGAAGGATATGAGGTCAAAGGGAAAGAAAAATTAGTGTGCAGTTTAAAGATGAGCTTGTATGGCTTAAAACAAGCTCCAAGGTAGTGGTATCTAAAATTTGACAAGTTTATGTTTGAACAAGGTTATACTAGATGTCACTCTGATCATTGTGTTTATCTGAAAAGGAAAAATGATGGAAGCTATATTATATTGTTATTGTATGTAGATGACATGCTTGTCAGCAGTGGTCTAACATGTAAAAAATAAATGTGCTCAAAATAAAATTGGGAAATTCATTTGCAATGAAAGATTTGGGAGCTGCAAAACAAATCCTTGGTATGACAATAACTAGAGATTGTGAAATCGCAAATTAACACTGTCTCATAATGAGTACATACAAAAGGTGTTGAAAAGATTTATTATGCAGAATGCAAAACTAATTAGTACACAAAAACTAGTTAAGACACCTTTTTCAAGTTAGTACACCTTTTTCTAGCCATTTAAAACTTAGTAAGGAGATGTGCCCCAAGACCCAAGAAGAAATGGATTATATGTCTAAAGTTCCATATGCATCAGCAATTGGAAGCTTAATGTATGCAATGGTCTACACAAGGCCTGATATTGCACATGAAGTGGGAGTTGTAAGCATGTACATGAATAATCCAGGAAAAGAACATTGGATGGCAGTAAAATGGATTCTCAGATATTTTAGAGGTACCAAAAATCAAGCATTATGCTTTGGTGGTTCAAACATTGCTCTACAGGGATATGTTGATGAAGATATGTCAGGTGACAGAGATAACAAGAGGAGCACTACAGGATATGTATTTAATGTAGGTGGAACAACTGTCAGTTGGGTTTCAAAAATCCAAAGTGTTGTTGCACTTTCAACAATAGAAGAAGAGTATGTTGTTGCTACAGAGGTTAGTAAAGAAATTATTTAGTTACAAAGGTTTATGGATGAATAGGGTAAGAAGCATGAGATGGGTAGATTATACAATGATAGCTAGAGTGCCATTCGTCTTGAAAATAATTCAACATTTCATTCCAAGACTAAACACATTCATCTCAAGTACCATTTCATGCAATCAGTGTTGGAATATGGACAGTTGAAGTTGGAAAAGATACACACTAGCTAGAATCCTGTAGATATGCTAACAAAATTTGTAACCAGGGAGAAACTAAGATTATGCTCAGTTTCAATTGGTCTTCAAGTATGATGATGAAGATGAGAAACAACCATGTCCAAAGAGGAGTCATCATTCCAACAAATGAAGTAAATGATGAAATTGATACAATCAATCTCCAAGTGGAAGATTTTTGGGTGTGGAGCCTGATTATCTTATTTATTTTGTATCACAACGTTGGACTGCTATACGCAATGGGGTAGCAAAGCCACCCGAAATTAAACATCAAGCTGGGGTCTAGGGGGGCGGCCGTGACTTTATGGAGCCTCCCGGGTGGGGGTTTGGGGGCAACGCCCCCGAAGCTAAAAACAAATGTAAAATTTCCTTGTAAAATTAGAGTAATTTCTAGTCAATCTAGGCCGTTCATTAGGCGGATGATCTGACGGTAGAAGTTATGTTTAGTTTAGGGTTTTTTGCCCTAGAAGGCAACCCCTCTCTTTGTATGAGGGTATTGTATTGCGGCTGTGCATTACGTGTGTATTGTCTGAGCAGGAAATAGATAGGGGAGACTATGAGAGAGAATAGAGGATATTACAGTGGATCTGCTATAGGTTTTGTCTCTTCATTTTGCTGGATAATAGAAAGGAAGGACTGGTTGTTCGGGGTGGACGTAGCCCAAAATAGGTGAACCACGTATATCTGTGTCTCTCTTGTTTTATGTGTTTTGTGTGCTTGTGTTTTCCGCATATTTTATGTGTTTCATTTCTTTGTAATATTTGATTTTCTAACACCAAGAAGGAGAATTATTCCATATAAAATTCATGGCCAATTTGGGCCATAAACATTTTTGAACATGGACACTCCCTTGGAGGACAAAGGGATATTTTTTATCATTGTGGGTGCACTCCAAAGGCACCCAACATATCTCACACTTTCAGCCATCGTGAGATGACTTGGGAAGCACGTAAGTGTTGGGGAAACCACTTACCATATCATTATCTGATGTAGTCAGGAGATTTAATGTGCTGGTTCCACATGTGGGACTATGACCCACCTCCATTTGTACAAATTTATGTTTGCATGTACTTAATTTTGATCCCATACATTGATGATGTACTTATACTTTTTATAGGAATGTTTGGAGGGAGGATGGGAGGAATGTATGTGCCCTATGGGAGAGAGATTCTCCATGTTCATTATGCTACATGTTTCAAGGAGAAAATTGGGCAAACCATGTTTGTTTCATTTGAACTATTGTCTCCTTATGGGATGAATTATTTGCATCTCATGAGAACCTTGGAGGATCAATTCATGGAGGGATGGATTGGTAGACACTTAGCTTATGAGGGAAGCTTATCACATGTTGGTGTCACCAATTATGGAGAGTTGCAACACTCACCTTATCAATTGCTTGAGGACAAGCACCATTTGGGAAGGGAGGATTGTAATATTCCCAATTAGCCATGAGCTAGTTGGAATATTAAATTTTGTTTTGCTGCTTTGATTTATGAATAAGAGGACAATGGAGGTCCATAATTCTCCTTAATAATGAATAAATCAATGCCAATGTGAAAGAGTTAGATATTGGCAGCTTAATTGAGCACCCTTAGGTGTGAAAAGGGGTTGGAACACCTTAACTGGGTCAACCTTGACCAAATCAACAACGTTGTCATGGAGGAGTAGTCATCAATGAGAAACAACGTAGTTTTAGATGGAGATGCTTTGTGTGGAAGTAGTGCTATCATTGGATGGGGCTTAGGTTTTGCAAACTCATATCTTATTTGAGGAAGAGGATGGAAAACATTATTCATTATGTTGATGTATATGGTATTTATGAATATATGGTCTTTTTAGACATATATCTTTCTCTTGTTGTTTAGCTGAGATTGAGTGTTGTTTAGCACTGGGTGTTCCTGATCGAGAATCCCACCTCTTCCATTGAGAAGCTCTTGGAGGAGTTTTGTACTTATGATTTCTTCCACTTATCAAGATTCTGGGCATTATTCTTTTTCTTTCATCTACACAAGTAACTCGTTGAGTGTTGAGTTGTTTGGCAAAGCTGGCAATAGTGGAGACTAGATCTAGGTCATTTTATTGCTCATTTTTAGTGGAGGAGGTTTCCTTTCCATTGGGAGGACAGTAAGAAAGGCCGTTGAGCATATTTTCGGATTTTGGCATCAGGACAATTATTTATTTATACCTACATCGCAGTTTACTTCCAGATCTACGTTATTTTTGTAGGAGCAGTTGCAGGGTGGATTGGAACACCATTTGGAGAGTTGGTTTTCTAGTGAAAGGGATCTGCCTTTCATTTAGAGGATCTATTGGAGGAGGCTATTGTATTGATCATATCAGATCAACCACACTTTCCATATCTATATTTTGCAGTGGATCTTCAGCCCTAGGGCCTAGATCCCCATCTGTATATGGTGTTTTGCTGAAAACCCTTAAGGGGTTCTTCAAAAGAGGTTGTATAGTGCTCAGAGCTGTTGTAGATCTATCTTTTGAGGCACATATCAGCCTTAGATCTAATGTATAATCATTTTTTGTAGCAGTTCTTTTAAAACAGTGTTGTAACAGTCTTCCAGCTTTTATATATAGTTGCAGTACCTCATTTTGAGGAATTTCGTTCATTGGAGGCTTGATCTTTCTTGTTGTGTACCTTATGTCCCATTATTTATGCATCTTTTGCTGCTGTTATAACATATGAAAGGTCTCCATATTGGCCTCTTGTTTTTAAATCATTATTTACACTATTTTTCCAACATTTTGCACTATATTCCCGCTTTTCCCATTTGGGAATATTACAAAATCCCCATTCACAACATGCATAAATTTCACACAAAGCAGACACTAGTGGCCAAGCTGAGAGACTCAGAGACGAATGCATGTTTTTATTTTAAGCTAGAACCTGATAAGGGTAAGCAGGTCTGCATTGACGCAAAACCCACTGTGACGGCAAGCACCACCAAGCTCCAAAAGGAAGAACTATAGGATCCAGAGAAGGGGGAGTGCTTCTTTCACTCATATATGTGGGTGAAGGGCTTGCCAATACAATTTTTTTTCAATAGCAGGAGCCAAAAGAACCTCATTTCAGAAGATTTCATGAAGGAATTGGGCCTAAATACCACACAATACCTACAACCGTATACCATCGAGTGGCTTCACCAAGGACGAGATCTCCATGTCAGCCAATAGTGTCGCCTTCCCTATAACATCAAGCCCTTCATGGATGAGGTATCATGTGATATATCTCCTCTTGAAGTTTATGATGTATTATTAGTCCAACCATACTTTTGGAAGCATCATGTCATGTATGAGTCTAGGCCTTGCACTGTTATTATTTATTTGGGTAATAAGCTATACAAGATACCAGAGTTAGCTCCACCTATCGGCATCTCTCTGATATTTGTTAAGAAATGTAGTAAGATCATCTCCCAGACCAGTAAATTTTTTTTTTTTTTTTATTCACTCTCAAAGTAAGGGGAAGATTGTAGCAAAACCCATGCCCCCCGGGAAGGTTTCCTCCACACAATAGAAGCAGGTGGATATGGTCGCGAAAGAATACAAGGACATCTTCTCCTCACCTACAGGGGTACCCTTGCACTGTCAAGTAAAGCATTAGATCAATCTGAACTCTAGAGCACCTCTACCCAATGGGACGATATATGGTCACTCCATTCTATAAAATTAATAAATCAAGCGACAAATCCAGGATTTGTTGCAAAATGGGCACATTCGACCAATTTCCTCGCCTTGTGGGAGTCTGATTTTAATTGTACATAAGAAGGATGGGACCTGGAGGCTTTGAATTGATTATGAGGCACTAAAAAAAATCATTGTCATGAATAGGTATCCAATCTTGCAGATTAATGACCTTCTGGACCAACTCAAGGGTGCCAACTATTTCAGAAATATCGATTTGAAGTATGGCTATCACCAGGCTCAAATATATCCCATAGATGTATGGAAGACCACCTTCAAATTCAAGGAAGGCCTTTTTGAATGGTTGGTTATGCTCTTCGGGTTGAAAAATGCCCTTGCTACTTTTATGAGGCGAATGGATGACATCTTGCAGCCCTTTACCAACTCGTTCATTTTTTTTTGTCTGGACAACATCCTCATATTCAACAAGATTTGGTAAGAACACTTGCAACACATTAGGCAGGTCCTACAAACCATTAAGCAACAAAAACTATTCTACAAACCATTAAGCAACAAAAACTATGTGCTAAGTTGTAGAAATTCACCTTTGGCATAAGCTAGGTTCAATATCATAGATGAGCGTGGCATGCATGTGGATCTGACTAAGATCCAAGTCATTCGGGATTGGTCATCCTCAATAATTCTAACAGAGCTTCACATATTTTTGGGCCTTGCAAATTTTTATCGGAGGTTCATGTTGGGATTCTCCCATATCACTTGACCTTTGAGTAAAATTACTAAGGGTGGGGCGAAAGAAAAGTTTTCCTGGCTAAATCCCAAAAAAAGGCATTTGTTGAGTTGAAGGACTGCCTCAGCTTTGCACTGGTACTCACACTGCCAGACCTGCAAAAACCATTTGAAATTGAGACAGACACCTTCGACTATGTTATTGGTGCAGTCCTCACCCAACATGGGCATCGAATGACCTATCATAGTGCGACACTTTCCGATACATTTAGGAAGTACCCCACCTATGATAAAGAGAAGTATTCCATCGTGTAGGCTTGCTGGAAATAAAAGCATTACATTCTATGGAAGGAGACGGTCATCCACACCAATCACCGATCTCTTAAGTTTATAAAGGCACAAGGGAAGTTGTAGAACGATCTCCATAAAAATTGGTCTACATATTTGCAACAATTCCACTTGAACATTAAAAACAAAAAGTGCAACATTAATCATATTGGAGACTACCTCAACTGACCCCCAGTTGCAGCACTAACTACCGTTCTCAACTTCTGTGGCCATGAGACCTATGGATGTTCGCAACTATACAAAAATGATCTAGAGTTTGCCTCCACATACCAGATGCTAGTATATGGAAAGAAAGTTCCTAATTTCCACCTCTAGGATGCATTATTATGCTACCTGGGCCACCTTTTTGTTCCTTCGAGAAATCATGCTAAGCTGATTTGGGAGCCACACTACATTCGTGTCATAGGACAATTTGGTGCGGAGGAAACTGTGGTTGTACTACAAAAGTACTTTTATTGGAAAATAATTTGACTAGATGTTGGAAAATATATCAAATACCGCATTACATGCGCCATTGCCAAGCCAACCATAAATAAGCAAGGCCTGAACACTCCTCTGCCTACTCCTAGCCATCCATGGGAATCCATCTCCATGGACTATATGTCTATCCTCCCTTCTACCAAAGCATGGTAATGACTATGTATTTTTGGTCGTGGAAATTTTTTCTAATATGGCTATATAGGTAGTCTGCAAGAAGAGTATCATAGCAGAGAACACCACCGAAGTCTTCTTTGAACGATTGTGGGTACCTTTTGGGATCCCGTAGAACAGTATATCAAATAAGGATAGTAGGTTCCCATGCACATTGTGGTCAACCTCTGGACACTATTGGACACCAATATCAACAATTCGACTGCATTCCATCCCCATACTAATGGCCATACAGAGTTCGTCAACAGGATGATAGTGCATATGCTCCGCATGTACAACTCCAAGAATCCACAAACTTGGGATGAGAGCCTCCCCTATGTGCAACACAATTATAACAAAACTATCCATAGCTCGACTAGTCGCAGTCCCTTCCAAGTGGCTATAGGATTTCAACTGTTGTGTTTGATTGATGTTTCCATACTTCAAGTAACTACAAAAACATAATCCACACATGTATTATCTGAGACTGATAAAGAAACCAGACTATTGAAATTATTGAACATGTCCGCCAGGAGGTTTAGGACATCCTGAAGAAGTCCAATGCCAAGTACAAGGAGCGACATGATCAAAATCAGGTGCCACACAAGTTTCAGGTGGGCAACAAAGTTTGGTTGCATTTATAGAAAGAACGCCTAACTAGAGCTCATCAAAAGCTCAGACCTCTAATATGGGCCTTACACCATTATCAAGGTTGTGTGAGATAATTATTTTGAGCTCAAAATTCCCCCATTCCTTGGCCTACACCCATTTTTCAATGTGGACCGCCTTCGACCATACTTTCCACCATTAGTGGTCACATAAAATATTGTAAAACAATTCACACCAACATAGATAAACCTTGAATGCATGGATCAATCCACAACTGATCAGATCATGGACTTGCAGATCAAGAACACTCGGCAGCAGAAGATCCACGTGTATTGGGTTGTGAAAGCTGGCCAACTCCTGCACCAAGGCAATTGGATCACCGGGGACCAAGCTCAGCAGAAGTTTCCTCATCTAATGGAGGAACTCAACGTAATGGGGAGCATTGCTTCCTAAGGGGGTAGGACTGATCCAAGAGGATATTGGTGGCCACCCACCTATTCCACTTCGACCCCCACCATTGTTTCTTTCAATTTTTTCAGTTTCCTTAATTATAGCACAATTTACTATTTTTGGAAGTTTTTCGGGTCCTGAACTTCCAGAGCCATTTTGAGGACCTAAACGACGTTTTTTGGGAAACCCAGGGCCAACATGGGTCTTTAACTGATGTTGGCCACTTGAAATTTATATTCCTCATATAGATATTTCTAACGAAGATCGTATGCCAAAGTTACGTCCCCGGGAAGTTGATGTACCAATTTACCCAGATGGGGACCATAATTTTGGCACTTCATCTCCTAGGGTTAGGTTTTTGGGTTTTTATGGTTTTCCATTGTTTCTAAATAATAAATAGGCCTTCAAGCCTCATTGTAACACATATTTCAGAGGCATGTAGCCACCACATCTCTTCTCAGAGATAAGATTCCATTGCCCGAGCTAGTTTATTTCCATTATGTATGTAAGAATCTTTCAGTCTTTAATATTAATGAAATGAAGTTATATTTTTGTTGCATCTCTATGTCCATGTTTATATTTGTATTCTGTTGTGTTCCTGCATAAATTGGGATCATTGGTATCATAGCAGTATGCTCTTTCTCTATGTTTCTTTTCATGTCCCCAACAAGGTCAGGGTATAAGGAGTTAGGGATCGATTTGGTTTAACCCTTGCAAGATCAGCCTCGCAAACCCCGATGCCATCCCATGGCAAATGAAAAATAAAGATGAGGGAGAAGGAGATCATATAAAAATATTGCTCGAGGAGGCTGTGTTGGTGGATTTGGTGCACGAGTGTACCAATCCACACTTTCTTAAGAGGAGTGGTTGTTTCCTCTTAAGTTCCTGGTCACATGAAGATAAAAAAAAGGGTTAGCAGGCTAGTGAACATGCCATAAAACAAAACACACTAGATAATGATATAGCATGCATATGTAGAGAGAAAACAAGACTAAACTAAAAAAATAACACGAAAGCTCATATAGAGTCAAACAAAACAATAATACTAACAGTGGCCTCTATGTCCCCTTATTGTGTGCTATTAGGAATAAAAGATAGAATGTTTACACACTTTCCAAGGGGCCCTTAGAACTATGGAGTTCTAAGAACCGATGCAAGGACGTTTTTGCCTCCTATCTGCCTTGGTGCAAGGTCCCTCTCTCTACTCCAAAGGATTGGAGTTGTTGGGTGCCCAACAATTGAATCCCCTCTCTACTTCTTCTCCGGATCACACACTGTTGGATTTCTTGAAGCAATTTTGGCCAGCATAACAATGCGATCTCCCTTTGTTCATCTCTTGGTGGCCTTTTATAGATGAATTAAAACTATCCTTCCCTCTCTTGGTACATTGGTGGATGGTGACCCAAGAGAGGGGGATGATTCCATTGTGTGCCACATGATTCCATTGTGTGCTCCCTTGAGGTTCCAAGGAGGCTTAGGTAGCTGTCCTTGGGCAGCCTCAAGTGTGGGATCAATTTCCTGGAGTGTGCCTTGTGGTCCTGAAAAGTGACTTTGCCACTCTTAGGTCTGCGCAGATTTTTGAGGGAAAGCCGCGCAAGGGCGTGCCTATCGAAGAAAAATGCATGCAAAGGCGCATTTTGCTAGTTTCTTGAGTGCACAATTTGATTTTTCTTCTGGACCTTAGAGATTTTTAAAAATTTTCAGATTCTCTAATGTGCCTCAGCCCTGTAAATCCTTCTGTCTGACATTTAATAATGTCATATTTTCGTCCGATTTTCTAGTGATAACATTTTCCCCCTAATGTGTGAGGTCTAGGAAGAACTGTATAGCCGAAATACATTATAGTTTATTTTCTGTGTACTTTGTGGAGAGAGAGAGAGACTTGCGTGTAGCAAGGAGTTGAAAACGCCTTACACTGTGTCGAAGAGCGACCATGTCCTGTGGGGACCCTACAAGAAATGGTATGATACAATAAATACAATTTTTCTACGAGGTGGGCATGTCCCATGCTCGTGATTCTTTGGCTAGCTAAACAAATCTATTTCACAGATACAGATTCTGTCTGTGTCACTAGTATGGTAGTGATCTGTTGGTTGATGACGACGATTGCTGACGCCCTAATGGGTGTTTTCTCTTTGAAAATAGGTGGAATGTGGTACCCACATGCGTAAGCTTGGTATGGCATATAAATGCGCATTGTACGCATGGGTGTATGACTAGGACCTTCCCGTGTAAGCATTGTTGAAAGAGATACTTAGAAAGGCATGGGTCTTCCACGAATTTAATCAAAGTGCAATGGTTGTAAAGTATGATACCATCTTGACATGAAATCTTGTGTTGTAGTCGAATTTCAGGAGGATCGATGACATTTGTGGGCAATGATGTCTCCCACAGTGCCACCCGATGATTTCCCTTTTGGGGTGATCCAAGGTACCACTTTATTTTTGTAAAATAGGTGTTGACGTCGACAAAAAGGAAGCCTCACACCGAAAGAGAGAGTCACTGATGCAAGGGATCAAGATCCTGGATGTGATAGGTTTAACATAGGCATGATGGCGAGTGTTAGGACCCCATAATGTACCATTTTGACCATACATTTTGTTATCATTCCACTCTTTTCCATCACATATTTAAAGCTTATACTATCACTTTCATCCATTCTTCCAAAGGTATATAACATTCTTCTCTTTACTATATGTTTAACTTGTTTTACATGTAATTTTACATTACTTTCATATTTAATCATTAATCGAAAATATATAGTTGCTGAAATAGTTTGAAGACTGCAGTTAATTTATCATGACTGTTGAAACCATTTGAAGACTAAATTTAATCCACCATGGTTGTTTGATGACCACATTGCTGAAACAATCAACATAGTATGCAAATCCCGTTGTTGAAACAACCCGTGATTTGCAATTTTCAAGCAGTATTTCAGGCACGACAACAACAGGAAAGATAAGTAAGGAAGCTGCTACCCTGGCCCTAACAACTGCACCTTGAAGTCAGTACTATCATAACCATTGTAACAACATTTTGCTATGGAAGAGCAGAAAGGTCCTATTTTAGTATAGAAGATCAGATTGGATTAAAAATAGGATTTATATAATGTAATCAATTGTAATAGATGTCTCCTCTTTAAAAAGAGGAGACATTAGCATTAGAAGGACAATTGGAGAGACTATGGGAGGTTTCTTTTGAACAGAGAAGGAACGTGAGTCCTTTGTAATATGTTACTTTCGACAGATGAATAAAAGCTTGTTCTGAGCATTTCATTTTAATTCCTTCTTCTGGGGAATATTGTGAGAAGGAAAGGGCCCGCCTTCTTCACAAGATTCACCCATTTATTTCTGTATTTTGTTAACTGTTCTTTTTTCATTTATGCCTTGTTAAAATCTATTTGCTGAAATCATTTATGCAGTACTGGAACTCTGTTATTTATTGTTGAAACTCTGTTTCCGTTACTTGTGCATTGTTTTCGTACAATTCATTCTTAAGTAATTGTGGATTATTTTAATTGGTAATCTTGTTTACAGAATGAGTTTGTGAAAGCTTGGTAATCAGAAACAGGTGCTGAGGATTCCTACTTGGGGAATAGGGTCCTGTTCTCTGTTATAGCATAATTGGTCTTCCTTTTGCAGATTAGTTTCCTTTCCTAGATTGTTGTCTTTTTAATATAATCCAGGATTCTTTTGATGATTGTCTGCAATAGAAAGATTGTCTTTGTTGTAACTCAAGTAGACTTATGTTTGTTGAAGCAAGGTGTGATTAGTGTAATTTTTACTACAACATTTCATTGCTTTTGAGATTGAGCATATGCAGTGTGTGATTGCCTTTGAAATAAACAGAATTCCCTGGGTTGACAATTTATGTAGCACTTGAATTGTTTAATTCAAGAAACAATTAAAGTGACCAACATTTTGGTGCCATTGCCGGGGAAGGAAATTATAGATTTCTAAAGCATTGACGTTTTTCTTTCAGATGTGCAGATTGCATGAGAGGACACGGAACCCATAAGAAAAGTAACCCTACAGGTGGAAAGGGCAAAGGAAGGGGAGGAAGAAAGACCTTTATTGATGAGATCGTATCAAAAGCTAAATCTTCTCAGAGACTAAGCTCTCGAAGGCCAAAGCCTCAACACTCCCCTCAATCGAATTATGAAACAGAGGAAGTTGTGAGCCTTGAGAACGTTGAGGAACCAACATCAAGTATTGAAGAACCAGTAGGAAACATTGAAGAACTAGTAGAAAGCGTTGAAGAGCCATTATAAAGCATTGAAGAGCCAGCAGAAAACGTTGAGGAATCAACAGGAAACATTGAAAAGCCAGCGGAAAACATTGAGGAGCCAGTAGAAAACATTGAGGATCGAGCAAGTGCAGTAGGAGATCAAACAATGGAAGGGAACAATGAAGGATTCTTCGGCGGAGGACAAGTAGATCCTGAAGGAGAGGGAAAAGATGAGAATTCTCTCTCTACCTTGGGATTTCCTATTGGTGATATCCCTAGAGGAGAAACTCCCATGAAGAATATCCCACTTTCAGCCTTACCTAACTTCCATGGTTTATCTTCTGAAGATCCTGACGAATTTCTTTTTGAATTTGATATATTATGCAAAAGTTATGATTATGTTACTAATGCCCAGAAGTTGAAGCTATTTCCAGAAACACTAAAAGGAAATGCACTAAGGTGGTTCATGTGTCTTGGAGGCCATGTAATCACAACATGGGAACAGATGAAACAGAAGTTTCTGCTTAAATATCAAAACTACTGTCGGACAAGAGAAAAAAGAGAGGAACTATTTAAGATGGTACAAAAGGAGGACGAAAATCTGGAGGAATTTGTGGAAAGACTACAATACAACTTGCAGAGATCCAATCATCCCGATGTAAGTAATGATATTCTTAAAACAATATTACTAAAAGGGGTGAGGGATGACTGTCTAGATATGCTAAACATGCTTGGTAAAGGGGATATATCTAAAGAATCATATGATGAAATTGTTAACCTCTGTAAAAGATGTTCAAGAGGAGCTGCAAGGAACAGATCAAACAACAGGGATACCACATATTCAAGAGCTCAAAAATCAGCCAGTGGAGGAGAAAAAAGAGCCAAAATAGGTAATTTACTTGAAGAATTTAAAACTGAAATGTTAAGTTATTTTGCTTCACAGATTGACACCTTGCAGGTTAAGAAGAAACAAGCCAAAGCAGAAGTAGCTTTGGCTGTCTTTTGCCCCAAATGCATAGATAAACACACACTAAGGGAATGCCCATTGGACAAGGTGCCAATTTGCACTTTTTGTGAGAAAGATCATGAAACACAACAATGCCCTTCTTTACCAGGAATAAAAGCAACATTGCAACCAACCGAAGAAGAAGTTGAAGTAGTTTATCTGCTGACACAGAGAAGGCAATGACAACCACGAGGAAAAGGTATGAACTCTAATATGCCATTTACATCTTCTAATCGTTGGAACAATTATCCTCCTTTTAGTCAAGAAAATTACCCTCCCTTTAACTAAATGCAATACCCACCCTTCAATCAAATAAATTACCCACCCATGCAACAAACAAACCCTCCCTTTGTAGATCCTGCAATGTGGACTCCTTGGCCTCCACAACAACAATCTTACTTTAACCAATGGAATTGAAATTGGAGGGGTCAACAACTCCCCTTCCCAAATCAATTTCCTCAATTTCAACAACCACTTCCTCTACCATCAGGTGCTCCACCAAATAATCAAATGATGAGACCCCAGCTACTTGTACAACCAAATCCTAACCCCAATAATAAAGTTGTGCAAGTTACTGATATTCATAACCAGCCTATATTTCTTGTTTTCCCTGCACAATGTAATGACATTCATTTACGATCTAGGAAAATAGTTGAACCAATTATCGATGATGTTACCTCTTCCAATTCTAATAAAGAAGAAACTGAAAAACATGATTCACATAAAGAGGTACAACCACCCTCTAATAAGGGTGCTGAAAAAGAAGAGCCACCATTCCCTGAGCATTTAGTTTTAACTAGAACGCCTGAGCCACCTGCTTTTGATCTTCTAGGGGAATTGCAAAATCTATATGTTAAAATTCCACTTTTACAGGCACTAAGAGATGTACCAATTTATGCTAGAAACATGAGAGATATTTGTGTTAAGAAACCTGGTAGGAAAGCTAAAGATCCCCTCACAGTTCATGTTATGGGTGATCTATCTGCATTAATGTCCGGTAAAACTCCTCCAGTTAAATATGGTGACCCCGACCATCCTACTATGATAGTCCAAATTGGTAAAACAATAATCCCTCAAGTTCTAGTAGATTTAGGTGCTTCTATAAACATTTTGACTCTTGAAACTTCACAACTATTACAGCTAAAGAACGTAATCAGAGATACACCAACCATTCTAGAGTTAGCTGACCGTTCTACAATCAAACCAGAGGGAGTTATTGATGACCTAGTCATCTCAGATGAGTCCTGGAATTACCCAGCTGACTTTGTGGTGTTACAGACTAAAAGAAAGTTGGGGGGACATCCTTTAATTCTGGGAAGGCCCTGGTTAGCTACAGCCGATACCTTTATCAGCTACAGATCTGGTTCAATGACAATTTCCAATGGATATGAAACTAAGCAGCTTACTCTTTACCCTCATGCTACACCCATGATTAATAATGATAATTATGCATGGATAGACTATGATGATCATGCTATTCAACCTATTTTGACTATCAACCAAATTTTAAGGCTTAAAGATACCATTGAGGATGAGGTAATTAATAATTTTATTTGTGAACCCTCCTCAGTGATTCTGGAAACACATAATCAAGTGGCTGCACTCTTGAAATTAGATACCCAGGAAAATCTTAAACTTGAAGATCTTCCTCAAACATCAACCACCATCTCTTATAAGAGCATAATAGTAGAAATTGAACCTGGCAAAACACTGAATATAAAACCCAATTTGACAGCTGCTGAAACACAACAATTAGTGAAGTTACTGCTTGAAAATAAAAAAGCATTCGCATGGGACTATGCAGATATGAGGGGAATATCTCCTAAATTATGTACTCACCGAATCTATATTAAGGAAGGTTGTTGACCAGTCTATCAACCCCAAAGACAAATGAACCCTAATTTAAGAGAAATTGTCAAAGAGGAACTTCAAAAATTTCTTAATGCAGGGTTTATATACCCTATATTTGACAGTGAATGGGTTTCCCCATTGGTAATAGTTCCTAAGAAAAACGGTAAATGGAAAGTGTGTGTAGATTATAGAGCCTTAAATAAAGCCACTCAAAAGGATCACTTTCCTTTACCGTTCATTGATCAGGTGTTGGATAGTTTGTCAGGGAAGAAATTCTTCTCCTTTTTAGATGGGTTTAGTGGGTATAACCAAATCAGAATTGCACCCCAAGACCAAGATAATACCACTTTTACTAGCCCTTGGGGAAATTTTTCCTATAGAGTTCTTCCATTTGGACTATGTAATGCACCAACAACCTTTCAAAGGGCAGTTATAGGAATATTTTCTGATATGCTGAATGACTCTATGGAAATATTTATGGATGAATTTACCCCTTATGGTGTGTCTTTCGAAGATGCATTACAAAATCTTTAGAAAGAAATACAAGCTCACCTCTCCTTAAGCACCGAAAAATTTCATATGATGATGACTGAAGGAGTAGTGCTTGGACATTTTATCTCATCTCAAGGAATTCAGGTAGATCCATCCAAAATACAAGTCATTCAGAACCTTCCTATTCCTAAAACACTAACTGATGTGAGAAGTTTCCTAGGACATGCTGGATATTACAGGAGATTTATTAAAACAATTTCGAAAATAGCTTCTCCTTTGTTTGTGTTATTATGAAAAATGTTGAATTCAAGTGGACTAATCTTTGCCAGGAAGCATTTTTAGAACTCAAGCATCAGTTATCCACAACTCCTATTTTGATAGGACCTGATTGGGCACTTCCCTTTCATATATATTCTGATGCTTCAGATACTGCAATTAGAGTTGTCTTGGGACAAGAGGAAAACCATCTTCCTTATGCTATCTACTTTATTAGTAAGAATATGAATCATGCTGAGCTTAATTACACAATTACCAAAAAGGAATTTTTAGCAGTAATTTATGCTATTAATAAATTTCCACATTACATTACTGGTTACTCTACTTTTGTCCATACTGACCACTCGGCTATCAAGTATTTAATGAACAAATCTGTCACAAATGCTCGAGTCACCAGATGGTTATTGTTATTACAAGAGTTTGATATTACAATTGTAGATCGACCAGGTAAAGAAAATGTTGTTGTTGATTTCCATTCTCGGTTAAAAGCTTATGATAATAGTCCAGTAGATGATTCCTTTCCTAATGAGTATTTATTTGCGGTATCTGCTCACTCACCATGGTATGCAGACATTGCCAATCATTTGGTTGCAGGGAAGTTACCATCACACCTATCACATCGAGAGAAAAGAAAAATCCTTCAAAAAAGTGCTTGGTATAGCTGGAAAAGTGGGTGTCTTTTCTATACAGGACTTGATCATGAAATCCGAAGATGCATTAGAGAGGATGAGGTGTATGATATACTAAAATCTTGTCATGATGGCCCTTGTGGAGGGCATTTTGTTGATAAGAGAACGACACAAAATTCTTAGGATGGGTTATTATTGGCCCTCACTCTTTAAGGATCAAAATAAATATGTTCAGGCTTGTGATAGCTGTCAGAGAATGGGTCAACCTAATCATAGAAATGAAATGCCATTAAACCCCCAGGTAATACTTGGACCGTTTGAAAGATGGGCCTTAGATTTTATAGGTCCCATTAATCCTCCATCTAATCAAAGAGTTTATATATTATTCTGCACAGATTATATGACTAAATGGGTGGAGGCCAAAGCACTCCTTAGAGCTAATGAAGAAGTTGTCCTAGCTTTCCTATTTGAAGAAATCTTTGTTATATTTGGAGTCCCTAGATAGCTAGTTACAGATGGAGGACCTCCTTTCAATTCTCATGGTTTCAAAGCCACCCTTCAGAAATATCACATTCATCATAGAATGACTACACCATACCACCCCCAAGCCAATGGGCAGGTGGAGAGTACAAACAAAGTAATAGAAGCCATTCTAACCAAAATAATGAAGGAGAACCAGAAGGATTGGTCTCAAAGACTCCCTAAAGCACTATGGGCTTACATAACTACCTGGAGAAATACTACAGGATTTTCTTCCTATGAATTGGTTTATGGTAAAAGTGTTTTTTTTCCTGTGGAATTTGAAATTAAAACCTTAAGGACTGCTTTAGTTGTTAACCTTGATTTGACTGATGCACAGACAGCTAGGTTGCAGCAGCTTCATGAACTGGATGAAAAAATATTAGATGCTATTCATCAGACAACTATGATCCAACAACAAAGAACAAAGTGGCATGATAAAATCATCAAGCATAAGCAGTTCCAAAAAGGTAATTGGGCCTTATTATATGATTCTCAGTTTGAAAACTTTCAAGGGAAGCTACGTCTAAGATGGCTGGGACCCTACGAAACAGATACTGTTTTTCCCAATGGAACAGTAAGGCTCTTAACAATTGATGACTCTAAAACACCACTATTAGTAAATGGTCATCGGCTTCGTCTGTACCGACGTCCTATTTCCAAAGAAGATTTTAAGGCTACTTGCATGGCAGATGCACATTATCTCTTTTTAGGGGAGTCTTCTACCCCTCATTGCAATTAATTTTTCTACATTGTATTTTTAGTATTAGATTAGATTTCTTAAAATAATAATCCCTGTCAAGGGCTGGCATGTTACAATTAATTATTTTGCAGATTTTTTATTAAGGAAAGGCTTACCAAGGAAGGACAATTTCACCACAAGAAGATCCAAGCTTCATTTTGAGAAGCACTGCTTCCCTCACTTCAACTCATTTCCCCATCTTCCAGTAACATTTCATCATTCATTCCCTTCATTCCTTTTTCCCTTTCCATATCATTTTCCCTATTTTTCCCATTGCTGAAACACCATTCTTCAGCAAATACTTTCCCCATTTTTCATATTTCTAAAACACCATTCCTCAGCAAATATTTTCCCCATTTTCCCACTGCTAAAACATCACTCCTCACCAACACTTTCCCTATTTTTCCATTGCTGAAACACCAATTTTCAGCAGCATTTCATCCATTTTTTCTATTGTTGAAACACCATTTCTTTCTCCAAAGACATGACTTTGCAACATTTTCTGTCATGAAATCATCTTCTTCAGTTCGTTTATTCCCACTTCTTCTTTTTCTTTTGCTACTTCTGTCCTTTCAATATCTTCTCCTATGATAAAACAGATCTCTAATACGATCTCCCTCATGTTTTAAGAAGCTTCTAAAGTTCTTCCATGACTATTGAGCTATTACAAAGAAAGCACTATATTTTTCAAAGTACAAATCAAAGGTAAATATGAGGTATGTAATTTTATATGTAAGTACAATTAAACTATGGTTAATGAGAATATTTGTTTATTATCACCACAATCTCCGCACACTTAAAGACATCATTTCAGCCGTAGTTGGGGGGAATATCGAAATTATATGCCATCATTTCACAACATGCCAATTACCGTCATTTTTCCTACCCATTACTTCGCCTCTTCATCGTTACTCCATGTTCTCCTTCGCAAAGTTTACTCTGTTCGAAGTCCGGTAACTTCACTCTTTGACTCTACATTTTACCAAAGCTGGTTAACTATGGGAGGACCTGCTATTCGACATGAGTCCGACTCGATAGCTCTGCTTGAATTATTCCCAGACGCGTATCAGATTTTTCAGCAGGCAGGCTGGGTAGGATATTTTTAGAGACTTCAAGAGTTTGATCCACAACAGGTCCTTGAATTTGCACAAAATCTTCAGGAAGATCATTCTACTGTTCAGGGAGTTCGAATTCCAGTATCAGAGGGTGACATAGCACAGGTTTCAGGTCTTCCGATCACTGGTACTCAATGGTTTAGTCGAAAGCACATCATTTTGAATGCACAACAGGATTTTCTTCTATGAGGAGAACACGTCGAGCTTAAAGGCTGGGGTGTTGGACTTCACTCTTTGCCACCTCCTTGACCGAAAGTTGCTAAATTCGTCAAACATTACCTCACTTGTGAAGGTCGCTACCAGGTAGTCTACCAACATGATTTTGTCTTATTAAACCATTTATGACACGATATACTAGTGAACATTCCTTACTATTTACTTGGATGCATTAGAAATATGTCATATTGTTGTATATGGGTAAAATTCCCACTCCTTTCCCTCACCCATCACCGCCTTGTTCAGCTACTGATTCAGAGGGGTTTTTCTCAACAAAACCCTCCTCTAAACAACCCACCCCTAGACCCTGAGCAAGCTGTTGAAATTCCTCAAGAAGCTGCTGAAAATCCTCAAGAAATTCCTGAAAGTTCCCACGAGCAACAACCAGAGAATATCCCTGACCCTCCACCAATTCCATCCACAGAACCAACTAATCCAATTAGCCTTTCTTCAAGTCCATCTCACCACTTAGCGGAATCATCTGATCCTACTTTCCATATTCCCAGTGATGACTTTCAGGCCGATACACCACCATCTTTCTCTATTCGTAAAAGGAAAAGGAAAATCACAACTGTATCCCTATCAAAAATACAAACAAGGGTCGTAACTAAAGCAACTACCTCCTCTGATAACCCTTCTCCTTGGGAAAAACCCTCTCATAAAAGGAAAAATCAAACTACTTCTTTTTCTTCCTTCTTACCTAGGAGATGAATGAGGATGTCTACTGAAGCAACATCCATTCCTACTACCCTTGATCCCACAAACATTTTGTTAAAACTCCACACATCACCGCCCTTCCAAACCCCAGAATTATTACCTGTCTCACCCTATGGCACTGAAACACAAGAACCAGATGCCCAGTGTAATGTGACATCATTTTCTACAGAACAAGTAGCTGTCACACAAGAACCAGCTACTCAGTCAGTAGTTGTCCCACAAGAACCAGCTACTTAGTCAGCAGCTGAAACACAAGAACCAGCTGTCGATGTACAAGAAATAGACACCCAAGATGCTACTTATTTAGTAGCTGCCATAAAGGAACCAGCTCTAGCTGTCACACAAGAACCAGCTACAGCTGAAACACAGTGATCAATTCCGGAGAATGCAACTGACACACAAGGCCCAGTCACCATGGCTTCCCTCTTACAAGAAAATGAGTTTTTAAAATCATAATTAGAAGCTTATAAGCGATAATTTGGAATGTCAAAGGAAGCCTATGACAAGGAGCTCAATTTGTATACCCTGGCCCATACAACATCCATGGTAGACAAACATACAAAAAATGATCCATATAAAGAATATATGTGCAGTTAATATGGAAACATCTATCAGCAAGTAGGATATAATATAGTTCAAGTTCCAATGCTGGGAGCATATACATCTTCTGCAGTCAACGAGGAATTCCCTACTGTTACACAAGAACCAGTAGGGCCTTCAAAAAATTTAGAAAAAGAATTTGATGTACAAGTATCCTGCCCTACTGTAACTGATTCTGCTACTCAAACTATACCTCAGCCTACCACTTGCAATGCTGGAACACATACCGAACCATGGAATGAGCAACAAATAATGAATAAATGGAGGAAAGAGTATGTCATTTTGCAAGATAAAACCTTGCAGCAGCACAAATTGGTTTGGAAAAATCATATATATTCTAACTGGGAGATCTTTGGAGCAAACACTCCAACAATCTAGAGTTTACAAGAAGGAGAATAAAGAGCTAAAAGGAAAATTGCTTCTAATGTTTGAACTGGTACAAAAATTACTGGCTACTAGGAAACCATCTCTAAATTACTCTTTATTTCTCTCAGAACGCCTTGTTTACTTTCAGTTGAAATCAGTCAAGGATGGAAGACCCCATGAGGTGCTTACATCCGAACAGTTTGTGAAAACATTTGCAGAAGCCTCCACCAATGATCAACACTTACTATGTGATTTGTACCTTCACAATGAAGCCATCCCTGAAAATACAAAAGTTAATCTTAACCCTCTTGTTGGCGAAATTTAGATCAGGGCATTTTCCTCTTTCCTTGCTAATCAGATTACATGGCAGACTGCTTTTCTTGCAACCAGGCATAATGAAGACAACCGTCTTCTTTGGATAAGGCCAAAACCAAAGAACCCTGCCATCTTTGTGGCAGAGTATCATCAATTTTTGCAGAAGCCAAGGATGACTAAACATATACGGCAATTACAGGCTTCAGTACTTCGAGACTTTCAATACTTTATCAGGGCCAAAGAAACTGCTACTTTAAGAGAAAACAATATGTTTTGGCAACAATCCTCTAAGGAGAAGCAGCAGTACAATCCTTTCAGTCCCACTAATCTCGAAACCGAATTCTCCAGAGTACCCAATTACATCAGATGTGTTCAACAATGTGCTGAAAAGTGGATAGGGTACCACTTTCATTTCCCTATTTTATGGATGCCAGCAAAGGAATATCATGCTCATCATAGATTGGCTAACAAGGATGAAGCAGCAGCTTGGAAAAGATTGAAAAATTCAAAAGGGTTCAGAGCTTTAACAGACAACACCTTCCATAGCTATTGCCTAAGTAATTTGCATGCCAAAAGCCAGTATCTGGACTCTAACTCTGACTAAAGTTGCCTGAGGACATGCAACCCTTTTAGTTGGGGGGGATGTTAGGACCCCATAATGTACCATTTTGACCATACATTTTGCTATCATTCCACTTTTTTCCAGTCCATATTTAAAGCTTATACTATCACTTTCATCCATTCTTCCAAAGGTATATAACATTCTTCTCTTTACTATATGTTTAACTTGTTTTACATGTAATTTTACATTACTTTCATATTTAATCATTAATCGAAAATATATAGTTGCTGAAACAGATTGAAGACTGCGGTTAATTTATCATGTCTGTTGAAACCATTTGAAGACTAAAGTTAATCCATCATGGTTGTCTAAAGACCGCGTTGCTGAAACAGTCAACATAATAGGCAAATCCCGTTGCTGAAACAGCCCGTTATTTGCAATTTTGAAGCAGTATTTCAGGCACGACAACAACAAGAAAGATAAGTAAGGAAGCTGTTACACTGGCCGTAACAACTGCACCTTGAAGTCAGTAATATCGTAACCATTGTAACAACATTTTTCTATGGAAGAACATAAAGGTCCTATTTCCGTGTAGAAGATTAGATTGCATTAAAAATAGGATTTCTATAATGTAATCAATTGTAATAGATGTCTCCTCTTTAAAAAGAGGAGACGTCAGCATTAGAGGGACAATTGGAGAGACTACGGGAGGTTTATTTCGAACAGAGAAGGAACGTGAATCCTTTGTAATATGTTACTTTCGACAGGTGAATAAAATCTTGTTCTGAGCATTTCATTTTAATTCCTTCTTCTGGGGAATCTTGTGAGAAGGATAGGGCATGCCTTCTTCACAATATTCACCCATTTATTTTCGTAGTTTGTTAACTGTTCTTTTTTCATTTATGCCTTATTAAAATATGTTTGATGAAATCATTTATGCAGTATTGGAACTCTGTTATTTATTGCTGAAACTCTGTTTCCGTTACTTGTGCATTGTTTTCATACAATTCATTCTTAGGTAATTGTGGATTATTTTAATTGGTAATCTTGTTTACAGAATGATTTTGTGAAAGCTTGGTAATCAGAAACAGGTGCTGAAGATTCCTACTTGGGGAATAGGGTCCTGTTCTCTGTTATAGCATAATTGGTCTTCCTTTTGCAGATTGGTTTCCTTTCCTAGATTTTTGTCTTTTTAATATAATCCAGGATTCTTTTGATGATTGTTTGCAATAGAAATATTGTCTTTGTTATAACTCAAGTAGACTTCAGTTTTTTGAAGCAAGGTGTGATTAGTGTAATTTTTACTACAACATTTCATTTCTTTTGAGATTGAGCATATACAGTGTGTGATTTCCTTTGAAATAAACAAAGTTCCCTGGGTTGACAATTTATGTAGCACTTGAATTGTTTAATTCAATAAACAATTAAAATGACCAACAGCGAGGGGTGACTGAAAACTGATGATGGGGATTCAGTGGCCCAAGGTCAGAGTATAAAAATCAGCTTGGCGGAAGTCATAACTATTTCTGATGGGGAAATCCCTGGAATTAATCGAACGTCCAGGGTGGGTACATATTGGTTATAAATCTCATGGTGGCTTATGCATGAAGGGTGTGATACTCCGACCAAGGGTGACCAAGGGCTGCTTCCATTGGAGAAAAAATGGATGGATGAGTGGGGGGCATGGCTCACCATTTGTGGTCTTTGTACATTTACCAAAAGAATGAAATAATGGGGTTTGGATTGTACAAAACACAGAGACAGGTGCCCCAAAACATGAAAGTGTTCACTCACTGATGATGTGAGGAAGGTGTTTTTATGAGGGTGGGGGCCCTATTGGTTGGTCTTGTGTGTGGGGGTGATGAAGCGGATGGAAATTATTGCAGATGTGATATGTTGATGGGGGTATGGTAGGCCAAATGCGAGACGTGGTGGTGCGCTTTCGATCTACTTGCTAAACCTGGTAGTCTAGGAAAGGGGTTTTATTTTGATATGGTAAAACTTGACTTGATGCATGATGGGTGAATGGGCATGAAGTGCTTCCTGGACTAAAGTGGTATGGCCATGGCGTTGTGATTTTTCTAATATATGGTCTACTTGAGTGACAGACGCCATGGAGGGGAGGCTCTACCGACCAACAAGGATGTTTATCATGTGCAAGGTGGGGTGATGATAAACACGGTCGGGTGCTTGGAACCTACGGTTAATTTCTCGTGGAGAAATGATGTCAAGATATGCAGAGTTTTTCTGGGACTCTATAATGCTGAGGGTAGAGTGATACCTACTTATGGAGTGATGGATGGTTTGCAAAATACCTGCAACAAAAATACCCCAAGTGAAAGCATATTCTTTATTCAAATAGTATTGAAAGACATGTGCTAAAAAAGAAGATGAGAGAGGGCATACTTGTCGGCACTGAAAATTTATTTTTTTGGAGGTGTGAATGTGTGGCACCTCCTTTGGGCGTTATGAAGTGCTGATCACAGTGTTGCTTTCAGTTCTGCAATTGGGCCTTCTGAGCTCTCACTATGGTCCTCCAAATATACCGAAAATGGCAACATATAGGCGAATATGGCTCATTTCAGTTCATTTTTTACATTTGAGTGTTTGAGGTTTTAAGAGGTCAGAGGCTTTTGCAGAGCTGTTCTTGCCGTTGCCATCAGCCTGAGTACCCGAGACTCACGATTCTTGAGCCAGGTAGGCCCATGACATCTTTCATTTTAATCTTTTCAGTGTGTTGGTGTCAGGGTCCGTACAGAATGGGCTTGTACAGATTCCAGGTCAGCTTTTTCCTTGACCGCGCGAGTGATCAAGGCATAGGCATGCAAATTTCACGCAAAACTGAGGGTTTTGCACGAACTTATCGTGCCTGTACTGGCTTTGGGCACGCCCTTTCTGTATCTATGAGAAAAAAAGACACACTTCTCTCGCGCCTATCTGAGGAACATGTGCGTAAAGGGCCAAAGCAAGTTTTTTGAATTTTTTTGGGAAAAATTATCAATTTTTTTGGGAAAAATTATCAATTTTTTATGCTTTGAGTGTCATTGATGTGTGCCTGTTTTATGACATGATGTTGTGGAGGGAGAGGGATTGGCCTGACCTTCCGGCCGCTTTGGCTGTTGATGTTCATGCGCGCTAGCAGTTGGCACACTGGGTTCTTCTCAAATTTATGGAGAATGACCTCTTACAATCACAAGATCGTCTTCTACGTTACCTTATCCAATGTTGGAATAGGCGACGCAAGGTCCTGGTGCTGCGGGGGTGTGACCTTACTATCAATCCTGAGACGGATATTTATTTGGTGACTGGGCTGCTACCTCAAGGTGAGGCACTTCCTTATCCGATTCCCCCTATGAGAGTGGATCTTGAGCGGTTTTCAGCAGGCCATTTTGGCAGGGCACCCCTTACGGAGGCGTGCATCTCGATAGCTTATGTGACTGACTTGGCCGAGCGGTGTACTTTGGCTACTATTGTGCGACTGTTAGGGTCATCTGCGCCCAATTGGGCATCAGGCCCACTGATTGGTTTTTTGCGTCGACTGAGGGCTGGACACTTTTTCTATTTTTCTTGTTTTTTCTATGAGAGGATGTTGGTTCAGCTTTCCAAGGTCTGGGGTGGATCGAAGCTGTTTACATATGCTATCATTCTGTGTAGCATCATTTATGAGTGAATGGTGCTGCTGAGACTTACGGTGGCTTATGCCTGCTAGGGGACCTCAAGAGCCTCGCATAGGAGGTGGGCCCCTGTGATGCCTCGCAAAGGTGGAGGTAGGGTGGGGCGTTATTGGAATGCCACCATAAAGGCTTGGTTTGAGGCCAATCCTCAGATGTTTCTTCCATTCCCTTATGCGGGGATGGACTTCCGTGGAGACCCGACCATGGGTCTTCTCGGTGGGTACGCATGGGAGCCAGCAGGTATTTTTTGTGTTTTATTCTACATTTACTTGAGTATTTATGCTTTGTATGTGTATTATGATGACACTGACATAGTTTTGTTACTCTTGCAGATGTTGACGAGGTCGGGGGTCCCGTGGCTCAGTTGGCAGGACATCATCTGATTCGGCAGCCTCGAGGTGTTCCTCGCATAGGCAGGGGACAACGAGGAGCTCTGATACAACCTCAGAGTGGAGCACCTGGTCGGGAGGCTGGTCCTTCGAGGGAGGGTAGCAGCTCGGTTACTGCTGAGAGTGTCACTGAGAGCACAAATATTTTCTAAACATATGTGAATCCCATACCTAAAATGTGTGGTTTTACTGTGACACCACTAACTAGGAATCGAGGTAGATATGCATATGGCGTATGCCCTGATTGAGGGCGTCGCACATAAGTCTGATGACGACGTCATATTCTGCCTGATTCTTTATCGTTGAGCCGATGCATACACCATTGGTGAAAAATGGCGATCGGTCAGGGTGGTATATGAGCTAGGCGGCTGCTGCTAAACTTTTAGAGCATCACGATTCTCCATCGGTGAATCCAATGTAATGGTCAGGTTGATAATCCATTGTGACACTAGAGAGTATTTTGTGACAAGTATTTTGGTTAAATATTTAAAGTTTTGGGTCTGTGTACTTTGACTCTAGGGGTGGGCCTTATGGGCCCTTAAGGGTAGAATTTCTTGAGGTAAAGGCCGTTGATGGGGTTGCTGAGGCATGTTCTGTCTGGCTCTGTCAAGATGTATGCCCCATTGAGGAGACAAATTTTTATGATGTAGGGTCATTTCCACAAATTTTCGAACTTTCCTAACCCTAAGGATTCTTTTGTGACATCATAGTGGAGGACTAACTCTCCCTTAGTGAATGAATGAGGATTGATGTGGTGGTCAAACAATGGTTTTACCCGTTTCTTGTGGGCCTCATTATGTTTCAACGATTTCCATCGAATTTCGTCAACGTACTCTAGTTGTACTAGACGTTTTTCTAGAGGCTGGGTGTCATCAAAGAGTTTGATGGTGGCATTTAAATTCAGGATCTCGCGAAAATCAATGAAAATGCATATGGTGCCCTGCCCTTTCGTGACGGGAACAGGGTTCGAAACCCAAGATGTGCGGGCAACCCAAGTCATAGTTATGTTACACGATGATATGAATCGTTTATGGTGTATCATGTCATCGGTGTTTGATGGGGGAGGAATTTCTATGATGGGAGCTTTCGTGGGCGCAAGACTAGATTCCTCGTTAGGATGGGCACTTTCCAACAGTTGGAAGTTGTGCCTGGTACATAGGTGGCTGAATTTTTCCATTAGTGGGCACACCTTTGGTTTATGGTTATGGCCAGTGCAAATGGTGCACGGTAGCACTGTGCCAACTGAGTATATTGTGTGGGAATCAACACTACTCTTCGTCCCAGAAGTGGACGCTTGGAAGGGGTCAGACATAGAGGAGAAGGTCCTCTACTGCCATTTCTAAGTTTTTGGCTTGGGTATGTCTAGTTCTCTTGGGGAGTGTAGACTTAATGCCGCTCTTTCCACTATAATCTTAGGGAGATGATCAAATTTTATTGTATGATGAAAGTGTGAGCAAATCTGGTAATAGTTGTGCGTGATTTTCTCTTGGTTAGAGAGATGTATTTGCAGAAGGGAAGAGAGTATTCGAAAACTGTTTGCGAGGTTCTTCAGTTATTTGCGTTGATTGACCTGATACCCAATTTTGTCGCATGGCCCGCATGTTATCCTAGGTTTAACCTGCGTCATGCTTGGTTGGCATGCCTTACTAACTTTCCCAAAATGCTGAAATGGGTATGGAGTAGACTGCCTGGGGGCGTTCTACCTTCCATGTTGGTTGATAGGTTCCGGATTGATAAGGTCTCAATGTTTCGTTTCTGATAGATATATCATGTCGATTAGAGGACGCACTTGCAGGATATAGGTACAACGATGTTCATGATGATTGCCATGACACACTAGGAAAAACATCCTAGATATGGGGTTCCTATCCAGCTCATTTGATGGTGTGACTGGATACCAGTGGTGTAGCGCTTCTAAGTCAGGCCAAGTGGTGACCACATTATTGCACGTGTTACATAACGCACATGTTGGTCTTCGCTGTGGAGGGCGGTTGGGGGTGACTAAGGGTTCCCTGACTGGTCGTTTTTCAGCTGAAAAGAAGAGGATGGATCTACTCATGACATCTTCTTGGGTTGTCGAGCTATTGATGGACTCAGTGTCTAGGTCTTCTTCCTACGAGAGGCGAGCTATGGCTGAGCATAAACTAGCTAATGCTAAGTGAAATCAAGGGATGTAATGGCACTGTTCTAAAGTGTAGTTGTCAGCACACAAAGGAAATGTAAATTGTGTCGCTCGCAAACCAACATAGTATATGCACTCTACTGGATACCACCTGTGGATGAGTAAGGTTGCGCACTCGTCGATGAAGTGGTCACATTCGTCACACAGTGTGCAGCATATGATAGGAGGGGGGAAGATGAACATCAATGTTTCAGGTGACTGTCGTTCCTCCTGTAGGTATAAAATGATGCGAGGTTCATCTCCAGTTGACTGTATGGAGGGATCCTCGTGATAGGATTTCTCGATGGCGTGTAAGTTGTCCCTAAATCATGGATTTTCTAGGAAATGATGGGTGTAGTGCCCATAATGGCCATAGATAGCGCATGTGTGATTGGTACGCAATGCCTTGCCTTGATTCTTCATGGTTGGTTCCTTTGTACGGGAACTTTTTGCCACGATATTTACTGAAAAGCTAAGGAGTGGTTTTAATTCATCAAGCTCTGGGAAAATATGGGTAGGGTGGCCTAATACGTCACATATGGTACAAGGTTTTAATTCCCGTTGTGTGGTAGGATTATGTACCTTCTTTCCTCTTTTATTGGTGTTCTTGGTCATAATCATCGATTTTGCGATGGGAATTTCCTTCGCAGGGATGTTTGAGACAATCTCCTAAATGGGTGGGGCCTCCTCAGGACTGAGGGAGATTAAACCTCTAGAGGTGATGTGCATGGCTCCCGTCCCAGTAGGTGGGACCAGGTACCAAACTGGTATTTCAAATGATATGTTTGGTAACACCACGGTGGCCAAGACATGATAGGATACAAAACCAGCTGGGGGATAGAGGAAAAGAGTTTGGGAGACGACGTAAGCTAGAGAGGCCGTCGTGGCCGAGGACTTAGCGTTGTTACGGCTCATCTCCATCTCTTAGTTGGATTCACTTCTTTGTGTGGACAACATGCACACCGGGGCTTCTGTGACAGTCGATGATGATTCTAGTATCATAAAGGGGGTATCCTAGGAATGATCCAAGGGTGGATGATGGTTTGAATAGGCCGGGGGCGTATTCTTGGTACCATGTAAGTGTCTCGGCAGATGTGTCTACATAGGGTAGGACAAAATCAATATTTTTTAAGGGTCGCTTTTCGTGGTATGTCAATTTGTCAACAGTAACGATGTGATACTCATGGGGGACCATCATAGTTCAGAAGATGGAGGAGGCTGTGGTTGACATTACATACATATAACTTCGAACAAAGAGAATATTGTAATCCAGTTGAGCATCCAAGACTTCAATGTCTATAAGGACCCTCTTACCGGCTAAGCAGACCGGGAAGTTTTGGTAGAGACTGACGGGATCTGAAGGGCGCCCATTGTATGATTTAAGCGTGATGTTTGATGGCTTTAGCTCGAGAGACCCTAACTTCTGCCAGACGTTATTGGAAATGATGCATGTGGATGCACCCTCGTCAATGATACATCAATGGATTGTGATGTTTTGAACTGACATCGGTATTTGGAAGGTGACCATCGAAGGAAGCCTATGGCCGGCTTTGTCTAAATTGAAAGCCATTAGGCGCGAATCGGTAGGGTCGATGATGCCTAATGCAGAAAGAAAGGATTTCCTTTATTTTGGGAATGATTGTAATACCTCTAAAGCTGAAATGGTGGCGGGAGATTGGGCTAAATCGTCCACAATGTTATAGTTATGGGCCGCTTTGGAATGGTTTCTTGATGGCCTAGTTTGTCCCTTAGCCATTTTTGGCAAAGTTTCAATAGGCATATTTGATATGGTCAAAGGTGTTGTGGGTGCACTTGTACTATCCCCTGATGAATTGGTGTCTAGTGGGGTATCGTAGTTCTGGTTTCGTGATTGAAAAAAAATCTCTTCGCCAGTCATGTATATTTCATGGTTGTTTTTTCTGGAATCGTTGGGAGTTTTTTGTTGTTGCTGAGAACTAAATATCCCTTGATGGGGGAAAGGATCCTGCATGACGGTCGTTTTTTATGAATATCCCCCTTATCCATAGTTACCTTGAAGCTTCTTCAGCTCAGGGAGATCAAGACAGTGGTGAGTGTAATGACCGTACTCACCACAAATTGAACAAGAGTGGTTAGTTTGAAGATTCGCCCTCTTGTTCTGACCTTGGGATTTGCTTGGCTCCTAGTTTTGATTTCGGTTGGAGTTTCCTCCATGCTGAGATCTTAGAGGGCATTGTTGGTTGTTTCCCCTTGTCCAAGATTTCCCTTTGGCTAGTTTTTCCCTTTTTTCCTTGCCGCATTAAGAGGATATCTCAGATTCTCCTGATTGTATAGTTGGTGCGGTTGTGGTTGGGAAGGTTGTATAAAGTTAACCTATGCATTATTCTGTATGGGTGGGATTTGTGCTGGGGACTGGGCATATTGGGGTCCTTGTCCCTAGTTTATGAATGGCTGTTGGGGGGAGCTCTTCCATTAGCATGTCTATTTGCATATTGGGTCCCCTAAGCCGAAGATATGGACCTCCCTGCTAATGGTGGTACGATGATGTCCTATTGGTCATGTTTTTTGAAGGTGCATGATGAGTCTAATAGCCGGGTTGTGATATGTTCTAGTTAGAATAATATTTGTAACCAGGGTATTGAATGCTGCCACTTAGGTGATTTTGGGTCAATGACCCAATCAGACCGTCTGCGGAGTTCGACGCGCTTGGCAATTGTTTGTAAGTTTGCAGGCAGGGTGTTAGGTAGGATATTGTAAATATATCCTGACTACGTATAGATCAGCTCGAGTTGTTGGGCCTTGCTGATGGCGTCATCTTCGAATATGGGTTTTTGCATTGCCACATCCTTTGAAATATCTATGGTGAGAGTTTTCAAGAATAGGTCTAACAAAACTTGATCGTCAAGTTTGGTTTTTCACAAACTACGACGTCGTTTCCATTTGTGGAGATGTTCTGAGATGTGGATAGCAGGTGTCTGCCTAAAGTGGGTCAGTAATTCCATCCCGGAATCGTGGTGGATGGGTAACTAAAAATAGGTAAGGAATGCAGTAACGAGGGTGCTAAAAGTTCCATGTGTAGCAGATGGTTGATCCACATACCATTTCATGGCTACCCGAGTTAGGGTGCATTGAAATAGTCTCAGTCAAATAGTATCGTCAATGATGTTATTTGACGAACACCATAGGTGGAAATTCATAATATGATTTCCAGGGTCTTCTGCTTTTTTCCCTTCGAACTTAGGAATGTCCAAAGGGAGATTCCTGGGCATGGGTGGCCATGTAGGTTTGTGTGCAATGGGATCGTTTGTTAACTTCACTAAATCTGGTAAGTTTAATGAAGCTAAGAAAGGAGACTGCGAGTTGGTATCCATTGCACACTGTGAAGACACAGTGTTATGGTTAGGTATAGGGTTTATCTACGACATACTCGACTGTGAATTCACCTGGCTTCCCGAATGGGTAGCGCTCCTCTACCCCCTAGGGGTTGTGGGAGGAGTGGAACGTGGTGACCTTGTGGCGGTGCCCACTGGTGTGGCGTTAGGTGACCAACAAGGGTTCCCAACTAAATTTTCCCTAATAAAGGATGAACCAATAAGGGTGGCAATGTTCCCTCTTTGACGCCTAAATGGCGAAAGACCTGGAACCCCTCCCGGTAATGGGGGGAGGTCCAAAAGATGTCTATATCGATGAGGTCTCGTTGGGTCTATTCTGGTGTCGACTAGATATGGTTTTGGAAATAATTGAGAAGATAAAGATTATAATCAAAGCGAAAATCTGATCGCATACATAAAACAAAGCGAAAATGAAAGATAAATTTTCCCTTTAGATTAATCTTATGTGACCAGTCAATCAAAAAATATGGTTTTTGTTGTTTTTGCGTATTAAACTCAAATCCTATAAGACCTAATCGTCCTCACATGCTCAAATATAACTGGGCCTTGAGAAGATATCTTGTGAATGTTGGAGATGCCCCCAGTCAACTGAAGAAAATTGACCAAGGTAAGGGTAGAGGATATAGTGTTGCTTGCACCATCACCTATAGGGAAGGATGCCCTAGTTTTGTCCACTAAGAACTGTCATCCCACATGAGCGTTCGAGTCTTGAGCTTCTTTAACTCAGCTACCAGTACCGAGTATTAGACAAGTCAAGTAGCCCTGAATAATTACACATGCACTAGGCCTAAGCTTAACCCCCTCTGAATCGAGTCTTTGTTGCACTCAGGTTTTCTTTGCCATGGGCGAATAGACGGATTTAAAAGTTCCCTAAAAATTCAACTTCTATGTTTCAAGATGTAAACTAACCAAGGCGACTTATTGGATGCCTACCCCCTTGGTCCTAACTTAAACGATAAATTCTCTTGTGGCCCCTGTGGGGAGAGTTCAATGAGTTTAGTTAAGTTAGTTTTAAGGTGGGTTTGATTCACTTAAGTTGTGAAAGTGTGTGAGAAAGAGGTGAAAAATTGTATATTTTTAACATGCGGATATGGGGTGATCCTTTTCAAATCCCCTATTAAGCTACGTTTGGTTGTTCCTTGCTCAAAAGCAAAACATGTGCATATATGGGCTGCTTACAATGCTGCCTAGTTAATCTAAATGATCAACTAAAGGGATATGGAAAATTATCAGCAGAGAGTGTTCATATGCTTGCCTAGGGTCACCCAAGGGTGCGAAGGCAGCAAAGATTACTTGCTCTCTAAGGATAATTAAATCCTAGTGCAAAAAATTGAACTAAAATTAATGACTTTAAACTAGGACAAATAAAAAAATTTAGCTAAGCATGTGTGGACTAGGGACACCTACTTTGGCTAATTACCTATGTGTTTTTGGTGTCTAAATTCACAAAACATAAATTATTTCAGAATTCAAGTTAATTCCCCCCTACTTAAACTATGTGTTCACTTTGTGAAAATAAACTTTGAAATTTTTAAAAATAACACCTAAAACTACTAAAATGCAGCCAAGAGTGATTTTTAACAAGTCATGGGACACATCACACAGTGTTGGCAGATTTCTTATGGGTTTCCAGTCACTTTACAAACATGAAATGAAGGGAAATAGCATAAACTTTCTACCTCTAGTTTCAGCACAAAAAAGACTCACACAAGTGCGTAGTCTACACGCAGGTCATTGTTGAACGTGCGCGTCTGTCTGTGTAAAAGCCGCGTGAATTTCCTACAGCAAATTTTTGGAGCTCCTGAGCTTCGGCCTCTCACTAAGGGTGAACATGCATAGAAGAAGAGAAAATGGGTTGTTCAAGCCAAACTCCAGAGCAAAGAAAGAGGTCTCTGCAAAAGGCACAACCACATTAACTAGGAAGTAAAATCAGTGGATTCGCCAATCCTGTGTTGGTGTATTTGGTGCACGAGTGTACCAATCCACACTTGCTTAAGAGGTGTGGTTATTTCCTCTTAAGTTCCTGGTTGTAGGCAGATAAAAAAAAGAGTTAGCAAGTTAGTGAACATGCCATAAAACAAAACACACTAGATAATGATGTAGTATGCGTATGTAGAGAGAAAACAAAGATAAACTAAACAAATAACATGAAAGCTCATATAGAGTCAAACAACACAATAATACCAACGGTGGCGTCTATGTCCCCTCTTATTGTGTTCTATTAGGAATAAAAGGTATAACGTTTACACACTTGCCAAGGGGCCCTTAGAACTAGGGAGTTCTAAGACCCGATGCAAGGACGTTTTTACCTCCAAGTTGCCTTGGTGTAAGGTCCCTCTCTCTACTCCAAAGGATTGGAGTTGTTGGGTGGCCAACAACTGAATCCCCTCTCTACTTCTGCTCCAGATCACACACTTCCGGATTGCTTGAAGCAATTTTTTCCAACATAACAATGTGCTCTCCCTTTGTTCATCTCTTGGTGGCCTTTTATAGATGAATTCAAACTCTCCTTCCCTCCCTTGGTACATTGGTGGATGGTGACCCAAGAGAGGGGGATGATTCCATTGTGTGCCACATGATTCCATTGTGTGCTCCCTTGAGGTCCCAAGAAGGCTTAGGCAGCTGTCCTTGAGTGGCCTCAAGTGTGGGATCAATTTCCTGGAGTGTGCCTTATGGTCTTGGAAAGTGACTTCTGCCACTCTTAGGTCCGCACAGATTTTTGAGGGAAAGTCGTGTAAAGGCGCACCTATCGAAGAAAAATGCGCGCGAAGGCACATTTTTCTAGTTTCTTGAGTGCGCAATTTGATTTTTCTTTTGGACCTTAGAGAATTTTCAAATTCTCTAATGTGCCTCAGCCCTGTAAATCCTTCTACTTGAAATTTAATAATGTCATCTTTGCTTGTCTGAATTTCTAGTGATAACAGAGGCCCTTGAGAAACATAGGAACGCGATGATGGATAAATTTTCTAAGATCCTTCGGCGCATGCCCACAGGCGACACATCTTCATCCGAGAGCCACTCTGGAGGCACCACTCCCTTTAAGGTAGAAGTGAACTTTTAAATTCCCACATTTGAAGGCCAACTAAATGAAGATGTTGTAGATAAATGGTTAAATATGTTGGAAGGATAATTTTCTTTTCATTGTTTTTCCATTAGGGAAAATATTACTTTTTCAGTCTTGAAAGCTGCCACCCACGTCAAGAACTAGTGGGAAACCTATTGTGAGTGGAAGTTCGAGGGGAAACCCTAACTATTATCGGCCACACCACTTGGAATTATTTCCAAGACGCCATCAAGGAACAATACTACCCTGTCGCGAGCTACGAAGACAAGTATATACAGTGGACTACATTGCGGCAGGAGAGGGATCAATATGTGCATGAGCCAACAAATATTTTCCATACCCTACGCAAAAATTTGGGTATCAAATATTCTAAGAAACATCTGGTTCTCAAGTATCACAGTTGTTTGCACAAATACATTCTAAAGGAAATTGAGTTCCTAGACATCTCCTCGCTTGGTGCAAAATATCGATATGCTACAAAAATTGAGCAGAAATTGAAGCAGATGAAGCAAAAATTTGGATCTGTGAACCCAAAGCCGATAAAATGCACCCCCAAGCCACAAAGAAAAGGACAGAGCGCGACTGGGACCCACCAGGGAAACTCCTCGAAGCTACAAGTCAAGGGTGACGGGAAGGAAAAGAAGGACACCGAAAAATGCTGTGAGTTCCATAAAATCCCCACTCACAACATGCATGAATGTCACACAAAGCAGACATTGGTGGCCAAGCTGAGAAACTCAGAGACGAATGCATGTTTTTATTCTGAGCTAGAACCCAACAAGGTTAAGCAAGTCATTAACGCAGAACCCACTACGACAACAGGCACCACCAAGCTCCAAAATGCGAAACTCGAGGATCCAGAGAGGGGGGAGTGCCTCTTTCACTCACAGATGTGGGTGGTGGGCTCGCCACTACAATTCATTTTCAACAGCGGGAGCCAAAAGAACCTCATTTCAGAAGAGGTCATGAAGTGGTTAGGCCTAACGACCAAACCATACCTACAACCGCTTCACCAAGGACGAGATCTCCATGTCAGCCAACAGTGCTGCCTTCCCTATATTATTAAGCCCTTCATGGATGAGGTATTGTGTGATATAGCTCCTCTTGAAGTTTATGATGTATTATTATTCCAACCATACTTGTGGAAGCATCATGTCGTGTATGAGTCTAGGTCTCGCACTACTATTGTTTCTTTGGGTAATAAGTTATACAGGATACTAGAGTTAGCTTCACATACCGACATCTCTTTGATCTCTACTAAGAAATATAGTAAGATCATCTCCCAGACTAGGAAATTTTTTTTTTTTTTTATTCGCTCTCAAATTAAAGGGAATATTGTAGCCAGATCCATGGTCCCTGAGAAGGTTTCCTCCACACAATAGAATTCGGTGGATACAGTCGTGGAAGAATACAGGGACATCTTCTCCTCACCCGCAGGGGTACCCTTACACTGTCAGGTCAAGCATTCGATTAATCTGACGTCCTGAGTACCTCTACCCAATAGGCCGATATATCGTCACTCCATTCTAGAAAATGAAGAGATCAATTGGAAAATACAGGATTTGCTGCAAAAAGGGAACATTCGACCAAATTCCTCACTTTGTGGGAGCCTGATTTTACTTGTACAGAAGAAGGATGGGACCTGGAGGCTCTATATTGATTATTAGGCACTAAAACAAATCACTATCAACAACAGGTAAACAATCATGCGTATTAATGACCTTCTAAACCAACTCAAGGGTGCCAACTATTTCAACAACATCGATTTGAAGTATGGCTATCACCAGGTTCCAATAGTGCCCACAGATGTATGGAAGACCGCCTTCAAATTCAAGGAAGGCCTTTTTGAATGGTTGGTTACGCTCTTCGGGTTGAAAAATTCACCTGCTACTTTAATGAGGCTAATGGATGACATATTCCAGCCCTTCACCAACTCATTCATGGTTTTTTATCTGGACGACATCCTCATCTTCAACAAGAGTTGGGAAGAACATTGCAACACATTAGGCATGTCCTACAAACCCTTCGACAGCACAAACTATGTGCCAACTTGGAGAAATGAACCTTTGGCATGAGCCAGGTCCAACGTCATAGATGAGTGTGGCATGCACGTGGATCTGACTAAGATCCAAGTCATTCGGAATTGGCCAACCCCAATAATTCTAACAAAGCTTCACAAATTTTTTGGCCTTGAAAATTTTTATCGGAGGTTTGTGCTGGGATTCTCCCATATCACTTGACCTTTGAGTAAAATTACTAAGGATGGGGTGAAAGCAAATTTTTCCTGGTCTGAATCCAAACAAAAGGCATTCATTGAGTTGAAGCACCGCCTCTGCTTTGCACTGGTACTCACACTGCCAGAACTACAACAACCATTTGAAATTGAGACAAATGCCTCTAAATATGATATGGGTGCAGTCCTCACCCAACAAGGGCATCCAATGACCTATCATAGTGGGACACTTTTCGATACATTTCGTAAGTAACCCACCTATGATAAAGAGATTTATTCCAACGTGCAAGCTTTCCAACAATAGAAGCATTACATTTTGTGGAAGGAGACGGTCATCCACGCCAATCACTGACCTATTCAATTTATAAAGACACAAGGGAAGTTGTAGAATGATCTCCATCAGAAGTGGTCTACATATCTGCAAAAATTCCACTTGAAAAACAAAAACAAAAAGGGAAACACCAATCATGTTGGAGATTGCCTCAGTCGACCCCCAGTTGCAGCACTAACTACTGTTATCAACTCCTATGGCCACGATACCTATGGATGGCTAAAAATATAAAAAAATGATCCAGAGTTCTCCTCCACATACAAGATGATAATAGATGGAAAGAAATTTCCTAATTTCCATCTCCAGGATGCCTTACTATGATACCCGGGCCACCTTTGTGTTCCTTCGAGCGATCGCGCCAAACTGATTTTGGAGGCACACTATAGTCAAGTTGTAGGACAGTTTGGTGTGGATAAAACTGTGGTTGTACTACGAAAGTACATTATTGGAAAAAAATTCGACTGGATGTTGGAGAATATATCAAATTCTGCACTACTTTGTCATCGCTAAGGAAACCGTTAAGGAGCAAGGTATGTACACTACTCTACCTACTCCCAGCCAGCTGTGTTAATCCATCTCCATGGACTATATGTCTAGCCTCCCTTCTATCAAGCATGGTAATGACTGTGTATTTGTGGTCATGGAAATTTTTTCTGATATGACTATATTTGCAGCCTGCAAGAAGAGTATCACAGCAGAGGACACTACCAAACTCTTCTTTGAATGAGTGCGGGTATGTTTTGGGATCCCTCGGTCCATTATATCAGATCATAATAGGAGGTTCCTGAGCACATTTTGGTCAAGCCTCTGGACACTATTGGACATCAAGCTCACCAATTCGACTGCATTCCATCCCCATACTGATGGCCATATAGAGGTCGTCAATAGGATGATAGTGCACATACCCCGCATGTACAACTCCAAGCCTCCACGAACTTGGGATGAGAGCCTCCCCTATGTGCAACACAGTTATAACACAACTCCACATAGCTTGATTGGTCGCAGCCCCTTTCAAGGGGGTATAGGATTTCAACCATTGTGTCTGATTGATGTTGCCATACCTCATGAGACTACACAGATAAAATCCACACATGTATTGTCTGAGGTCGATAAAGCAACTAGATTTATTGAACGTATCCAACACGTCAGTTAGTAGGTTCATGAAATTCTGGCGGAGTCCAATTCGAAGTACTAACAAGACCATGATCAAAATTGGGTGCCATACAAGTTTCAAGTGGGTGACAAAGTTTAATTTCATTTGCAGAAATAACGCCTAACCATATCTCATCGAAAGCTCAGACCACTCTGATATCGGTCTTACACCATTATCAAGGTTGTGGGAGATAACACTTTTGAGCTCATAATTCCACCATTCCTTGGCCTGCACCCATTATTCAATGTCGACTGCTTTCGACCATACTTTCTATTAGGTCCCCGTAATTTTGGCAGATTGGAAATGACCAAAAAGACAAGGGTAACATCAAACCAGTCTTTGGAGTCCTAGGACCTAGCCTTCCTGGACTCAGAGAGGGCTCTCTCTATACTTGTGCAAAATATGTGAAACTAGATAGGTTTAGGGTTTTTTATTCTAGGCTAGTTATTAAGTTTAGGGTTTTTTTGTTTGTTTGGTTGTGTAGGTTGTCAAGGAAAACATATAGGGTAAGAGAGGTTTAGACCATTGTATGGAGTCTGCAATAGGTCTAGAAAGGTATAACAATAGGTCAAGGGTGCTTCAGAGGGAAATTATAACAAAGCTAAATGGATCTTCAAGGCCGAGGTGAGTGGAGTGAAAATTAAATTGTGAAAAGAGTAGGTGCAAAGGGAAGTTAAGAATCCTTTGTCAAGTACTACAACAAGAAGGGACTTTAAGAATACTATGCATTAAGACAAAACCAAAGACATGGCATACCATGCTTCTTTGACCAAACCCTAGCAAGCAAACATCAAGGCAACAATCCAGTAAACCCTAGAGAGGAGGGAACTCCTAACCTCTCCAGCTATCTACCTTCAGTCAAAGAAAAAATCTAAGATAAAAAAATAGCAGAGATCAAAGAAGAGGGAACTCCTAAACTTCATTAATCAAGTTATAAAGAAACTTCAAGGCAACTAGTCAAGATGAGCAAAAGGGCGGGGCTAACCATAGACCTCTTCAGCTAAACCAAATCAAAAATACCTTGAAGTAAAGACCTCAAAACAATGTTTAAACTGATTCCAAAGGGCATGGCTAACAATAAACCTCTTTGGAACTGGATCTATCAAATCATTCATGAGATAAAAAAAGTAGGATGGGTTTAGAGAGCAACTAATAATTCTCTAAACTGACCTAACAGAGGAAAAACATGAAAGCAAAAGAAGCAGATAGACTTAATGAGCTTAGACAACAAATCTTAAGTTAAAATTTCTACTCTGTTGCAAGAGAAATATGAAACAAGATGTAAAACATAAGAGAATGAAAACAAAACAAGAAACAACATCACCATTTTCCATGTTCATGAATCCTGCAAAGTGCTTAGCTCCATTGTCATTCAGTCCAAAAAGATTACAAGGATCCAAAGCCAAAACTTCATAAACAACTCAGATCCTATGCTCAACATAAAAACTAACCAACAATTACAATGAGGCCTCAATGCTCTATTTAACCAGCAAATGAGGAGGTGGAAACCCTAAGAGGCTTCTAGAAACCATAAATACACCATAAATGTCATTTATGTCCAAAGAGGCCATGCAAGGCCCAAGGCACATAATATAGCTAATAAATGAAAGATAACTTAAACATAACTCCTCAACCAACTCTGGAGTGATTTGCCCAAAAAATATTAAAAATATCTTTCAGTGTGTTTTGTTGACTTTTTGCAAAGGGGGCAGCTTCAGAGGTCCAAAGGTGCAGCGCCTGCACAGGAAAACTGAGTCATCTTGCAGACAAGTTTCAAAGGCCTTCCCAATGTCGGAATGGGCTCTGTGATAGCTCATTGGAAATCTTGTTGAGTATAATTTCCAAAAATTTCCTTAGTTTCCTTATTGGGCTCCATTAACCTATTCAAAAATCAAATCTCCCAAGGTTGGTAAAAGCACAGCGCCAGCCCTGAAAACATGGCAGAAAGGTGAAAATTTGCATGTTTTTGGGCCTACTGGAGGACCTAAACTACTCCAAATCATCTAAAACTTGGTGTGCATGCTGTCCTTGGGATGATGAATCCAAAAATGTAAAATTTACCTCCAATGGATTCCTTTAGTAAAATTGCAGTGCCAAGGGTGTTACGCTTTCGGCCCTCAATATCAGTCAAAAAACCAAATTTGTCAAAAACTTTGCCAAAATTTTGAATTTTCCTTGCTTATGGTGTTTGGGATGCCTGTAGGGGATGGATCAGCCAGGTTACCAAGTTTTTCTTTTTCCTTTAGCCTTATGGTTCATCATGCCTCGTAGGCCTCTTTATCCTATTTACTGCTTTTCTGCCTCACTGATTGATTTTATGGCTCTTGGACCTACCAACATCTTCACTGCTCTTTGTTTTTAATGCTCTCCGACCTTGTCACTGACCTCTACCTTATCATCATCATTATTATCCTTTCCCTTTTCACCACTGCCTTTTTCATCCTTATTTTATGCATCTTCACTGCCTTCTTACTTCAATGCCCTATGTTATATTGATCTTTGTCTTATTGACATATGCCATTGTCTCCTCCTTCTTCATTTCTTGTTACATAGTTATTTGATTTCTCATTTTCCTCTCCCTTATTGAAATTTTATTTCTCCATGTCTTATTGACATCTTGACCACTCCACCTAGTAATTTAGGGGATGAATTTATGAGGAATAGATGTAGGTACAGCCTTAGGTGAGTGATCAACCTTTCAACAATGCATCCCTTTTGGCCATGACTGGTCTTCTTAGTATGCAGAGGGAGAGATGTTTAAAACAATGATGTTTTAATCATGAAAAATACGGGTTCCTCCTTGGGTCTTCAAATTCCTTTAATCACAAATCTCCACAATGCTTTACAAGGGTTTGATGAGCTATACCTACCCCTTCTAGTACTTGGAGAAACCTTGGTGAAGATTTGAATCAGCCTGGAGGTGATTTGGAGAGTTTGTAGGGCTTAGAAGCCATCCTGGCCAAACACGCAGCGCCTGCCCGAGGTGTTGGGTCGGCCAAACACGCATCACGGGCTGGGTTGAACGTGCTATCGGGTCGACCTGAATGCGCATCACCGTGGGTTTGTCGGGCCTATCAAGCTTCCTGGGTGAACGCACAACGCGTGCCTCTAAACGCACAGCGCAGAGAAAATTTACAAATGAAATTTCTCCAAAGGCGCAACGCTCGACTCTGAACGCGCAGCGCCGCCTTGAACGCACAACGTCGAGTAGACTTGCCCTTTTTTGGCTCAAGAACCCTTTTTTTCTCTTCTTTCAAAATTACAAATTTTTTGCAAGGAAACACTGATTTGTTTGAAGTGTGCAATAAATTCTATGGGTTGAGGAATTGACCTTTACCTTTCCAAGCCTCCTTCTAAGGTTTTCAAGCCTTTACCTTTTCTTACTGACAGCTTGTACATTTGTTTATATGAAGGTGACTGAAAATACTGACCTGACTTTCTCTTACTTTTTGAAAACTTGACATGTTTATTCTGATGACTTTGTGATACTTACACAGTGATTTTTTCAAAGCATGTGTGATCTATAACATGAAACTTAGCTTTACTTTTGCACCTTTTGGCATGACAACTTGCTGCAGTTTATGAAATTTGTGTTCCTCTTGATCCTGAAGATTATCTAACCTATTGACCTTGAGACAACAGCAGCCTTTAAAACTCTTTTTGTCTGCACCATGAAAGCTCAACATCATGTTTTTCATCTTCTTGACCACTGTTGTTTTGTAGGTGACTGAAACGAGGATTTGACTTTTCTTTAACTGATACTCTTTACATCCTTACTCTTTGAGGCAGTGAGACATTTCACCTTGGAAAATCTGGGATTTTTACCCACACTGGCAGTTTCTACATCTTCCTCTACTGTCATTATGGAGTTGGACTCGTACCTTTTTCCTTCTCATGGTAATTCTTGCATTTTCTCATTGTTTTGCATTCTATTTGGCCCATTAAGCTCAAAACCATAGCTCTCCTACAAGGACAACTTGTTTCCCTTTCTTCACTTGCAGTTTATGATTTGATAAGACAAAATTCTTGGAAACTTTCTAACAAAGGAAAAGTGGTGCCTCAAACACCTCATGATGATCTTCAACCATGTAAAACCCTAATTGACCTAGTGGGGGTTCTTTGACCTTTATTGGACTGAAAATTGGTTTTTGGAGGCTTTAATTGTAAAAACAGAGTATTGACAAAGTGGTGTAATGAAGATCCAAAAACCAATGTACTTGATTTATCTAAAGAGCCTACAGAGATAGTTTTGATACCATCAATGCTTGAGGAACCTGGTGGGTTATGGGAATGAGTTGGGCTACAGGTAAACCCTAGATGTCAAATGGAGTTGTGAGGCAAAGGAAAAACATAGTGCTGAGGTTATAGGTGGGAAAAAGTACAGATGAGTGGCACAAGCCCATAAGGAGTCTTTTAGGAGTGGCAAGTGACCCTGAAAATGGAAAAATGGTAGAATAGTGAAAAATTTACTCTGAGGATAATGAAGGCGGTGAGATTTCTAAAACTCACCATGTTCAAACAATGTTGTTTTTAGAAATCTAGACCAATATTTAGTCATCTACATATAGCAAAAATTACTGATGACTAATAGTGGCTCCACTTGGGGAGGGAAGCTCCTTTTTAGGAGGTGTCCAAGACCTGAGAGCTCAAATCTCTGAGTTTTGAAGACCAGTGCCTTATTTGAACTTTTCAGATATATTTCCTTCATTTATTGATATTATTTTGAAACTTATGATATCAAAATCTGAAAAGACATGTTAGCTTCAACCTCATTTCTACGTACCCATCATACTTTGCCTAACATTTTTTCTTCCTTTGGGTGCACTTGGATTGGAAAACCCTTGACATTCCCTTCCTATTGGAAGCATAAAAAAATATCTACTTGTACCCTTATTACTTCCAAGAGTTCAGATTAGGTTGATGAACTCTTTCATTCTCTACCTAGTCTACTTATCTGTCAAGATTAAGTTTTTTGACAGATTTTATTCTCTATCCTACTAACATGAAATTTAAAACATGATCATACCAGGATTAAGAAATCTGATTTGTCATGGGCTATGGCATTTTGGACAAGGTGCACACAAACATTTATTTTTGTACAATCAAAACTAGAAAAACATGAGGGCTGTGATTTAGAATTTGTTAGGCATCCCTCTCTTTCTCCTTGGTTCAGATTTGAGCATTGAGAACCAACAATTTCTTTTCTTAATCTATCCTACTGACAAGCCAAGTTTAAATGGTTTTGACAAGTCTACTTTCACTAACCTATCAATAGAAATTTAAACATGTCTAATCATGATTAGGTTGTATTATTAAACAAGGCTCTTTTTCTTAACAAGTAGTGGCATTTAGACTTGCAAACTTTTAGCAATACTCTTTTTTGGGTATGGGGTTGTACCTCTTCTTTAAATCTTCCCTCTTTTCTTCTTTTCTCTGTTTTTGTTTTTTCACTTTGGATCAGCATTCTAAGACTAAACAACTAGAAATATGCTCATAGTGTTGAGCTTATTTTCATTCCTATATATCCTAATCTAACCTATACATGACATATATTCATTTTGTGAGCTCCCTTTTCCATTATAACCAGTCAAGGAGATGATTCCATGAATGATATTGGTTCAGTTCTTTGAGTGTGGTGAAAAAATCAACAGGCCACTTCCACCTAACTTGTGTTTGAATAGTGGTGCCTAAAATTTCCTTTGAAACTTGCATCAAACTGCACTTGACATATTTTACTCCCTCTTCAAATGTTTCTAAGAAATCAGCAAAGGGATCTTGAAACAATACCTAGCTTTGATGATTTGAAAAATAAACTTCATTCAAGACTACTCCTTCATCTGCTTGGCTATGCTTGGGATTCTTTTGGACATGAAACTCTTCCTCATGATCATATAAATTGACAGCTTCATCATATATTGCAAGGTTGTTCTCTAGCAAAGCTGAGGTGTTCTGATTGAGTGGACTGAACTCTGTGTGAAGGCCATCATGTTAGTGAGAAAGAGTGATCTTTGGCAATAAATCTTCTTGAGAAAAAAGTGCAGCAACTCCTTACACCATTATCAAGGTTGTGGGATATAACACTTTTGAGCTCATAGTTCCACCATTCCTTGGCCTGCACCCATTATTCAATGTCAACCGCTTTCGACCATACTTTCTGTTAGGTCCTCGTAATTTTGGTAGATTGGCAATGACCAAAAAGACAAGGGTAACATCAAACCAGTATTTGGAGTCCTATGACCTAGCCTTCCTGGACTCAGAGAGGGATCTCTCTATACTTGTGCAAAAGATGTGAAACTGGATAGGTTTAGGGTTTTTTATTTTAGGCTAGTTATTAAGTTTAGGGTTTGTTTGTTTGTTTGGTTGGGTAGGTTGTCAAGGAAAACAGATAGGGTAGGAGAGGTTTAGACCATTGGGCTATAGATTCTGCAATAGGTCTAGAAAGGTATAACAATAGGTCAAGGGTGCTTCGGAGGGCAAGTATAACCAATCTAAATGGATCTTCAAGGCTAAGGTGAGTGGAGTGAACATTAAATTGTAAAAATAGTAGGTGCAAAGGGAAGTTAAGAATCCTTTGTCAAGTACTACAACAAGAAGGGCCTTTAAGAATACTCACAATGTTCAAAGAATATTGTTTTTAGAAATCTATACCAATATTTATTCATTTACATATAGCAAAAATTACTGATGACTAACACTTTCCACCATTACTGGACACATCAGATATTGCAGAACAAATCACACCAACAGAGCTAAACCCCAACTGCATGAATCAAGCCACAACTGATCAGATAATGGACTCACAGATCAAGAACAGTCACCAGGAGAACATCCGATTGTATCAGGTTGTCAAATATGGAAAAATCCTGCACCAAGGCAAGTGGCTGACCAGGGACCAAGTTTATCAGAAGTTTCCTCATCTCATGGAGGAACTCAACTCAATAGGGACCATTTTTTCCTAAGGTGGAAGGATTGATCCAGGTGGATATTGGTGGCCACCTGCCTATTCCACTTGGAACCCCACCATTGTTTCTTTCAGTTTTTTAGTTTCCTTAATTACAGAAAAAATTACTATGTTTGGTAGTTTTTTAGGTCCCAAACTTTTGGAACCGTTTTGAGGCCCTAAACGACGTTTTTTGGGAAAACTGGGGCCAACATTAGTTGATGGCTGATGATGTCCACTCTAAAATTGTATTTCTTAGATAGATATTTCTAACGAGGTATTTTGCATGTGAAACAGAGATCGTATGCCAAAGTTACTTCCTTGGGAAGTTGATCTACTAATTAACCCAAACAGGGCCCATAATTTTGGCGCTTCATCTCCTAGGGTTAGTTTTTGGAAATACTGAGAGGGGGGGTGAATCAATATTTATTTCAATTAGAGCATTAGTTAATCTTCAATTATTATCAGTGTTTGTACAATGATAGCAGTAAACAAGAGGAACACAAATGCACACAATTTTTAAGGTGGAAACCCACTCCGGGACAAAAACCACCTAATGCTTTTCTAATAATTCTTTTCAACTCCAATTGAAAATAAAGCTCCAACTTCCTAGAATCTAGAAAAGAATTCTTCTACAGCTCCCACTGGATGGATGCTCCAATGCCCTAGATTCTTCAGTAGTCACTGAACGGATGCACCAACACCCAATGAGCTACAACTCACCCTAGCACCACCCTACCACCCTATAGAAGAATAAAAGAAGAATGGACTCCCGTACCAAGGAAAATGGTCCACTTTACAATGATATAGAATGATGTATAAGAAGAAGATATACTAGACCATAACCCCAACTTTGACACAACCACCTAATGATGATCCTAGACCTCCCAACACTACCTCTTCAACCCTTGGCAGATAGATACTAGTACAATTTGTACAATAATGTATTTACAATGACTAAGTACAATGATACCTTTACAATGATTGTATGCAATGCTTCCCACTTGAAGAATTCATATGATGAACTTCTTGTTGCTGTTATGCACCTTGGATGATGCTCTTGTCATGCTACCCTCTGCTGCACCTTGCTTTACTTTTCTGTCGTAGAAAGTCTGGTCCTTTGCAACCCTTGACAACACATGATCTAGCTTTTTCTTGCCTTCTAGGAGCTTGATATTGAATCTGTTGTATCTTTGTCATTTTAGATCCTCAATATCTGATTTTCATTCTTGTAGTAGTCCTTTGAGTCATCTTTCCAATGGCATAGTTCTGACCCAATTTGGATTCTTTAAGAGAGAGTTATACCCAATCTCTCACAATGCCCTAATTATGGATTGTTTCAGCAGAGAAAAATTGTATGGCGTGACGCGTGTCATTGTTTCTTCATTTGTTTCTAAAATTGATAGAGAGAAAATTAAAGACTATTCACTATCCGTCACTTTTTATGGCATTCCAATCCGATACTCAGAGAGAGAGTTATGAAGATTTTACCAAGGTCACTTCTTTGAGATGAATTTCAAGAGCCTGCAAAAACCCTTACTTCCATAGATCCTATCTCCACAAATATTGCGCAACTTGATCTGAAATTTTTACTGCAGCTTCCTCAGGATTTCAGCTTCACCTCATAAAAATTTCAGCGTCTGAGCCTTCGTAGAAAAAAAGTTAGAGCGTAAATTCCACGATGACCTATTTCAGATGGCCGAATCCTTTTCCTAAGGAGGAAATGAAGATCACAATATATATGAATGATTAAGTTGAGAGGGGCTTCAACAAGTGAACGTGGGAGGGATTTTAGGAGCATAAAAAATATTAATTATGACTTTTCAATGACCCATGCCCCAACCCCATGGGGTTTTAGCCCACTAAGTGGGGGTACAAACTTCAAACATGAATATCTCTCAAACCGTGAAGAATTACATGGCGTGCCATATATCAACGGAAACATCTCGACAAGTAGAAACCATCAAAAGAATTATTGACCCAGAATATATTAATTTGGTAGGTCAAACTTCCCATTCAATTTTGGGTTAGCCCCTGGTGTTGCTTGGGTCGACATCAATGACAACCGCTAATCAACATTAGTTTTTTGGATGTTTATGGTTTTCCATTTTCTGTCAATCATAAATAGGCCTTCAAGCCTCATTGTAACACAAATTTCAAAGGCGTATAACCAACACATCTCTTCTCAAAGATAAGCTACAATCACCTGAGCTAGTTTATTTCCATTCTATATGTAAGCATATTTCAGTCTTCGATATTAATAAAATTAAGTTATATGTAAACTGAATCTCTACGTCCATGTTTATATTTGTATTTTGGTAGCGTTCCTGCATAAATTCAGATCAATGGTATCATAGCGGTATGCTCTTTCTCTTTTTTTATTTGCCTGTCCCCAACGAGGTCATCGTATAAGGATTTAGGGCTCTATGTGGTTGAACCCTTGCAATATCAGCCTCACAAACCCCAACGACCTCCCATGGAGAATGAAAAGAAATATGATGTAGCAAGAGATTCTATCTAAGTATTGCTCGAGGAGGCCTCGAGAAAAATAGGAAAGTGATGATGGATAAATTTTCCCAGATCCTTTGGCGGATGTACAAAGGCGACGCATATTCATCCAGCAACCACTCTGGAGGCACCACTCCCTTTAAGGTACAAGTAAACTTTGACATTCCCACATTTGAAGGGCATATAGATGTAGATGTCATAGATAAATGGTTAAATCTGTTGGAAGGATATTTTTTTGTTCATGATTTTTCGAATAGGTAAAAGATTACTTTTGCACTCTTGAAATTCGCCCCCCACATCAAGGACTAGTGGGAAACCTACTATGAGCAGAAGGATGAGGGGGAACCCTCACTATTCTTGGCCACACCTACTTGGAATTCTTTCTGAGATGCCATCAAGGAACAATACTACCCTGTCGGGAGCTATGAAGACAAGTACATATGATGGAATACGTTGCGACAACAAAGGGATCAGGATGTGCATGAACTGACAAATGTTTTCCATACCCAGTACACAAAGTTGGGTATCAAAGATTCTGAGAAATATTTGGTTCTCAATTATCGCAGTTGTTTACACAAATACATTCTAGAGGAAATGGAGTTCCTGGACATCTCCTTGCTTGGTGTTTAGGAAATATAACAATGACATTCAATCTGATCTTGTAATTTACTAAAACAAAATATTGAATCCTTCTACAATTTGCGAAAACGAAATACAATAGCACAACCACATAACAAGTAAGAGAAAGAAACAATAAGTCACACAAAAAATATGTATATAGGGAAAGAACACTACGTAAAACCCCGCTATTTGTATATTATATAAATTCAAGAGCATGAAACAATACAATTATTTTCTCACCTAGAAACTCCTGCACTCTGCCAATTGTCTCACTCTGATCTAGGAGAAACCAGTCAAGTACTTAACCAATTCTTAGCCTCTACTTGGCTAGCCTTGCTCACTCATTATTGGAGGAATTATTTCCCTATTAAATAGGAAATTCCTTGGAATTGATTGGGCAATGCATCATAGGCTTCCTCGTGACTCCATAACTAGCCTTTACAATTTTCTAATTATACAACTCATAGTTATCATCCCTTTAACCTGAGTCTCAACTAGGCCTTATTTAGAATTAACATGCAACAACTATTTATAATAAATTATCGGTTAATTGGTTGATCACTACTTGTGAATTAAATCAGACTTAATTCACTGGACCTCTCACTAGCTCATCTCTCATTTAGAAATAGTTAAACTGATTTTAACTCAATTTATTGAGTTAACTAATTACAACTCACAAATAGTTGTAACTGGACCCCCTAGAATCATGGGAGCGCTCTACATACCTCCTTTCTGACCCTCAACTTGAATTTTCTAAGCTAACTCAGTCTTTCTGACTTAGTTAACTAATACAAGTTGTCATGAGATGAAATTACAATTTCTCTTCCAATTTAATTAAGGGAAAATTAAATCAGAAACCCCCTTAGGTACCATTTCAACACTTCCTCTCAAAAAGAAAGGGAAATCTGCTACCCCGATCATGTCTCTGTGGAATTCGAATTTGCTTCTTGCCAGCGCTTTCGTCAAGAATTATGCATCTTGCTCCCTCTGGGAATGTAATAATGACATAATCTTCCTCTGCACACAATCGCTAATATGGTGATATCAGATATCAATATGCTTGGACCTGTCATGGAATATTGTATTAACCGAGAGTTTGATGCAACTATGGTTATCACAATCTATCACTGTCAGATCCATTTGACGACCAAACAAACCAACAAGCATATTCCTTATCCAGATGGCCTCGTATTCTTCCTGAATAATCGCCATGTAATATGCCTCTACTGAACTGAGTTCAATTGATATTTGTTTCCTGCTATATTAGGGAGCTATTGTTGATCCTATGTTTAAGATGCCCCTTGATGTGACCTTCCTGTCGGATGGAATCCCTGCCCAATCTGCATCGGTGAAGCTTTGAAGCTTCACTCCCTCTGTCCATTTGTACCATATCGCATACTTTATAGTGCCTCTAAGGTATCTCAACAGATTTTTTATTTCCTTTCAAAAGAGCTTGGTAGGCTTAACCATAACTTGGCTCAATTGGTTAACTACGTAGCATATGTATGGTTGTGTGTTCACCAAATACATGAGTGAACCCACAAGATGCCTATAAACAATAACATCCACTACTTCGCCCCTAGTATCGTCCTCCTTCCTCTAATTTATTGCTAGAGGAGTCTCCATGGGTTTGTTTCCCTCCATGTGGAACTTCGTCAAAATATCCTTGGCATACTTCCCCTAAGATACAAATAGGTCCCCATCTATTTTCCATATTTCCAATCCCAGGAAATAGTGCAAGAGCCCCATGTCCTTCATCTCAAATTATCTTGCAAGATCCTTTTTGCAAGACTTTATGAGCTTATCATCACCTGTCACTATCAAATCATTGAAATAAAGTACAATAATCAAAATCTTACCATCAACCACAATATGATATAGTTTCACATCTACTTCACTCTTGGTAAAGCCCAACCCTGTGAAATAGTTGTCAATCTTGGTGTACCGAGCACGAGGTGCTTGCTTCAGCCCACACAGTTCCCTCTTGAGCCTTCACAGATGGGAATCCCTATCTAAGGTCTCAAAAAGTTATGGATGCTCAATGTACACATATTCCTCAATAACGTCATTGAGAAAGGTTGTCTTTAAATCCATCTGATGTATCTTCCATCCCATCTATGTTGAGAGTGCAAGGATGGATATAATATATGAGTACCTTGTGAATGGTGCAAAAGACTCATCATAGTCAATCCCCTCCACCTAAGAGAACCCTCTAGACACAAATCTAGCCTTGTGATTCTCCACACTCCCATCTGCTACCTGCTTCACCTTGTAGACCCACCTCGATCCTACAACTGACTTCCCCACTAGTTTTGGGAAAACTTACCATGCATCTTTTCTTATAATGGAGTCATACTCCTCAACCATGGCATCAACCCACACTAGATGCTACACTTCTTCCTCAAAATAGGATGGTTCCATCTCAATACCTTCGCTCATAAGAGCCATGTATCCAGTGTACCGCTCTGGGGACCTTCTTTGCCCGCGATGTGATGTGGGTGCTCCCACATTCTCTCTCGCATCTAGCAACAATTTTTCAACCTATCTGGTGTGATTCCTTCCATATCTGGTGGATGGCTATGAATGATTAGTTTCTACCACTCTCTATTCCTCTGCTTATGGCTGCTCTACATATTGAGGTTCTTCTTTTGAAGCCAAGACATCCTTAACTACATGCAACTCAAGCTCCCTCTCAAGGGAATTTCACACAGCTTTCTCTTCATCGAATTTCACATCTCTTATGACCATTGAAATCTATCTGATGGAAAGTACACCTAATAGTTGTAAGGTGTATCAGTGTACCCCAAGAATATCCCCAACTAAATTGTTGGCTCTAGCTTCTTCCTGGCATCTTTGGTCACATGGAAATAAATAGATGAACCAAAAATTTTAAAATACGACACATCTCGTCTCTTACCTGAAAAATCATCCTCTGGTGTACTCATCCCAAGTATTTAATGAGGACTTATGTTCTGTGAAAATACTATTTTATTTCATGCTTCTTCCCATAGATGCAGCGACAAGTCTTGATCATGCAACATAGTTCATTCTTCTCCTACAATAGTTCTGTTATTTCTTTCTACAACCCCATTTTGTTGTGGGTTATGAGGTGTTATCAATTATCTTCAAATTCCTTATGAAGCAAAAAATTTCTTGAATTCAAATGAGATGTATTCTCCACCATTATTGCTCATCAGAGCCTTCAGCTTCTTCCATATATATTTATCGACAAGTGCCTTGAACTCACAAAAATTGGAGAATGTCTGATCTTTCTTCTACATGAAGAAAATCCAACACTTTCTTGAAAAATCATCAAAAAAAGTCACATAATACCTGTGTTTTGTTGTGGAAGCTATCAAGAACAATCCACACACGTCTGAGTGAAATCTCTCAAGGATCACCTTGGCTGGAATTTCCTTATCGTGAAAGGTAGCTTTGGTATACTTCCCCAATGTACACCCTTTGCATGTATCTCTCCATGCAAGTGCACTGTTTGGAATTCCTGTAGAAATACGTTGCATGATATTCAAAGCACTATCGTGTAGATGGCCCAGCCTCTTGTGCCATAACTCACCGATGTCCTGGCTCTCCACCTTCTCTGCTTTCATGCTCAATGATGCACATTCTTCTACATCTAATTTGTAGAGGTTCTTTACTCGAACCCTAATATTTTTCACCTGTCTCATGCCTTTGTGACGAAGGAACACCTTTCCTTCACTGAAGATCACATAATATCCACGATCTTCCAACATAGAAACATAAACCAAATTATTCTTTAAACCAAGAACATACATGACATATTTTAATGTGATTATATTACCTGACTCCCTCTGAAAGGTAACTATACCTACACTGGTAGCGCTATACCTCTCATTGTCACCCATCTCGATGTGCATCTGGAGATCCTTCTCCTCCAAGCTAGTGAAGAATTATTTGTTTCTAGTCATACGGAATGAAGCTCCACTATCCAAGTACCAAAAAGAAACCATCATTGATGACACCTTACATGCGATGAGAGTGAAATCCAACTTGAACTGTGAAGTAAGTGCTTCACCACTGCTCCTCCTGAGGCCTTCTTGTTGGTCTTATTTTGTGGAAAATTTGTGGCATAGTGTCTATGCTCATGGTAGTTGAAACATTTTACCTTTGATAAGTATCGCTTATTGCCTGCAATTTCGGACCTTGATTTGGAATGGTATGCCTTCCCTTTCCCTTTCTTCGCCTTTCCATCCAAGGAAAAATTATCCTCATCATCATTCTTTGATGAGGATCCATCTCTGGTGCTCTGCCGAATTTCTTCTTATACCAATTCAGACCATAATCGCTCCTAGTTTGGTAGCTTCTCCCTCCCATACACAGAGTCATGGTAGCTATGCCAATTCTTGGGAAGGCCTAGAAGACCTAGGCTCACCAAATAATCTGACGAAAAATTTATCCCAACACTTCCAAGCTCATCTCAACACTAAGTGAAATTCGTCAAGTATTTTTGGATAGTGTCTCCCTTCTCGATCTTGATCTTTCTGATCTTGTCTGTAATGTTCCGAAATGGAAATCAGCAGATTTTTCTCCACTGAAATGTTCCTTTGTCGGAAATATGAACAAGGCTATTTCAGAGATGGACTGAGAGGGATTTTACCAGTTATTTCACCTCTAAAGAGAGGATGAGAACTGGAGGCTTCCTGGCCCTTACTCATACTTTGCCTATAGCTATGGAAATATTTCTTCCTTCAAGAAGATCTTTCTCACAAGAGATGAGCTACAGCAATACACAAGCATGAGCTGGAAAATAGCAGCGAGTGCAAAAACTTCAGAAAATGCAATAAACCCTCATAGTCTTCTCATTAATAATATGGTAGCAGAAGTGTGTACAAGATCTTGAGGAAATGATCACTCAAGCTGAAGAAAATCCTTCTCTAAAGACACAAGTACAAGGAACATGAAATACATTGCTACCTATAATATGCTCAACTATGACTGTGCAGTCACTGAAGGAGAACAACTGCAAAATAATGATACAATGAAGATATGGCAATAAGAAGCTCAAGTAAAGAAGGGGGAGATGAATCTCAACCCCTGAAAACTATAATAAACAATCCCTAAAGGGATTGACTACAGTACATACAAAATGGAAAATATGCAGAAATGCCAGAGTTGCTGGAGCAACTGCAACTCTAAAATGAGAACATGAAGGAGATGGCTGAATAATGCTGCATAAAATGTGAATACCTATTCCAATGGAAATCTAGAGTGAAAGGCTGATCCTTTCACCAAAGATCTCACCCTCCAATATGTCGGTGCGACCCCTCACTACAATTGCACTCAAGAACTACGCAGTCAAGGAGAGGAACTGTGTTGTAGGTGATGGGGAAGAGATTGGCCTCCTGCCAAGATATGAGAAATGGAGCTGATATCTCCCCTACTAATCTCCCAGATACATGAAAGCTTCCTCCTCTGAAATCTAAGCTCCGGAATGATGATGTGAGAACCTCCACTGCAACCCCAGCAACACAATGGCTCTTGCTGCAAGAATCACTACACTGAAAGGAATAGCTTTGGCCTTGAGCCAAGATGTGGAGAAGATGAAGATCAAACCTTCAACAGCTTCTCAAGAAGGGAGGGAATTCTTGAATAAGAAATCCCTTGTGCTGAACAACACAACTATCACAGTGTGCAACTGTGGAAAGCAATTCTAAATATCCAAGCTAGCTCAAAATGGTTGCTTTCCCCTCCTTTTATGCAAATGAAGGCTCCTTAGCCATGGACCCCACACATTAGGGTTTCCTCCTCCTCATGCAATTTCGTAGGCTTCCCAAGAAAGCCACACCTCCATCTATTTCGCATTTTGACATGGTCTACATGACCTAGTCCTCTTCGCAATTAACCCTTTTCACACATGGGGTTTGAAAACAAGCTCCAATAATGCTCATCTTTCATAATTTCAGGGATTTTATTGATGTTTTTCATAATCATGGGCCTCCTTACCCATTTATTTAGCTGCAATATTATAAAATCAAAAATCTAATGTTCCATTTATCCATGTGCTAAAATGGGAACATTACAGTCCTCCCCTCCCAAATGTTGCTTGTCCCCAAGCAACTGCAAGGATAGAACTGGAAAAACCTCCACTCAAGGCATGGAGTCTGAAATATGTAGAGGAACACCTCCCCAATGTAGATACTCCATCCCCCAAACAATGATCCATATAAAATGAGTTACCATCCAACATGGCAACTCCTGACAACCATCTTCCACCTTTGGCTCTTGCAATGTAGGTGGGCTGAATATCTGATCTTGGTAGACAAAATAGCCTACCCCACGTTGTCCTCCTCTCCACTTAGGATAAGTGCAGAGTATATGTTGATATTGGGCTGCAAAAATGTTGCCTTCAAGAGGCAAGATGAAGTCTAGACCTCCAAGGATCTTTTCTCCAGCATTATGAAACATGTTGTCCCAAGTCATCTCATATGTGATGAGTTGGTAGTCACCACCATATGGAATCCAATCATCCTCCTGTACACATATGGTTAAGGGATGAACATCATCATGCAAGTAAACAACATCCTTACCATAAGTCTAGCTCATGCAAATGGAGTGGCTCAAGAGTGAATCTCCTCCCATCCTCAAAGAGAAGAGAAGTGGTTGTGCTAACTCCTCCAAGGAATTGGGTATCTCCTCCATCTACCTCTAATCTATTCATCTCCCCTCATGTTGATCTGTCAATGTCATGCAAGAAAAATGATACTGGGAATACTCCACCAACAATCCGGAGCTCCCACATGGATCCATCCTCCATAGTGACAACGCTGATGATTCCTCATGAAGGATATCTGTCACATGGTCATATCCTTCTTTGACATCTCCTATGCCAAAGATACAAGTTGGAAGGCTGCTATCCTTCCCCTGCTGCTTCTGCCACAACGCAAAATATGAAATGAGAGTGGGTACAAATGATGTTGGGAGAGTGAGTCTCCCCTCCCTGAGTCTGCCCAAGTCTCTCAGCGCTGTAAAGCTGTCTCCCAAGGTCTCCACCCTCCTAAAATCCATGAATGGTGCCTCAACAGGTGAAGCATCTCTCATCATCTGCTGATCTAGTGGGTTCCCCAGCAAAATGTCTCCATGCAATGAGACATCATCATCAAAAGGTGACTACATATATGAATGAACAATTATGTCCATGCTTCCACTGCGCAATCCAATCACCCTCTTAGGTGCACTAACCTCATAAGATAGACAGGGATGTGTGATCCTCATCACATCATGATGGTCATCCTCCCTATCTCCTCCTAGTGTCTCCATGGTTCCACACCTCCTCAAAAATGGCACCTGTAAAACATGAATTGTGCCTTGATATCCATACCTGAGATCTTGGGGACTTACTTGCAAAGATGCAAGCATCCCTCTACTTGGAGCAAGAGCTCCTCCTTCCTCTGCATGAGGCACTAGATAATATCTAGGTGGCATAACGTTGTTTCCCTCAGCTTCTCCAACATAAATGGGCAACCCTCCAATAATATTTCTGCAAATGTGGAATCCCTCCCAAAGTGGAAGTGATCTCCGATCAAAGGCCAAGGAGTATTCCCTTTGCACCATGATAGTGCCATCTTCTACTCCTACAAAATCATACAAGAAATGAGAGCAAATCTGCCCTTTCTCTCCAAAGAATGACCCCAGCAACAAATGATTTTGTTGCTTCCTCATGCTCTCATCATACAAGATATGTGATGAAGACATAGTGTATGATATGAAAGTTGCATCATCACTATGTACCCATACTATTTGATGCTCAATGATTCCAGCATCCTGCCACATCTTCTCCATCCTCATACCTCTGGAAAGAGACTATGCCAAATGATGGCCAAACTCCTTTAAGAGTAACCAGCGCAGCCAAGCCTCTTTCTGCCCGGTATCATAAATCTGCAAGTGGCTCACCAGCCCCTTGCTCCTCCTCCACCACATCCACTCAGCCATGTGTGGATGTCTCCTTCCTTCCTTCATCCTAGTACTCCTCCTTTTAGGACTACCCTCATCCCAAATCAGACCTCTGAATTTCATGGGATTTTGAAATACATATTTCCTGAGGATCAATTTGACCCTATGAGGATCCAAATAGTTGGTAGGAAAAAATCTCCCATCATGATATGTGTGGCACAAGGAATGTCCACCACAGTCATGAGAGAAGCTACCCATCCGAAGATGTCCCCCATCTCCTATTTGTCCCTGTGAGAAGGAAAAACCCTCCTCCAACTGTTAAATAACCTTGCACTCCATAAAGTGTGGGAGTGTACCTCCATTGAAATCTCTCTGTGAGATCTCCTTTGCATCACTGCTCTTGTAAAACGAAGTATTATTTTGTTGCTCTAGGTCACCTGCATGCAATGATGTAGACCCATCCAAGGTGTTTGCTGAAATGACAAGAAATGGATCTCCAATCATACCTTGGTGAAACTTGGAAGCTCCTTGTAGGGCTGCAAGTGTTGCTCCCCCATGAGTATTAGCCTCCCAAACTGCTGAAGTTGAAGGCTGCTCCTCCATGGTCTCAACAACGCTGGTACATGCCTCATCAAATGGTGGTGATGGCTCCTCCCTCTTTTTGCCAAATCTACTAATCAATATTTGAGAAAATTCAACAAGATTTGAAACCCTTGCATGGTCTAGATGGCTGATCCATCAAATATTTTCTTCACCTTCTAAGTGCAGCACTGCAACTTCTACTGCCTCTTTGTCTACTATAGAATGTAGTAGGAAAAAGGCCTCTAGCTTCTTTTCCCAAACCTCTGCTGCACATGTGAGTGATCCATCAAATGTGGACAATAGAAATCTATTGCCTCTCATCATCCCGTGGCTGTGGGGTCTTTCTTCTTCTTTCTGCTGAATAAACTGTGGAAAAGATAAAGTCTCTTGGGAGACTCTAGGGTTTGCTCGGTATTCAGCTAGGTACTCACTTAGAATTTCGAATTCCAAGTTTCTTCCATGCTTTTTCTCTGCTTCTCTGTGAGAATAGGAAGTGCATGGTCCTTCCTCTTCTCCTCCTTCATTTTTCTTGACCTCTTTGGAGAGATATCTTCTAGATCTGAAAATAGATGAGAGTAAACTCATCTTCTTCATCCTTGAGCTCTCTGAATCTGAAGTTCGAACTTCACAGGCTGTGCCAAGTTCGATGCTCCGATACCACTGTAATTTTCTGAAATGGAAATCAACAGATTTTTCTCCACTGAAATGTTCCTTTGTCGGAAATATGAATAAGGTTATTTCAGAGATGGACTGAGAGGGAATTTACCAGTTATTTCACCTCTAAAGAGAGGATGAGAACCGGAGGCTTCCTGGCCCTTACTCAGACTCTGCCTATAGCTATGCAAATATTTCTTCCTTATGGATGATCTTGCTCACAAGAGATGAGCTACAACAATACACAAGCATGAGCTGGAAAATAGCAGTGAGTGCAGAAACTTCAGAAAATGCAATAAACCCTCATAGTCTTCTCATTAATAATATGGTAGCAGAATTGTGTACAAGATATTGAGGAAATGATCACTCAAGCTGAAGCAAATTCTTCTTTAAAGACACAAGTACAAGGAACATGAAATACACTACTACATATAATATGCCCAACTATGACTACACAGTCACTGAAGAAGAACTGCTGCAAAATAATGATACAATGAAGATATGGCAATATGGAGCTCAAGTAAAGAAGGGGGAGATGAATCTCAACACCTAAAAACTATAATAAACAATCCCTAAAGGGATTGGCTACAATACATACAAAATGGAAAATCTGTAGAAATGCTGGAGTTGCTGGAACAGCTGCAACTCTAAAATGAGAACATGAAGGAGATGGCTAAATAATGTTGCATAAAATGTGAATACCTATTCCAATGGAAATCTAGAGTGAAAGGCTGATCCTTTCACTAAAGATATCACCCTCCAATATGCCGGTGCAACCCCTCACTGCAATTGCACTCAAGAACTGCGCAGTCAAGGACAGGAACTGCACTGTAGGTGATGGGAAGAGATTGGCCTCCTGCCAAGATATGAGAAATGGAGCTGATATCTCTCCTACTGATCTCTCGAATACATGAAAGCTTCCTCCTCTGAAATCTGAGCTCCAGAATGATGATATGAGAACCTCCACTGCAACCCCAACAACACAATGGCTCTTGCTGCAAGAATCACTGCACTAAAAGGAATAGCTTTGGCCTTGAGCCAAGATGTGGAGAAGATGAAGATCAAACCTTCAACAGCTTCTCAAGAAGGGAGGGAATTCTTGAATAAGAAATCCCTTGTGCTGAACAGCACAACTATCACAGTGTGCAATTGTGGAAAGCAATTCGAAATATCCAAGCTAGCTCAAAATGGTTGCTTTCCCCTCCTTTTATGCAAATGAAGGCTCCTTAGCCATGGACCCCACACATTAGGGTTCCTCCACCTCATCCAATTTCGTGGCTTCCCAAGTAAGCCACACCTCCATACGTACTTGTGAGTTTGACTTGGTCAACATGACCTAGCCCTCTCTTTGCAATTAACCCTTTTCACACATGGGGTGTGCAAACAAGCTCCAATAATGCTCCTCTTTCATAATGTGAGGGATTTTATTGATGTTTTTCATAATCATGGGCCTCCTTACCCATTTATTTAGCTACAATATTATAAAATCAAAACTCTAATGTTCCATTTATCCATGTGCTAAAATGGGAACATTACATTGTCTTTTAGCGCTAGCTTCTTATGGTTGTTGCTATTCTGAAAATGCATCTCACAAGGTCAATGTAATCAGAAAGTATTAGTTTAATAGAGAAGTAGACTTAATATGAGAGCAGCAGGTATTAAGAAAATAATACATATCAGATCAATACATAAATATCATGCACAGAGACACCAGATATAAGTGGAAACCCATAAAGGGAGAAAACCACATCTTATTATTGTTGTGATGCAAAGGCAAGCTCCAACTCCCTCTCACCACTGTTTTCTGTAGGCACTAACCTACAGGAGGCTCCTACCTCAATTCTGCAAGCTATAACTTGCAAGGAAGCACCAAATCCCTTCAGTTTTCTGCAGGCACCAACCTACAGGAGGCTCCAACCTCAGTCAGCTACAACTGACAGCTATCAGGCTGCAACTTGATAGGGAAGCTCCAACTTCCTCATTTTCTAAAACCGAATGTTTGCTGATTTACCTCAGATATCAACTCTGTTATGTAGCTTCTCTTAATCTTCTCTGCCTTCTATATTTTGCATTCTCTCTATATATGCTCTCTCCCTTGCTCTCAAAAAACTCACTCTGCATATCAAGATGATATTATTTATAGATTTCCTCACATGACTGTTTGTATTCTGCTTGGAATTCGAAATGGAAAGTCATGTCTCTTTTCCTTTTGCCTTCTCACTCCTTTTATCAGCTTACTCAGAAATTATAACTGTAGGTGTCAATTTTAACATTACAGTGGGAGTTTGTTTTCTCTCGGAGACTTGCCAATGCATCACAAACAATAAAAACAATTAAAACATTTACATTCAAATTACAATATGAATTCTAGCTCACTTATTTTGTCTCTTGGTTTGCTGCGCATTTTTCTTTTCTGTGACTGTGTTTTGACTCTTTTATGCTCTGTATGCTTTTCTGTCCTCTGGTGTAGTGTATTTGCTGCATACGTGTAGCAGTGCTTTTATATCAGTGCCTCTTAGAAAAATGTGTAACTGCTGACTTGCAGCAAGTGTCTTGTTGATGTGGAACATTCCGCAAATGGAACGGACATATATCACAGTCATTGTATATTTATAATCGCCCTCACATTAGGCCGAGGCCCGTGGGTTCACAGCCCATGTGACATATTTTAATACAACTGCAACCGTGTTTTATATATCTAACAACAATCCTTTTATATATAAGCAATCGCCCTCCACCTTAAGCCTTTGTTCTTATATTATAATCCAATAAGTCGAATCACAACCACTAATACATGAAAGGGTCGGGCCCCACATCTCCGTCGGCGGATCGATGGTGTCAAACGAAAACTTGCGATTGCGATTGATCAAACGGACGCGATGACCACATAAAACATGGCTCATATCTCAATCGGGTCCGAACTTTGAACACATGCAATCGGGACGCATTATAGAAAAGTTCCGATTGCGATCATAACACGGATGTGATTTGCACAAATTAACTCCCGCATATAACAGGATCGGGTCCGCCACTTCAATCGCAACATATTACAAAGTCGTGCGATCAATCAGAGAGTTCCGATTGTGATTGAGATTCCGGACGCAATTGAACCAATTAATTCCATCGTATAATCGCCATCGGGTCCGCCACTTGATCGGAGCATATTACAAAAAACTTGCGATCAATCGGAAAGTTCCGATTGCGATTGGGAACTCGGATGCGATTGGCTCATAAACTGTGGCATATAACTCGATCGGGTCCGGCCTTTGATCGGAGCATATAACAAAAGACTTGCGATCAATCGGAAAGTTTCGATTGCGATTGGGAACTCGGATGCGATTAGCTCATAAACTGTGGCATATAACTCGATCGGGTCCGGCCTTTGATCAGAGCATATAACAAAAGACTTGCGATCAATCGGAAAGTTCCGATTGCGATTGGGAACTCGGATGCGATTGGCTCATAAACTGTGGCATATAACTCGATCGGGTCCGGCCTTCGATCGGAGCATATAACAAAAGACTTGCGATCAATCGGAAAGTTCTGATTGCGATTGGGGAGAGGTCCCACCATCTAAAACTTCGTTTTGTGTGCTCCATAATATAACAGACATATATGTATACTTTTCCAAAGGGTTAAGCGATTCCCGGAATATGGTTTATATATTATATGTGCTCCGCCGGTTGGAGAGTGCGATTCCCGGAATATGGTTCTGTATTATATGTGTAACGCCCGGCTGGAGTCTGCGATTCCCGGAATAAGATTCATGTTATATTATATGTATAATGCTCGCTGGAGTGTGCGATTCCCGGAATTTTGTAACTGCTCTCTGCCTCTGTCTCTGCTTCTGTCACTCTGCCTCTGTCTCACTATGCTTCTATGACTGTTACATTTTGACTATCTTCTTGCTGCCTCTATTGCTTTCGCTGTGCCTCTTTGTAGCTTCTTGTAGTTGTTGCTATTAGAAGCAGAGACGTCGAGCCTTCCAAAAACCATATGGAGTTGCCTTCCGTGGAGACTCGAGACAATATTATGTCAAACTCCCTCTAACAAGATCCTTCTCGCGTTTTCTACATTATTCTTCCATGCATCAATTTGTTGAGCATATGCTGTTGTGGACTGAGCAATATCATTGTCTATGAAAGCCTTTAGTCTGTTTTCCTCGAGCACTGCCTCCATCCTATCCTTCCATGCTATGTAATTCGAATTTCCCTCAAGGTAATATTCGAGTCTCAAGCCATTGAAAGACATATTGATCTGTTGTTGGGTCGTGAAGAATAAATCTGCAAATTCGAACTTGTTCAAAACAAATTTTGTTCTCTTCTATTGTGATTCCTAGTGTCCTGATACCATGTATAAAATCTAACAACGAGATTCAATCTGATCTTGTAATGTACTAAAACAAAACACTGAATACTTCTACAATTTCTGGAAACTAAATACGATCACACAATCACATAACAAGTAACATAAAGAAACAATCAATCGCACAACACAAGATGTATCTAGGGAAAGCACACTGCCTAAAACCGCACTATATGTATATTTTATAAATTCAAGACCATGAAACAATACAATGCTTTTCCCTCATCGAGAAACTCCTACACTCTGCCAACTATCTCACTCTGATCTAGGAAAAATCACTCAAGTACTTAACAATTTCTCATCCTCTGCTCAGCTAGCCTTGCTCATGAATTCTTGGAGGAATTTTCTCCCTATTAAATATGAAATTCCTTGGAACTGATTGCATAATGCATTATAGGCTTCCTCATGACTCTATAACTGGACTGCACAATTTTATAATTATACAACTAATAGTTATCATCCCTTTAACCTTAGTCTCAATTGGGCCTTGCTTAGAACTAACATGTAACAACTATTTATAGAAAAATATCAGGTAACGGTTTGATCATTACTTGTGAATTAATTAATATTTAATTCACAATACCTCTCACTATCTCATCTCTCAGTTAGAACTAGCTAAACTATTTTTAACTCAATTTATTGATTTAACTAATTACAACTCACAATAATTGTAACTGGACCCCTGAAATCATGGGAGAAATCTACATGCCTCCTCTTTGACCCTCAACTCGAATTTCCTAAGCTAACTCAATATTTTTGACTTAGTTAACTAATAAAAGTTGTCATGAGATGAAATTATGATTTCTCTTCCAATTTAATTAAGGGAATATTAAAACAGAAGCCCCCATGGGTGCCATTTCAACATGGTGCAGCATACCAATATGTTTCCAAAATTGAGCAGAAATTCATGCAGAATAAGCGAGACTTTGGATTTGCGAACCCAAAGCTGGAAAAAAGGTGCCCCCAATCCAAAGAGTAGACGAGCCCGACTGGGACCCCCAGGGAAACTCCTCGAAGACGCAAGCCAAGGGTGATAGGAAGTAAAAGAAGGACACTGACAAGTGGTGTGAGTTCCATAAAATCCACACTCACAACACACATGAATGTCATGCAAAGCAGGCACTGGTGGCTGTTATGAGAGACTCAGATATGGATGCATGTTCTGATTCTGAGCTGGAACCCAACAAGGGTAAGCAGGTCATTGACGTAGATCACATTGTGATGGTAGCCACCACCAAGCTCCAAAAGGCAGAACCCTAATATCCAGAGGAGGGGGAGCACCTCTTTCACTCACAAATGTGGGTGAAAGGCTCATAGATAGAATTAATTATCGACAGTGGGAGCCAAAATAACCTCATTTCATAAGAGGTCGTGAATTGGTTGGGCCTACTGACCACACCACACCCGCAACCATACACCATCGGGTGGCTTCACCAAGGATGAGATCTCTGCGTCAGCCAATAGTGCCACCTTCCCTATAGCATCAAGCCCTTCATGGATGAGGTACTATGTGATATATCTCCTCTTGAAGTTTTTGATGTATTATTAGGCCAACCATACTTGTGAAAGCGTCATGTCATGTATGATTCTAGGCCTCACACTGTTATTATTTCTTATGATAATAAGTTATACAGGATACTAGAGGTAGCCCCACATACCAACATCTCTTTGATCTCTGCTAAGAATGTAGTACTATCATCTCCTAGACCAGGAAATTTATTTTCTTTCTGATTCACTCTCAAAGTAGGGGGAATTTTTTAGCCACATACATGGCTCCCGAGAAGGGTTCCTCCACGCAGCAAAAGCCAGTGGATACGATCGTGGAAGAATACAGAGACATCTTCTCCTCAACCGTAGGGTTACCCTTGCACTGTCAGGTCAAGCACTCGATCGATCTGACTCTTGGAGAACCTCTACCAAATGGGTCGATGTATCGTTGCTCCATTCTGTAAAATGAAAAGATCAAGCAGAAATCTAGGATTTGCTGCAAAAAGGGCACATCTGACCAAGTTCCTCGCCTTTTGGGAGACCGATTTTACTTGTACAGAAGAAGGATGGGACCTAGAGGCTTTGCATTGATTATCAAGCACTAAACAAAATCATTGTCAAGAAAAGGTATCCAATCCCACGGCTTGATGACCTTCTGGACCAACGCAATGAGGACAAGTATTTCAGCAAGATCAATTTTAAGTGTGGTTATCACCAAGTTCCAATAGAACCCACAGATGCATGGAAGACCACATTCAAATCCAAGGAAGGCCTTTTTGAATGGTTGGTTATGCCCTTCGGGTTGACAAATTCCCATGTTACTTTTATGAGGCTAATGGATGACATATTGCAGCCCTTCACCAACTAATTCATTGTTTTTTATCTAGACAACATCCTCATCTTTAGCAAGAGTTGGGAATAACACTTGCAACACATTCAACAAGTCCTTCAAACCCTTCGGCAATACAAACTGTGTGCCAAGTTGGAGAAATTCACCTTTGGCATGAGCCAGGTGCAATCTCTCGGTTACATCATAGATGAGCGTGGCGTGCATGTGGATCCGACTAATATCCAAGTCACACAGGATTGGCCAACCCCGACCACTCTGGCAGAGCTTCACAGATTTTTGGGCCTTGCAATTTTTTATCAGAGGTTCATATTGGGATTCTCCGATATCACTTGGCCTTTGAGTCAATTACTAAGGCGGGTTGAAAATAAAGTTTTCCTAGTCTGAATCCCAACAGAAGGCGTTCGTTTGAATCACACTACAAGACTTGTAGAAACCATTTAAAATTGAGACAAACGCCTCTAATTATGCTATTGGTGCAGTCTTCACCCAACACAAGCAGCCAGTGGCCTATCGTAGTGAGACGCTTTCTGATACAATTCGAAAGTACCCCAACTATGATAAAGATATGTATTCAATCGTGTAGGCTTGCCGACAATGGAAGCATTACATTCTGGAGAAGGAGACGGTCATCCACACTAATCAATGACCACTTCAGTTTATAAAGACATAAGGGAAGTTGAAAAATGATCGCCATCAGAAGTGATCTACATATATGAAACAATTCCACTTGAAATTTAAATACAAAAATGGCAACACCAATCATGTTGCAGACTGTCTCAATCGACCCCCAGTTGCAGCACTAACTACAGTTCTCAACTCTTGTGGCCACGAGACCTATGGATGGAAACAACTATACAAAAATGATCCAGAGTTCACTTCCACATACCAGATGCTAGTAGATGGAAATCAAGTTCCTTATTTCCACCTCTAGGACGCATTATTATGCTACTTGGGCCACCTTTGTGTTCATTCGAGCAAGCATTCCAAGTTGATTTGGGAGGCGCACTACAGTCGGGTTGTAGGACACTTTGGTGTGGAGAAAACTGTGGTTTTACTACAAAAGTACTTTTATTGGCAAAAAATCCGATTGCATGTTGGAAAATATATCAGATCTTGCACTACCTACGCCATCACCAAGCCAACCATCAAGAAGCAAGGCCTGCACACTCCTCTTCCTACTCCTATCCAGCCATGGGAATCCATCTCCATTGAATATATGTCTGGCCTCCCTTCTACCAAGCATGGTAATTACTATGTATTTGTGGTCGTGGAAATATTTTTTGAGATGGCTATATTGGTAGCCTGCAAAAAGAGTATCACAACAGAGGACACTATCAAACTCTTCTTTGAATGAGTGTGGGTACTTTTTGGGATCCCGTAGACCATTATATCAAATCGGGATAGTAGGTTCCTCAGCACATTTTGGTCAGTCCTCTAGACATTATTGGAGACCAAGCTCACCAAGTTGATTATATTCCATCCCCATACTATTGGCTAAACATAGGTCATCAATAGGATGAGAGTGCACATACTCCACATGTACAACTCTAAGCATCTACGAACTAGGGATGAGAGACTCCCCTATGTGTAGCATAGTTATAACAAATCTCTCCATAGCTCGACTAGTCGTAGTACCTTTCCAGTGGGTATAGGATTTCAACCATTGTGTCTGGACTCTGATTGATGTTGCCATACTTCATGCGACTACACAGACATAATCCACAAATGTACTATCTGAGGATGATAAAGCAACTAGATTTATAGAACATATCTAGCATGCCTGGCTGTAGGTTCACAAAATCTTGGAGAATTCTATTGCCAAGTGTTGGTGTTCAGATATGAATTATGGAATTCACCCTTTCCCACACTAATTTTCAACCGGGATCGTAATTTTTTCAAATTTATCGTGCAAATTCTATGTAGGCAACATGTTCCCTACCTAGCATTGAGCATTCAACAAGCATAACGATTGAATAACAAGAGTCTAATTGCAGTAACAACAAATAATAATAACAACAATATGAAACTAAAGCAACATGAAATCAATAAATCATTACAACAATGAAAAGACAATCATAACAAATGTAAATCTATGAACACAACTAATCCAACAACACCTAATCAAGAGAGTGGGTCCAACTCTTCGATGAGGGTTGTGGTAAAATATCGAAGATTACACGATGCCCAGGAAATAAAAATTGTATTAATTAGAAAGTAATACAATAAGTATGTTGTTACACTCAGATACAAAGGCTCGTTTCCGCCTTGTTAACCATTACTTATACATTGCATTGTTGTAGAAATAGTATTAACAAAGTCAAAAATTATGGCAACTTTGTCTGCTCGCAAATATACAATAATCGTTAAATTAGAAACATAATGCAAAAGATAGCAATTATGTCAATCAATCAACGTCTCGTTCGTCAATCATCATTGTGGTCCTTGTCCTGGAATAACACTGCAAACTCATTGACAGCCAAGCGTTGATTCGTAGCCTACTAGTCATCATTATCTCAATTATGAAAAATAACTTTAATCATTAAGTCGCATATGCAGTGTTCCCCTAGGACTACGTTTCATTAAACAATATTTCAAAAAGACATGCCAAATTAATATACCTTCATTGGTTGAGACATAAATTAACCTCGCAAAATATATAGAATGGGTAAGGTGAAATTGATAAAAAGCAGGTAAAAATGGGCAAATTTATCGACCAAAATCTCCCCCCATTTGTCTTATTAGCATGTCCTCATGGAGCTCGCTTCTTGCAAAGGTCTAGATTAGACCCACTATGGATGAAATGGAGATGTGAAAGATCGTACCGTGAGACAATCTCTGTCCTGGGAGGTTTAAATCCATCCGAGCAAATAATATCCTTCCACTAGTCTTCTTCTGCCACATAAGCCAGTGTGTACTACTCAGAAGGTAGCCAAATGATGGTAAATTGAAATCTTAGCTCTATCCACCAGACCCCACAGTGTTGTATGCATGCGATAAAACTTAGAATTCTCTCCAAGCCCTGGAAAAGTTGTGACCCCCAAAACGTTTTCACATCTGAACTGATAATGATGACAACATCCAATGCTTTTGACAAGAGTCCTGGGCTTCCTCCTGACAGAAAAAAATTTCCTCATACACATGTCAACACACCACTTTTGTGTTGTCAACATCTTGTCCTTTCGTCCTTCCATCTACAAGAACCCATGATGTTTCTTGTAAATATCCACAGATTGGGAGTGTTCCATTCTAATCATAAGTGGCTGATTTGCTTGATTCTCTTCGAATGAGTCTAAGGCCTTCTTCCACTTGACTTGATTAATTTCGAGGACGTGAATTATCTCAACTGAATGTCTCCCACAAACGGTACAGGATTGAATGACTGATCAGTTCCTAAGATGTAATTATTCATAGAAATCTCACACATCAAATGTTGGTTCAATTGATTGTGGGTTCTAAAAATCCTTAAGAACTGCATGGGGTATTCTATATCATGGCTTATCTCCTGATGGGTACTCTCGAGACATAAGAACATGTATTTTTCATGGAGGAATAGGGTGTAGCAATTAGCAGGAGGTACACATGCCATTATCTATTGTGCTAGGGTGAACATTTCATCTTTATTATTCTTCAGTAACTTGAACTTCCCCTGCAACTCCTCAATCTTCTCTTGTAGCTTTTCCTGCTTCTACTTGTACTTATCCACCTGAGTGATATGATTAGCCACTGCCCTTGCTGCTTTCTCACGGATTCCCTTCACTCCTTTCCAGTGAGATTATATGGAAATTGATCCAAGATGAACACTAAAAGAAGTGGCCCTCCATTTTTTAATCTCTGCTGTCAACAGGAATTCTCGAGCCTCTATCATATGGGAAAGCGATTATGTCTATCTAGATGTTAAGGCCGCCTACTTGTATTGTATTTGCACTGTTACTAAGGTTGTTCTGTCATTTCTGGGGGTTGTAGTAGCTTGAACAACATTTATTTTTCACTTTCTTTCCCATCTTCGCAAACATATTACCCGTTTCCTTAATTTAGTAATTTCCATTTTCAATTGAATTTTTTCTCTGAGCAACACTCGATAATAGTTCTGGATGGGTTCTTTCCTTTTTTCATGTTGCTCAACAAATTATTGTTTTATAATGACCTCCTCCATTTGTCTTGCGGTCAACATTTGGTTTGGTGGATTACCATCAACAAACTTGTCGAATAGTTCCTACTTTACTCTCACTTCCTCTGTTTGTTCAGCTATGTTCAGCTACCAGTATTCATGGAGCGGATTCAACATCCCCTTCTGTAGGTTCTAGTACTTCCAGATTTCTTTCTAGTGACTTAGGAGCCAATACTGATTCCTCAAGGGTAGTACCATTAACATCTCATTCCTGTAATTGTTTTGAGGACCCAATTTCTTATCCTCTTACTCAGGAACTGGTCCTTGTGGGTCAGCATCAACGACCCCATCTCTTCCCATATTCTTAGTGGTTGACATATTGTCAACAGTAACCCTCTCTTCTATTCATTCATCAGTTTACATTATTTTTTGTGTAACAGTGTCACCAATAGCATACCCTTCTATTTTCTCATAAATTTATGCTGGTTCCTGTGGAGCAGTGTTAAGAATGGATTCTTCTTCCATTGGTTCAAAAATTGACACTGATCCTTGTGGATCAGTGTCAAGAATGGATTCTTCTTCCATTGGTTCAACAATTGACACTGGTTCAGTGGAGCAGTGTCATCAGCAACATCCATTTCTTCAAAAATTGACATTGGTTCTTGTGGGACAGTGTCAAGAGTGGCTTCTTCCTCCATTGATTCAACAATTAACACTTGTTATTTTGGAGTAGTGTCACCAACAACATCCCCTTATTCTATAATTACTCTGACAAACCTCAATTATGGAGGAAAGACCTCTTATTTTACTACGCGAGTAGGAGAACGAAATTTTCTTACCCATATTGGCAGGGAAGCAGGGAGTGGAGAACGAGGAGTAACATCCTCAATTTCCATTCTAATAACATCTTATGCCTTATTTTCTTCAGCTCCGCCCCCATGCCTTGCATCATCTAGCTTTTTTTTCATCTATTCTTCCCTTTCTTTCTATGCTTCCTTCGGTGCTTGTCCCATTTCTTCCTCCATACATTCGTTGGTTGACACTGGTTCTTGTGGATTAGTATCACCAACAACATACCCTTTTGTTTTCTCCAAATTTGACACTGGTTCTTATGGGACAGTGTCAACAATGGCTTCTTCCTCTACCAACAATTATTCATCGACCCTTTATGGCATCATATCTTCAACCTCTTCTTCTACTAGCTAAACCAATTTTTTCCAAGTCACAGGAGTTTGTAATAGGGCATGCACCACCAATAATATGAAAAATCCATAGTTTGTGATAACTTCCAATGCATGGTGTGACCGGAGCGCATACCGTGCCATCAGTTGAAGATTGTTCCAAAGGAAGAACAAAATATTTATGGGATGCACCTGACAAAATCGAAGACATGCTAAAAGCTTCACATGATATTTAAAAAGGGTGGAGAGCTGACCTTCACAAGTGATGTAACACATTATGAAGTATGCAACCTCGACCCATGGATGTGGCAATTATTTTCGATCATATCCTTTACCCTTTTGTATGACATTATCTCCTGCCTGCAGGAATAATTATGGAAATTATGGCATCGGTGCTCTCTGGGTAAACCACTTTTTCCCTCCTTGTGGAAATCCGCTGGCAGTCGAGATCACTTCCTTTGTTACCTGAATTTCCAGTCCGCAGACTCTTTAATGATTCCCTTCCAAATTCAGTGTGAAATCAATTGTAACTCATTCGTAAAACCCCTATAACTTTTCGAAGTAAGTGTGCCATCTTGCATCCTGAAAAATATGCCATACATCTTATTGACGTCGAACCTGCTCTGTAGTTTCTGGCTCATATATAAAAACTTGGCCACTAATTCTATTAGTTTCTCTTTAGTAGAAATCAGGGTAGTAGCAAGTCGTTAAGGGGGTTATTATCCATTAAAGTTTGCGGTAAACGATATGAATGTAAATTGGGGCAAAGGTTATGGCAGGATCGATGGTAAGTGTCATTATTATGGTAATTATGGTAATTATTCCAACACATGGGAAAATAACACAATTTAATGTCAGTCTTCATATTCATACACATTAAAATTTCCAATGCGAGTGAATATATGTGAAGGGTATGGTGGGAATATAACGGATCATGGTAATAATGAGTGATTAAAGCGAGGTTTAATAATAATGATAAAATGATATCATTATTATTAAATACAAGATCTCCCCCCAACTAAGTATAACCGTCCTCGATCATGGTTGGTTATGTCATAAGTGGAATACCAATCAAATCCATGGAGTCGTTCAAGGACGTAGCTAGCGACTTACCTTAGTGGAGTATCAGCATCAACGGAGTAACAAAACCAGTGGATTAACAAAAAAATTGGAGTAACAACACCAGTGTAGTATCACTTTCGATGGAGTAACACCACTAGTGAAGAATCAAAATTAGTGAAGTAACAATACTAGTGGAGTATCAACATTGGTGGAGTAACAACACCAGTGAAGAATCAACATCAGTGGAGTAACAACACCAGTGGATTATTATCATCGATGGAGTAAAAACTCCAGTGAAGAATCAAGATCACTGGAGTAACAACACCAATGGATTAACAACACCAATGAAGTATCAACACCAGTGAAGTATCAGCATTGATGGAGTGACAACACCAATGAAGTATCAACATCTGCAAGAAAAGGAGCACTAATGATGGAGCAACAGTCGAATTTTAACTTGATTATATATATATATATATATATATTCATTGTGAGGTGCAGAGGAGGTATTTTATGCACAAATGATTTCAAAACCAGAGTTATCAGAAATATGCTTAATAAAAGAGTCCCTAGATGTCGGGTGGTGATATAATTTGAGGCGATGTCAATTCACAAGCAAAGGAGTATGTGCCTCTTCTATTTTTGTAAGTTTAATAGTCCCATTTTCAAACGATGTGTCAACTTCATATCGTCCCATCGATCTATAATAGAGATTTCCTTTGAAGTCCTTGAATCGAGAACCATAGAGTAACGCCCAATAACCTTTTTAAAACACCTTTTTCTTAAATAATTTGTCATTCCACTTGGTTCGTTGATGTTGGATTGCAGCGGTATTCTGTACAGCAATAATAAAAAAATTCATCTAACTCATTGAGTTGTTCCAGTCGATGTTTCTGGGCTATAGTAAGATCCAAACCTACTTCAAGAGCTGTCCTGAACATCTTAATTTTAGCTTCCATCAAAAACAAAGGGGATTTTCCATACACAAGCTCATATGGGGAAAATATTGTTGTATTCTGCCATGTCATTCTATATGCCCAAAGTGCTTTAGGAAGTTTTTCAACACAGTCTCAGTGATGGTTAGCTACGGTCTTTGTGAGGATATTTTCCAATACCTTATTTGTGCTCTCGACTTGATCATTTTCCTGAGGATGATATGGAGATGTCACCCTATGTTTGATTCCATATTTTTCCATAAGCACTGCTATGAAATGTGATGTGATCTATGCCCCTCCATCTGAAACTATTTCTCTAGGAGACCCATACCATGCAAAAATTTATTCAAATAAAAAGTCTGAGACAACCTGTTTAGTGGCCTTTGCGACAACTCTAACTTCCATCCATTTTGTAACATAATCTCTCCAGACAAGAATATGGACTTTCTAATGAAAAGGAGGATTAAAGGGCCCAACAAAATCGATAGCCCACTTTTCAAAGGGCTCAAGGAGTAATTGAGGCCGTAGCGACATTTCATCTGACCAGCCAGGCTGACCCATCCACTGGCAGTTGTCAAACCCCTGAACATATTTCCTAGCATCACGAAAAATAGAGGGCCAATAGTATCCCATCTCCAACACCTTATGACCAATTCTCTTGTCTGAAAATTCCCTCCACAAGGACTGTCATGGGCGGCCTTCAAAATATCATAAATCTCATCCTCCCCTAAACAACACTCGATTTTTTGATCTGGTCCAGTGTAGAAGATATATCCATCAACCCACGTATAGCGAGCACTTTGCTGGACAATTCTTTGTTGTTCCCTGTATGACAAATGATGAGGAACCTTTCCTGTAACAATATAGTTAACAACATATTCATACCATAGAATGTGAGTAGATATTTGAAAAAAGTGCTCATCAGGAAAAATATCCTCTATAGGTGTATCTTCATCATTAATATTAAGGCTAGACAGGAAATATGCTACCACATTATCTTTTCCTTGTTGATCTATAATAGTAATATCAAATTCTTGTATCAATAACAACCATCTTGTAATTCGACCAGGAGTTATAGGTTTGTTCATCAGATACCTGATGATTGAGTGGTCCGTGTGCACGAAGGTGGGTACCCTATAACATAATTCCAACATAAATGACAGCTAAAAATTATTTTTCTGTTACTGTATAATTGAGTTCAGCATGTGTTAAATTCTTGCTGACATAGTAAACTTAATATGGTTTCTTGTCCTCCTATTGTCCCAAGACTACCCTTACTGTTGTATGAGAAGCATCCATGGAAATATGGAATGGGAATTTCCAGTTAGGGCCACGTAATATCGGATCTTTGCATACTACTTAATTGATTTCCGCAAAAGCTACTTCACATGCATCAGTCCAAACAAACTATGCATCTTTAAACAATAATTGTAAAAGTGGAAATTTTGTTTTAGAAAAATTCTCTATGAAGTGTCGATAATACCTAGCATAACCAATAAATCTATGTACCGCCGTTAGTGTCTTTTGTCTAGGAAAATTTAAGATTACATCAACCTTAGAAGGATCAACCCGTATTCCTGCAACTAAAAGTAAAAGCCCCAAAACTATCCCTTCTTCCATCATCATATGACATTTTACTATACTAAGAGAAACATGAGTATGTTTGCATCACTTAAGTAATTTTTCCCAAATTCTCCAGAAATTCTTCGACAGAATCCCCATACGGGGTAAATTCATCCATATAAATTTCAACGTTGTCATTAACTAGATCATAAAATATTCCCAATATCGCCCGTTGAAAGCTAGCAGGTGCATTACAGAGGCCAAACGAGAGGACCCGGTATGAAAAATTTCCTAAAGGGAAAGTAAAATTAGTTTTATCCTGGTCCTCAGAAGCTTTTTGGATCTAGCTATACCCACTAAATCCATCCAAGAAGGAGAAGAACTTCTTCCCGGCTAGTCTGTCAAGGACCTGATCAATAAAAGGCAAGGGAAAGTGGTATTTTTGGGCTTCTTTGTTTAATTCCCTATAATCAACGCAAATAATACATTTTCCATTTTTATTGCAACAATTACTAATGGTGATACCCATTTACTGTCATAAATTTGATAAATAAACCCAACATCCAATAGCTTCTACAGTTCTTCCTTGACAATGTTTTTCAAAGGAGGATTCATCCTTATTTGTGGTTGTTGAATAGGTCAAAATTATTCTCTTATGTATATATGATGGGTACATAAGTCAACAAGGACTCCCTTCATATCTGTATATTTCCAAGAAAAGGCTTCCTTTTGATCTCGAAGGACCTTTAATAAATTTTCAGTCTAGGAAGGTGAAAGATTAGGATTAACGTTCAACGTTTTCCCTGGATCGATTTCTATACGAATATCGTTATGGGGTGTAATGATAGGAACATTTTCAATTTATGTTTTTGGTTCAATAGTTTCCTAAGTAGCGCAACTCATAATAGATTCTAATAGCTATCGGGTCGAACCATAAATGAAACTGGGGCTACTAATAAATGTGCTAATAGCATTATCTTATTTTTCATCCTTAAAACAGATGGCTTCATCGATGGCAAGAATTTCTCTAACATCTTCATTTCTAGGTGTAGGCTCATCTGTGGGTGTATATTTTTGTGTTAAGGTAAACCCCAGTTTTATCAACGAACTTGGTTCTATATGTGGATAAAGGACAAGGTTCTTCGTGATTTATCCATCAGATACTGCCATATTTTCTAATCGACACCCAATGTAAGCATTTTTAGTAGAAATCCAAGGTCTACCTAGAATCAAAGGATGCTCCGCGGTTGGAGATTGAGTGTGCAACACCAGAATATTGATAGGGTATTGCCACGAATCTATAGAGATAGTCACATTTTCCAACTTCCCTACTGGACTTACAATGGATTGGCCTCCAAGTTCTAGAACTGTAGGAGTTGTTTTTAGGTTGATTATGCCCAAGGTAAGTAAAATTGATGTTGTTATAACATTAATTTCAACTCCTAGGTCTACTAACACATTTTGGATGTCCACTTCGTTAATTTATACTGTAAGAATTTGGTTTCCTGGATCACCATATTTGACGGGTGTATTTTTTTCCTAACATTATGTCTGACAATTTTCCAATGACTTGAATATTTTTTGGGTCTTTTGGTTTTCTCGCAGTATTTTTGGAAGAAAATTCCTTAATTTTTTTAGCATAGATCGACACATCCTTCATAGCATGAAGTAATGGGATATTGACAAATAAGTTCTGTAATTCCCCCAAAAAGTCAAATTCACGGTGAGGAATTTTTTTTCTCAAGGATAGCCTCTCAAGGTAAGGTGGGTTAGTTTGACATCCTCGAGTAACAAGTTTTTGAGCAAGGAGTTGTTTTTCCATGGAAATATGCATCGAATCAACCCCGGTCCTCCTAGAGGAGTTTCTAAGTTCTAGTTTTGATAATTCATCATCAGTATATTCAATGATTATTGGTGAAGTTTTAGTATTTACCACCAGTCTGGATCGAAGATTTAATTCATTGCTTTCCACAGTAGAAATACTATATGCATGAAGGTTTAATGTATCAAGCTGTTGAGCCCCTCTATTATTTGGTTTTGGGTTGGATTGAATAGCAAATTGTGGACGAAGATGAGGATTTTTGGTAGAGGAATTAGAGGGAAGTTGTAATTGTTTTGGTGGCATAGGCTGGGGAAATTGACTTGTAGGAAGAGGAGGTCCACGTCAGCGTTGGGACCAAGAAGGATATGGGCCAGGTTGGGAGGACCATGACTTCCAGGGCATTGGACATTGATAGTATTGTGGCCATGAAGGTGGGAATGGTGCAGGTTGAGGCCCAAAACTCAAATTATTAAAGTAATGAGAAGGGTATTAGGGCATACCTTGATTCACATTCAGTGGCCGTGGTTGCCATGGATTCTTTCATCCCATGAAGTAAAGTTGATCTACTTCTTCATTTTCTTCTTGGAAGACTGCCTTCAGTCCAGGAAGGGATGGACACATGCTGGTAGAATGGATTTTCTCACATATTGCACAAATTTCAATGGGGTTGAGTGGACATTCCTTCAGCGGGTACTTCTTCCTTCATTTAGGGCAGAAAATGGACATTGCCTTCTCGGATTCCATTTTCTTCTATTTTTCCTGCAGGACATTGAGCTGTGAGGATAATGTGCCTAGAATATCAACCCTCAAATTATTCAGTAAGTTCCCAACTTATGCTTTTGTCACCCTACTATTGGTTTGCTTTAGAGCTCATATTCCTTTCTTTTGTCTTGCAGCTCCACGTGCACATTTGATACACAACTCACAGATGGTGTTGAAGTATTCCTTTGAGATATCTCCTTTTCCTGCCACGTTCAGGATTTCTAAATATTCCTCCCTTAGTGCTCAGAGAAGGATTATATTTAAAATATCCTTATCTAGGTCACTATGGCCTGATATTTTCAGGCTGTATTTAAATCGTTCCACAAAGTTCTCCATGTTCTCATCCTCTTTCTACATAAACTTAAATATTTCCTTCAATATCTCGAGACTTACAGTAGTCCTGATCTTTTCCAAGGAAAATTTCCTTAACGTCATCCCATGTTGTTGTTAGAAAATTATATATTACAAAGTAATGCAACACATAAAATATGTGGAAAACACAAGCACACGAAACACATAAAACCAGAGAGACACAGATATATGTCGTTCACCCAGTTTGGGCTATGTCCACCCCAAACAACCAATCCTTCCTTTCTATTATCCAGCAAAATGAAGAGACAAAACCTACAACAGATACAATGTAATATCCTCTGTTCTCTCTCACAGTCTCCCTATCTGTTTCTCTCTCTGAGAATACACATACAATACAAAGCCGCAATACAATACCCTCATACAAGCGAGGGGTTGCCTTCTAGGGCAAAAAACCCTAAACTAAACATAACTTCTACCGTCAGATCATCCACCTGATGAACGGCCCAGATTGACTAGAAATTACTATAATTTTACAAGGAAATTTTACATATATTTTTAGCTTCGGAGGCGCTACACCTGAAACCCTCTGTCAAGGGGGGGAGGGCTCCATAAAGTCGCAACCGCCCCCCCTGGACCCCCAGGCAACATTTAATTACGGGCGGTGTTGCCGCCCCATTAAGGTACAGGGTTCCAATGCTGTGATACAAAATAGACAAGATAATCAGGCTACACACCCAACAGTTGTAATATATTCCCCACATAAACCCATAAACCATCTTAGAGATGTTCCTTTTAGAGTAGCAGGGAATATCTTAAATTTTTTAGCGTCAGAAATATAGTCATATCCCCGACAGAAAACGTCGAATTCGAAGAGGAATGTATCTAGATATTCAGAAGAGAGGCCATGGAAATTAGGTAATGTTGTTAAAGGAATAGGGTTCATAGGTGCCTCACCTCTAATTTTTCCAATTGGGAATTCGATCATGGAGATTGTGTGAGCCATGAATATCCTCCAATATTCACTTGGGATCTCAATAGTTTCTGATTGTTCTACAGCGTGTGTTTATTTTGTTTGACATCACTCCCTAGTTGAAATGGCGTAGTCAATAATCTTGCATCTCCTTCTTCTTCTTCTTAACTTGCAATTCTCAATTCCTCAGATCCTTTACTTCCTACTTCTTCTCTGAGCTCTGCAGGGCCACTGCTTCATGCTTATTCTTCCTTGAGTTCTGCAAGGTCGCTTCTTTCTACTTCTTCCTCCCTACGTTCTGCTTTTGTTATTGGGGAAGGTTTAGGTTGTGAAACTGACTGTCCCTCGGATCACATATGAGATATAAACTTAACAAAAACGCATGATGACGCTCTTGATTCAAATCTTCAAATGATCTCTTGGATGTAGGTAATTCTGCCTAGATCTTTCCTTCCTCATTTTTGGGGTATTCCTCCGCCCCTAACTCTTTTGTTCATGCATTTTTTCGTAAAATCTGAAAGCAAAATAAAATCATGCAAAATAAATTTAAAGGCTCAGGTCCTAGAATTAGGATAAAAACTTTCATGCTCGAGATGAGAGGATTACCCCTATAGTTGATAGAAAAAAATAAACAATCCAACAATTTAAGCTCGGGTTTAGTACAGACTTTGCCTAACAAGGGTGAGAGAATGTTCCTAAAATCAAGAAATCAAAGGAAAGAAAAAAAACAATCTGAGCTCGAGCCCTAGAAGAGGTTTAGTGCAAACTTCGCCTAACCAGGGCAAGAGAGTGTTCCTAAAAGCAAAAGGAAGAACAAACCAATCAAAAAATCTAATCTCGGGTCTTGGTGTAATGATTGGTGCAAAAATTGCCTCACCAGGATGAGAGAGTGGTCCTATGGTCAATACTGGTCATACTTTTGCGCCTTAGATAGCCTCCCTGAAAACGACGCCAAAATGTTTGTGTTCAGATATCTTATGGAATTCACCCTTTCCCACATTAATTGTCAAACCAGGGCTCGTAATTGTTTCAAGGCTACCATGCAAAGTCTATGCAGGCCACATGTTTCCTACCCAACATTTAGCATTCAACGAGCATAAAAAATGAATAACAGGAATCTAATTTCAGTAACAACAAATCAGAGTAACAACAATTTGAAATTAAAGAACCATGAAATTAATAAATAATTACAACAATGAAAATACAATCATAACAAATGTAAATCTATGCAAAAACTAATCCAACATCACCTGATCAAGGGAGTAGGCCCAACTCTCTGATTAGGGTTGTGGTAAAAGATTGAATATTACAAGATGCTCACGAAACCAGAATTGCATAAATCAAAAAGTAATACAATAAGTTCGTTGTTACACTTGGATCCAGAGACCCTAGTTTCTGCCTCGTTAACCATTACTTATACATTGGATTGTTTCAAAAATAGTATTAACAAATTGAGAAATTATGGTAGCTCGGTTTGCTCATAAATATATATTAATCGTTAAAGCATAATAAAAATGCAAAAGATAGCAATTATGTCAATCCATCAACTTCTCGTTGGTCAATCATCGTTGTCGTCCTTGTCCTGGAATAATACTGCCAAATCATTCACAACCAATTGTTGATTCGTAGCTTGCTAGTCGTCATTATCTCAATTTTGCAAAAGAATTTTAATCAGTAAGTCACATAGGCAACATACCAGGGAAAATTTTAAGGATGGAAAATTATCTTGAAGTTTAAAACATTGGCGAATCTCACTAGTCCCTGATATGCAAACTATAAAATGTTTATTGATATATTTGTAAGATTATTTAAATTTACAATGATTTTATATATGTCTCTATATAATGTTGGCGATTATTAAGGGAAAATAATTTTATATTGTAAAATTTGGGCGAATTATTTTTATAAAAAATTGAAATTGGCGAATATTTTTTTGGGAAAAATCATGGAAAAATAGCCCACCTATGAATATTAGCCCCTAAAATTTTCCATGCAACATACCCCTAGGAATACATTTCATTAATCGATATTTCAAAAAGGCATGCCAAATTAATATACCTTCATTGGTTGAGACATAAATTAACCTCGCAAAAGCTATAGAATGGGTAAGCTGAAATGGATAAAAAACAAGTAAAAATGGGAAAATTTATCGACCAACACCAAGTACAAGCAACAACATGATCAAAATCGGGTGCCACACAAGTTTTAGGTGGGCGACAAAGTTTGGTTTCATTGGCAGAAAGAACGCCTAACCAGAGCTCCTCGAAAGCTCATACCACTTCAATATGGGCCTTACACCATTATCGAGGTTGTGGGAGATAATTCTTTTGAGCTCAACATTCCCCCATAAATTTTCCTACACCCAGTGTTCAATGTCGACCGCCTTTTTCCATACTTTCCACCACTACTGGAGACATTAGACATTGCAAAACAACTCACACCAACAAAGATAAAACCCATCTGCATGGAACATGCCACAAATGATCAGATCATGGACATGCAGACTAAGGACACTCGCCAGGAGAAGATACAATTGTATCAGGTTTTCAAAGCTAGCCAACTCCTGCACCAAGGCAAGTGGCTCACTAGTGACCAAGTTTAGTGGAAGTTTCCTCATTTAATGGAGGAACTCAACACAATGGGGTACCATTTCTTTCTAAGGGGGGATGACTGATCCGGGTGGATATTGGTGGTCACCCACCTATTCGACTTGGAACCCCACCATTGTTTCTTTCAGTTTTTCAATTTCCTTGATTGTAGCACAATCTACTATTTTTGGCAGTTTTTCAGGTCCTGAACTTCCAAAGTTGTAAACAATGTTTTTGGTGAAACCAAGGCCAATATGGGTTTTTAACCGATGTTGGCCACTCAAAAGTTGTAGTCCTTAGATAGACCTTTCTATCTAGGTATTATGCACGTCAAAAAGAGATCGTATGCCGAAGTTACGTCCCCAGGAAGTTTATGTATCAATTTACCCAAACGAGGCCCATAATTTTGGCACTTCATATCCTAGGGTTAGTTTTTTGGATGTTTAAGGTTTTACATTGCTTCTCAATAATAAATAGGCCTTCGAACCTCATTGTAACACAAATTTCAGAGGCATGTAGCCACCACATCTCTTCTCAGAGATAAGCTACCATCACCCGAGCTAATTTATTTCCATTCTGTATGTAAGCATATTTTAGTTTTTGATATTAATGAAATGAAGTTATATTTCTAATGCATCTCTATGTCCATGTTTATATTTGTATTTTTTTGTGTTCCTGCATAAATTCGGATAAACAAGGGGTACTCTCAGCTAAAAGGGATTGACTATGAAGAGGCCATTTCTCTTGTATCAAGGTACTCTTCCATCAAATCAATTCTCGCTTTGGCTACAAAGTTGGTGTGGAAAATCCACCAGATGGATGTGATGAAAACATTCCTCAATGGAGTTATGGCAGAGGAGGTGTACATTGAAAAACCGTAAGGATTTTAGACCTTCGACAGAGAGTCACATGTGTGTTGACTCAAGTGAGTGTTGTATGGGATGAAGCAAGCACCTCGTTCTTGGTACACCAAGATCAATAGCTACCTCATCGGGTTGGGCTTCACCAAAATTCAATGATATGGAAATCCTTAGCACATTCTAGTAGAAGGTAAATTGTTGATTATATTCTTATATGTTGATGACTTGATTTTGACCGGTGATGAACAACTTATCTGGTATTGCAAGGAGGACCTTACAAGAGAGTTTGAAATGAAATGCATGGTGTTGATGCACTATTTCCCTGGTTTGGAAGTATGGCAGAGAGAAGAGGAACTATTTGTCTCTCAGGGAAATTATTCCAACGAGATACTCCAGAAGTTCCACATGGACAGATGAAAACCCATGGAGAATCCTCTAGCAACCAAATGGAGGAAAAGGATGCCACTTCAGGTGAGGAATTCGATAGTACCATGTACATGCAATTGGTGGGTTCAATCATGTATCTGGTGAGCACACAACCAGGCATGTGTTATGTGGTCAATCAATTGAGCCAAGCGATGGTAGGACCGACCAAATTATTTTTTAGGGCTACTTAACATGCACTATGGTACCTCAGAGGCACCCATCAGTTTGGACTTTGGTATAAACAGACAAAGGGAGTGAAGTTGCAAGGCTTCACAAATGCATATTGGGAAGGAATTCCATCAAATCGGAAGAGCACTTGAGAAGGAATTTTCAACGTTGGGTCAAAACAATTTCTTGGTACAACAGGAAGCAAAGGTCAGTTGCACTAAGCTTAGCAGAAGAAAAGTACATGGTTGTCAGTCAAGCAACTTGTGAAGCTATCTAGATGAGAAATATTATTGTTGGATTATTTTTTTCAGATGATGGATCCTACCATGATTCACTGTGAAAATCTGATTTGTATCAAACTCTCTAAGAATCCAGTTTTTCATGATCGATCCAACCACATTTATATCTAGTAGCACCATCTACAACATTGTGTGCAGAGGCGGATCATGTTGTTGCTGTACATTCTAATAGAGGAACAAGATGCAAATATTTTGATAAAGGATTTTTCAAGATGAAAATTCGAGCTCCATAGAAGTAGGATTGGGATATATGATAATCCCTTTCTTGCTAAGAGGGAGTATTGAGAATGCAACAAAAAATTCCTAATTTATTTTTTCCTTCGATTAAATTAGGAGAATATTAAAATTCCACATCAATAGGAAACTTGAATGAGTTAACTGAGTTATTATCACTCATTTAGCTTACGATTTGGAGGGTGAACTTGAGTCGTGTACAGAGATTCCTAAATTTTAGGAGGCTAGGTTGAGTTAAATTCAGTTGTAACAATTTAATTCAAGTAACTTGAGTTAAGATCAGTTAAACTAGTTCCAACTGTTGGATGAACTAGTGGGAGGTCTAGCAGTGGGTGCATATTCAGTGTTTAATCAATTAACTGATCAATCAACCTAAATTAACTCATGTATGCATGAAATTTGAGTTACCTAGTTGAGATTGGAGTTAAAGGGTAGTGTACTATAAGTTGTAGAATAGTCCAAGCTATACAGGTCATCCATGTAGTCAAAGGAATTACGCAATTCTCATTGAGGAATTTCCTAATTAATAGGGGCATAATTCCTCAAGGAACAACAAAAGGAAATAGTAGCTTGGAGGCTTGGAAAATTGGCTAATTATTGGCTAAATTCAGTCAATCAGGCAGAGGATAGAAGATACATGTGCAGGTTGAGATCAAGGCTGAGCAAAGCATATTGTATTCATCCAGATTCTTTGATTAATGCAATATAGATAGTAAGGGGTTTTGAGCAGTTGTTTTCCCCTAGATATGTCTATGTGTATGTGTGTTGAATCCTGATGCATGTTAATGATTTGTGTTTTCGATCGTGAATTTAATTCCCCATATTGGTAGAGTATATTTGAGTCTTATGTTTTAGTACATTACATGAGAAATTTTGAAGCTACATTAAAATTATACATATCCTATGTCTCCAAGACATGTATAGACATATTCAACAACTAGAGAAGCACTCCAACCACTTGCAACAACATCTCCAACCTATAACAACATGCCATGAGTCAATCTCAACTCATCCTCCAAAACACCTACACTAGGTCTAGTCAAAAGTATGTTGACATCAATGCCAACTAACAATACCATCAAGCCAAAACACATCACCAAGCACTCATCACACATGCATATGACCAAAAAAAATCCAACCTGTTGACATCAATGCCAAAAATACAATTCCAACAAAATCCCCCTTTGGCATTAATGTCAACATTCATCTGACATGTGAGGCTAACCTCCATATACTGAGGCGGAAACTATGCATCCAAATTCTCTCCCCCTTTGACATCAATGACAAAGGGCCATACCAATACTGAAGAAAAATGCCAATAATGTGTTGGATGAGAGAAGGAATCCCCCTGCCATGCTTAACACCATACTGATGCAACCCATAGAGATATCTTCTACAAGATAAGCATGTAGAAAAAGGAAACTGACTACCAACATGTCTCTAATCAATGTCATGCCAACCTGAGGACTGAAAATGCTCCCACTAAGCATGCAATAGAACTGCAATCATACATTCTATCTACCACAATAAGCCTCATTTCTAAGTGCAAGATACTACTCCTCATGAACCATGACTCTATCTAAATTTGGACATGATATGAAATGAAGTACCATACATAAATTGCTTCATGGAGAAAATACATGACTGTGAAAAGTACATAGGACCGACATATAACTCCTATACATCTATCATCAACCATGACTTCTATGGACCCAAGTTTACATTATGCTCCCAATGAAGTGGGGCTTCATCAATGATATACAAGATGAAACATGGCCTGGACATCCATTGACCCATACAAATCTAATGATAAGACATACTAGACACCAAGGGTATCTCCATGAGCAATGTGCCCAAAAGATGAAACAATGATAATACGTGGATTTTTAATATGCACATAAGCGTGCTCTCATCAATAAATGCCCAGAACATGAAATATCATGATTACATGGCATTAATGAGAAATAATATATGCTCCATACAACAGCAACAATAAAATGCAACCATGGCATGTGAATCAAAACACAAGACCTCCATGAGAAATAACATAATCTATCAATGTGTAGCAACAACAAATAGGAGAACTAACTAAAACATGTGCTAGTGCATGGCCACTGAACACCTTGGCCATCACCATCCCATCAATGAAAACCCTACAATAAAATCATGACAACCACTAACAACCACCACCATGCTCCACACGTACATCAACAACAAGAGAAAATGATAGCATCATCATAGAAATATATCATATAAGCAACAACAAATACATCCTTGTCATCACATTCTCTCTCCCTATGAGAGAAAAAAATCAAGAAACAACATCCATCATACCAAAACATCATAAACAACAACAAATAATTATCCTTGACATAGGTGAGAAACACATAATCAATGAGGCATAAGAAACAAACATTGAGAAACAAAACATGTATACTCCACATACGAGAAATAATATATATCATTCACATGAGTGCACAATATCTCATCCATCAACATGCCTTAATCATGACCAACAACAATCACCCTTCTCATATCTCATCCATCCAAAACACATGACAACAACATGATACATCTAGAATAGAAACTATGAGCAATAAAGTGCATACTCCAGATGAGCCAATAACAAAAAATTTCCATGGCAACACCAAGTATCATAAAACATGTCATAACTATGATATAACAATGAAAATAATAGAAGAATGTTGAGTTTTCCATGCAACCATACTCATCCTGCATAATGAATACAATGCCAACACACTCCAAATCCATTTGGAAGAAAAAATGCTCCCCCCTAGATGTGTGATCCTCCATCACACCTTGACCTTGCACGTAAGACAACCATGTGGCTGTCATACCTCAAAAAACATCTAAAATGCAGTTTCTCCAAGAACCATTAGTAACAACATAGTTAATCTAATTGATAAAATAGATTGGAGGAAAATAAATCAAAAATAGAAATGCACTCCAAACCTCAAGAACTCCCCTTGAACACATGCATCTCTAAAAATGCAGATTTGTCTTCTCATACACTTTCCCATATGGTTGCACAAATAAGAATTGCATGCAAATCATAATGCAACCATATGCTCCCCCTAAGACCAAGCAACCATCAATTTCTGGAGGGATATTATTGCTGCTCTTTTCTCCTCCAAACTTTCATCTGTTGATCCTTCTTCTTTTTATGCAGTTGGCCTTGCATATTATCCTTTCTCTTATTGGATCTCCTAAAATACATGGGAAAATTTCAATCCTTGGCATTATGGCCAATATTGTCACACATAAAAAATCTAATGTGACCAAGAAATAGAGGAATAGGTTGATGACTTCTATTGGTATAATTTGCATTCCTTGCATGTGCCCTGCAGTTAATAGACCTGTTAGCCCAAAAAATCTCCCAGGCTGAGGATATAATCGAATTAGGTAACCTCAAACCTCTTTTGGCTTGGTATCTAGCCCTACCAAGCTGGAGAGGGCTCTCTCCGTGAAATCACAGTCAAATCTTGACTATGAGGGAAAGGATTTTAGGCTAGATCTATTAGGCTCAAAGGTTTTGATTTAGGTTTTCTGGGTCGAAACAGCAAGAGAGAAAGTACCAATGGGCAATGGAGTCAAGGTTGGTTTCTTTCTATAGATTTGAGGAAAAGTAAGCACTATGTTCAGCCAGATAAATTACATGAAATGAGAGATGGAAAGGAGAAGAAATCCCACTACACTACAGGCATATATCAATGGATGAATCTCCAGTGCAGCTTTATACGAAATAACACAAAGCTAGGTTACAAAATAGAGCATCAAACATGGATGAATTCTGTAAAGATAACCATTAACACATAACAAGCATCATCAATGTGAAAGGAGCATCTAAAATGGATGAATTCCTATTACTTACTCTTAGAAAATAATATCAAAAAAAACATAATCATGAAAATGATATAAATGAACACATACCGAGCATAAACACCATGATAAATCTCAGAACAAAGAAGAGAGAAACTCATACATTTAATTACATAAAAATATTCAAGGAAAAAATACACAGTCCAACAACCTCTCCCTCTGACTTCCAACCTCTATTACATTGAATTTACAAGATATATATAGGAATATAACCCTTCCTTAAGATTTAGAGGTCGAAATTATCCAATTCCCCCAAAAGAGTAGTTTGTTACATCAAAATCTAGAACTGTATCCCAAAAAAAATACCAACCTATTGCAGAAATAACACTGCAATTATGAATTCTAAACTTCCAACTCATGATAGTTGTGTAAAATATCGAGGAGGTTTTGTAGATTAGTTTTTCATGAGAAAAAACCTCTCTCAGTTCCTTGAATTTTTTTTCCATTTACACAAGATATGCAATCCAAAAACATGTGTCAGACAGGAAAATTATGAGATCCGAAAAATAGGGCTCAAATATGCTCTATATTCTCCCAATATGTAGTGGATATGAAAAAAATTAAAGAGGTTATTGATTTTTAACCCGTCCTAAGGAAAAACCCCTTTCATTTTCCCACAATTCATCACCATTTGCTCAGGAACTGCCTTGGAAATCACCTGGTCACACAAAGAAAATAGTAATTTTTTTTATAAAAAAGTTTGAAAGTGGGTTTATCCCACATGCACTATGGGAGGTGAAACATTGAGGTTTATATATAATTTTCCACACCATTATATTTTATGTGTAGTGCACCCTTTTTGGCTCCTTCGTGGTCTCTTTCCCTTCTAAACTTAGACCTTGACTTGGAGAAATAAACCATAACCCAACCATCCATTCGACGAAGCCAAAATTTTGAAGGCACCTTTCAGCCATGTCTCTTTCTCTTTTATTAGTGCTAATAAGTCCAAATATGTGACAAATCCCTCATAGTATTGCTCATTTGTTCAACCAATTTCACCACGGCCTGAAGCACTTAAGTCCACTATAATAATCTCTAATAAGTAAATGTACATGAAGTAGACTAATAATACTAAAGTATCCCAACACTTTCAGAACATTGCTTTCCTCCATTGTAGAGAATGTTTTGGTGAAATTAGCATGTAAAGGATAAAAATATGATATAGAATTGGACAAAAATGGTGATTATAAGGATAAGGAGTTTTATGATGTGGTCAACGCAATATAAATGCGAGAATGGAAAAAACGATGTGAGGCTAGTGATAACGGCGGATCCGAGGTGAAAACATAGAAAAATAAGGTGGGTGGGTGGGATGCAAATCCATGTGCTAAAATTGGCTCCAACTAGGGAAGACGGCTCCTTTTAGGAGGTGTCAAGAACTGCAGATCTCTGGGAACTCATAGATCAATGCCTTCTTATTAGGTATGAAGTCACAAACAACTGCAAACTGATTTCAGAGAATTTGAAAACTAAACTGAAAATATGACTGCAAAGATGCTTACCAAGTAAGCTTATTTATGTACATATAACCTATTATAACAACGAATGCTTGATTTCAATCAATATAAAATATCCAATATAGCCAATCAAAAATCTGATCTAGTACTTAGGCCCCTTCACTTCTTTTAACGAAAATCAGAACCAGACCTTGTAAGTGCATTAGAAACTGATTGTAAGTCTGATCTCCACAACAACGAGCCATGAGATCATGAAAAACATGCCATGTACTGGAAATTAATTGGGACTCTACAGGGAAGTACTCCTTCATATAGAAAGTAATAGGATCATAAAATTAATGACCTATCTCTTGATCTTCAAAGTATTATGTAAATTCACTTTCTATTCATCATACAGTTTTAGATATGAGTCATTAGATTCATTGTCAAAACAATCCTCGATTTCAACTTCAAAATGCAGCACTATTGTTTCTTGTTTGGGAAAAGGGAGGTTTTCCAAGAATTTTTTAGGATCTTGGAAATTATATGATTTGATTTGATCATTTAAAAGCTTAATCTCGTTCCCAAACCTTTCAACAACTAATTCAAAGAATCTAATTTTACCTTCAGGATAAATCTTTGTAGATCTCAGACAATGAAGCACAGCCATTGAAAATACCTCATCTATTTGAATATCCACTAACTGATCCATGAATTCTTTCACAACTTCACAAAATAGAGGGTTTTCCACATACCCAATCATCTTGTTTTAGCACGTGACCTAATCAGTGAGAAGTGGAGGCACCATGAATGTCTTGATTTCTGGATTCTTCTGCCAGTGGAGTCTTTAGATCAACCTGAACTGCGTGGAGTCGCCAAGTGTATGATTTCAGCTTTCATATGCATCAGACCGTTTTCCACCATCAGCAATCAGATCTGAACTTTGATGATCTTTCCCGGGGAATATCTGTCACCTCGTTCCCCAGGCAACGATGCCAAAATGTTAGCCCCAAAAATATCCCAAGGCGAGGAAATCGAATGAGGTAACCTCAGACCTCTTTTGGCTTGGTATCTAGCCCTACCAATCTGGAGAGGGCTCTCTCCATGAAATCAAAATCAAATCTTAACTACGAAGGAAACTATTTTAGGTTAGATATATTAGGCTCAAAGGTTTTTTTTTAGGGTTTTTGGGTCGGAACAACAAGAGAGAAAGTACCATTGGGCAATGGAGTCAAGGTTGGTTTCTTTCTACAAATTTGAGGCAAATTAAGTGCTATGTTCAACTAGATAAATTATATGAAATGAGAGATGGAAAGGAGAAGAAAGCTCACTACAATATAAGCATCTATCAATGGATGAATCTCTACTGAAACTTTAGAATAAATAACACAAAAATAGGTTACAAAACAGAGCATCAAACATGGATGAATTCCTATCACTTACTCTCAAAAAATACTAGCAGAAAAAACATAATCATGAAAACGATCTATAGGAACACATACTAAACATAAACACTGTGATGAATCTGAAAACAAAGAAGAGAGAAACTCCTGCATTTAATTACATAAAAATATTCAAGGAAAAATACATAGTCCAACAACATCTCCCTCTGATTTCAAACCTCTATTTCTGTAGTAGGTTGGTCTTTTTTTTGGGATATATATAGAATTGTATCCCAAAAAAAAGACCAACCTACTACAGAAATATCACTGCAATTATGAACTTGAAACTTCCAACTCATGATATCTGTGTAAAATATGGAAGAGGTTTTTGTAGATAAGTTTGTTATGAGAAAAAACCTCTCTCAGTTCCTTGAAATTTTCTTCCATTTACCCGAGATCTGCAATCCCAAAACATGTGTCAAACAGGAAAATTCTAATATCCGACAAATAGGGCTCAAAGATGCTCTTTATTCTCCCAATCTGTAGCATATATGCCAAAACTGAAAGATTTTATTGTTTTTTAGCCCGTGCTGAGGACAAAACTCTTTCATTTTCCCACAATTCGTCACCATTTTCTCAGGAACCACCTCGGAAGTCAACTCGTCACACAAAGAAAATTGGAACTTTTTTTTAGAAAAAAGTTTGAAAGTGGGTTTATCCCACATGCACTATGGGAGGTTAAACATTGAGGTTTATATAAAATTTTCCATACCATTCTATTTAATGTGTAGTGCACCCCTTTTGGATTCTTTGTGGGCTCTTCCCCTTCGAAACTTAGACCTTGAATTCGAGAAATAAACCATAACCCAACCATCCATTCGACGAAGCCAAAATTTTGAAGGCACCTTTCAGCCATGTCTCTTTCTCTTTTATTAGTGCTAATAAGTCCAAATATGTGACAAATCCCTCATAGTATTTCTCATTTGGTCAAAAAAATTTACCACGGCCTGAATCACTTGAGTCCACTGTAATAATCTCCAAGAAGGCAATGAACACGAAGTAGACCAATAATACTAAAGTATCCCAACACTTTTAGAACATTGCTTTTCTCCATTGTAGATAATTTTTTGGTGAAATTAGCATGTAAAGGTGTTAGGTCCCTATATTAATAGTATAGTCCCTTATTGTTATTAGTGTAACCCCCTTATTGTTATTATTGTACCCTTGTAACCCCCATTTTGTTATTATTGTGCCCCTAAATTATTATTGTTAGGTCGGCTAGGATTACATTGTGGCCCACTAGGATTACAGTATGGCCACATGGACTCCTATATATAGAAAGGAGGTTTTGTAAATTGTATCATCCAATAATTTTTCATTTATGTAATGTATTGGAGGTTTCCCCCTCGAAGTGGCTTATTTATAAGGCGTTGATATCTCTTTTCTTCTATTTTTGGAGCTGGTTACTCAACATTTGGTTTATCCCACATGCACTATGGGAGGTTAAACATTGAGGTTTATATAAAATTTTCCACACCATTCTATTTAATGTGTAGTGCACCCCTTTTGGATTCTTTGTGGGCTCTTCCCCTTCGAAACTTAGACCTTGAATTTGAGAAATAAACCATAACCCAACCATCCATTCGACGAAGCCAAAATTTTGAAGGCACCTTTTAGCCATGTCTCTTTCTCTTTTATTAGTGCTAATAAGTCCAAATATGTGACAAATCCATCATAGTATTGCTCATTTGGTCAAAAAAAATTACCACGGCCTGAATCACTTGAGTCCACTGTAATAATATCCAAGAAGGCAATGAACACGAAGTAGACCAATAATACTAAAGTATCCCTTCTTGGATATAAAAGATGATATAGAATTGGACAAAAATGGTGATTATAAGGATAAGGAGTTTGATGACGTGGCCGACGTAATATAAATGCAAGAATGGACAAAATGATGTGAGGCCAGTGATAAGAGTGGAGCTGAGGTGAAAACATAGCAAAATAAGGTGGGGTGGGTGGGATGCAAATCCATGTGCTAACAAGCCCTATGGCCAAAATAATTGCATGAGAAACAATAACTATAAAAATGACTATTATACCTGAAATATGGATATATCCTTTGCATGCATGCTTGATGTTGCTTCTCCTTTTGATGAGAGGATTTGATCTCTCCATTACCGAAAATTGTTGCTATGTGTCCAGGAAAAACACAATTATAACACTTCCCAATTATATTATTGTTCATGGACCTCCTTCTCCTTTTTTCTGATTCATGCATGGTTGGAGGTTTTTAATTTTCTTTCTACCACTAGTTGCTCCAACATTTTCGGTTTTTCTTGTTGAAGCTTGAACACTAGATCTGAGCTGCTCTAATTATTTTCTTACAGATATTACTTCAGCCTTGAGTTTTTGAATCTCTGCTTCTAGTGCCATCATATTCTTGTGAGGAGGATTGATTTGTTACTGCAATGAAAGTAGAATCCTTTGCATTTTTATCCATTTCTGAAAAATACATTTTTCCTCCAAGATACAAGTTCTGCAACTTATCCAACTTTTCTTTGGCAGACTCACAATGCTTCACATGCATGCTATCAGGTTTTGAAATATTATTCAAAATCAATTTTTTATCTAAATCATTAGATTCATCTTTAACTCCATATTCAACTGATAGAAAAATGTGTTCATCAAAGAATATAAAATATGAATCCAAATTCACTCTCCAAGTTGAAAATTTACCTTCATGAAGTACTGGAATTCCTTGTTGATCCATTTCGGAAAATTTGCAAAAAATCTGCCAAAGTCTCCAAGATCCACTCTCTAGCAATCAATATGCAATCCAGAGCCTCGCTTTGATACCAGTTGCTGGAAACTAGATCACTACTGAGAGGGGCGGGTGGGGGAGGGGGGGGGGTGAATCAGTAGTGAGAGCACTTATAATTTTTTCTCCAAATATTAATCTTGCAATCCATTCACAAACTAAAACACACAACCATAGATCAGATCATCAAAAATAAACATGCAACCATAAAACAATCAATCACAATGGACACAAGTATGTCTAGTGGAAAACCCTTCCCCGGGAAAAAAACCCACCCTTCTGTTGTTGTGCTGCTCAATTCTTTTATTAATTTATTGAATAAATTTTACATGGATTAGCTCACTCCCATGAGCTAGAATACTGGACTTCTTTCACAGTATGTTTGCACTATCATACAGGAAAGTATTTCTCTCATGGATCTATAGACTACCATTTGTTGAAGGCCACCATGATCAACGATCCTCGCCTGGTTACTCTTGAACTAACAATCGAGTCTACAGAATTCAATCTGCTGGTAACTATCACAACCATCGGGCCTCACCGAATTTCTACCGAGCTATCCAACCACCATTAGATGGATAAATCTATTCCTTCTACTGAATCCTCCAAGTCACTGTATACTCAAAGCCTCCATGCCTTCAATTCCTCCATGTGAGCCTCGTTTCATATATTTTCAGAGTAGACTCATAATTCACTCAACATGAGCACTGAAGAAACATAGCATCAAATAATAATCTAATATCAAATTTGCATCACTAGATGCAATAAAAAAATCCACACAAGAAATAAAACAATCTCCTCAAACTCTACTCCAATCCACACATCAAAATCTCACTCACTTCATAATATAATGGCTGAAATCAACTTCATCTATCTGTTGCTACAACTGAAAATTGATTTAGAAAATATGCATAAAAAATCACACAACTTGCAATCTCTTCTCCAAGCTCTCACTCACTCCACACAATAAAACAATCAACAGAAAATTTATGATCATAAGCTTCGCCACAATACAAAAATTAGTTGAACAGTGCGAGGAATGCAGAGAAAATCTCATCAAATTCTTCAGTCGCTCCTATAGGATTGAATCCATGTGATTGAGATTATAGCCCCTCCTAGAGGACTGCATGCCAAAAAATGGAGCCTTTCAACCACTCCCACAGGCTTTTCTTCATGCGTCTAAGGCTGAAGCTAAGAAAAAACATTTATCATTCATCCCAGAACCTATGCCACCTGATGGATCATCTTCTTCAACTCCTGATGACACCTCCAAACATCTGTGTCAAGTCTGCACTGATGAAATATGCTAAGAAGAATTCAATGACATGCAAGACATATTTTTCCAACCTTAGTACCAATACCAACACCTTTAGCTCCTCAACTAACAACCATAACCTGCGCAAGCACTTCTAGGACCTATATCAACATCTTTGATTCTTGTAGCATCATATCCAACTCTTGTAGCAACAACATCATGTCATACAACTGCCTCCAACACTGGTAGAAGCACCTCCAATGCAAGCAACCATAACTCAATACATATAACAACATATCCAATGTGTCTAAGACATGTGGAAACATATGCATCACCTAGAGCAACACTCTAACCACTTGCAGCAACAACATATCCAACCAAAAACAACATGCCATGAGTCCATCTCAACTCATCCTCCAAAACACCTACACTAGGTCTAGTCATAAGTATGTTGACATCAATGCCAACTAACAAGACCATCAAGCCAACACACATCAACAAGCACTCATTAGACATGCATATGACAACAACATCTCCAACATGTTAACATCTATACCAACACTATAATGCCAACGGAAAAAACTATTCTTGAGATAGGTTTCATTATTACACGAGCTTGACATAGAGAAAAAACTATGCTTGAGATATGTTACCTTACCCCCAACATGACCTGCAGAGGCTAGTGGCTTAATTCCATCATGATAACTAGAGGATCATGCCCTCGAGACTTTATGGAGGGAGATTTGTTTCATTTTTTAATGAGCTTGACATTTTAAATGAAATATTCTCATATGGTGGCTTCATTTTTTACACGAGTTTGAAGCCAAAAACAACTATACTCAAAATAGGTCTCTTTTTTACACAAGCTTGAAACAGAGAAAATTTGTCCTTCGGATGCGTTACCTTGATCATGGATTCCAAGAGGAAAGCTCTGGAAGGACATAATGTCAAGGGACATGCCTCAATCATGGATTTGAAGAGGTTTTCATCAGACGAAAGAACAATGCTCTGGAAGGAATACATTTCAAGGGACTCAATAGGGGTAGGAAGACCAGGCTCCAATGTCCCCATTGAAGGGTTTTCCATATTAGCTATTGAATCTAGGTCAAAATAAGTTGGCCATACAATGAGAGGATATTTTTCATCGACAAATGAAGGCATGGGACAATGTTGCCACATAATTAACCTATGGTGGTGGGGGACTTGGGGGGGGGGGGGGACACCAATTGTATATATGGAATGTTCAAGGAGTTTATATTTTAGGTAATTGGATCAAGTCCAACAAATGAAAGATGTTCAATAGTCAGAATGCTTCCATTATGAGGGAAAGACATCACTCAAAAGAGTGTGGACATGAAAAATTTCCTGGCATAGGCATAGTCTCTCCCAAAGAGAAAATTGAAATCAAAGGGGCCTTGGACTGTAAAATCAGTACAAACATTTTTTCCTTCCAAGGTAATAGGTAGCTGAGGAAGGATCCCTAAAGGTTCATTGGCCCTTCTGTTAAAAGCCAATAGATTCTAAGTAACAAATAAGAGCTAAGGGGAACCTATGTCTTTCCAAGTAGTCGAGGATATAATGCTAACATAAGCACCTTAATATATAATAGTGTGATATATATGCTTACTACAAGCCTACACAATGAATTGGAAAGGCATCTAAGAAGGGAGATGAGGCTTTGTCAATCTATTCCAATTGCAAGAAAAAACCTTAGTACTTGGAGGGGGTTTCGTGGAATTGGAGAAACACCTCCTTGTATAGTGGAATATGAAGTAACAATAAAAACATGAGCAATATCAACTTCACTTTCTAAAGAGAGAGTGGGATCAACCTATGAGTGAATCGGTTCGACCACTTCGACTTCACTCTTGAAAGGATCAATTATACTTCACTCTTCAAGGGAAGATTGGGATCGACTGATGATGGAGTTAGAATAACCACTTCGTCAACTAACAGTGGGTCGGGAGAAATACTACAGTAACCAATTGGAAGTTGGTGTTGAGAAACAATAGGTTTTTCCAACAATTTCGAGGCTTCATCCATATAAAGGAAAAGGCTATTTCTATGGCTCCCTCTCATAACCTACAAGGAGACCTAACTTTACCATTTTCCCTAGGACCTTATGATTATTGGTTGATGGACCAGTGATGAGTTGATGAGAACATGTTAGATCCCTATAATAATAGTGTAGTCCCCTTAGTGTTATTGTTAAAGTAGCCCCCATATTGTTATTGTTGTGCTCCATAGAAGCCCACTATTATTATTGTTGTGCCCTTACATTATTATTGTTATGTAGGCTCTATTTATATTGTGACCCATTAGACTCCTTTATATAAAAATGAGGCCTTGCCATTTGTATTATCTAAGAATTATTCATTTATGTAATGTAAAGGAGGTTTCCCCCACTAAGAAGATATTTTTTAAGTTGTTGATCTATTTTTTCTTCTGCTTTATGATTTGGTTGCATAACATTTGGTATCAGAGCTTTGGGATTATAGGGTTTCACTGTTGAAAACATACCATCATGGAATTTTATCTATAATTTTTCTTATAAAAAGGTTCAGAAGCTGAAATTGCAACCACATGGAGCCAAAATATTGATCGATTGCTTGTAAAAATTTTAGATCTTGATTCACTATTTTTTTTGAGAAATGGTTCAAAGAAGTTAGGGTTTTTGTATGCTCCAGAACTAAGTCTCAAAGAGGTGACCTTGGGAAAATCATCATAACCTCCTCTATGAGCATCAGTTTCATTAAAAGTGACCGAAATTGCACAAAATTTAGTTTTTTTTAATATCATTTTCAGGGCCGAAGGTCAAAATAGTGACACATGGCACCTAGTACAAGTTCAATATACTGAACGAGTCCATAATCAGGTCATCATGGGATATTGGGAATAAATTTATCTTAAAGAATCCAATTTTGGTATGACTTGTGACATTGGAAAGAAGACTCAAAGGGGTTCCACAAGACGGAATTTCAAACCTTGGAGAGCCTAAATTACATATTTACAAGTATTTCAATATTGAACTCCTAAAATCAAGAAAAATGTGTGTATTTTTTTTTAAATTGCATAACTTTTGTTTGAAAAAATAGTTTTAATTGATTCAAAGGGTATATTGAAGCATAGATATTAGTATTGGGTTCTAAAATTCCTCCAAAAAAAAAAAAAGAATTCTACACCCATTAATCCCTCAGAAATCTCTACTATGACGCATGAACAGGAAGAATTGCAACATGATATATCAAAATTATTGGACCAAGTGCAACAAATTTCGCTCTCACAGAGAGAAACCAAAGATGAAATTAAAGGGGATATGGATGATTTAAAGGAATAATTAAAATGAAAAATGGATGGTTTAAAAGTAGAAATAAAAGGTGACATGAATGTTTTAAAAGAAGACGTGGAAGTGTTGAAGGAAGGGTTGACAAAGTTGTTACAAGAAAGGATTCTCAGTGGTGACAAGGTGATCCATGAAAATAATGATAAGGACAAAAGGAATATGAATTATGATTTTAGAGACTCCAATATTGCATTTAATACCCACCATATTCCAAATATTGATATGAGGAAGTTTGATGGAAAGGATCTGGTAACATGGATACTACAGATGGAGCAATATTTTGATCTCCACGATGTGCAACACACACAAAAGGTAAACATTGCTTCTTTATATTTAGAATAAAACCAATTTATATGGTATCGATGGATTTGTTCTCATAAACCACATTTCAATTGGTAAACTCTTACAAAGGAAATGATAACACATTATGAGGATGCAAAGGGAAAAACCTTATTTATCCAATTGATAAATCTCAAACAAAAGGGTTCAATGGTGGAGCACATTGAGGACTTTTAAAAATTGAATATCAGAGCAACTAATATTCCGGAGGAGCATAGGATTGATGCCTTCATAGGGAATTTAAAGGTTAACATCCAACATGACGTTCACCTTTGGGAACTTGATTCATTGGAGAAGGAATTCAAGGTGTCAAGAAAAGTTGAAAGAAAAATTATGGCAACAAGGAAGCCTACCACTCACAACTATAAAGATGGAAATGTTGATTCTCCTAGAATTACACAACATACAAGGTTGACATGACAACAATTGGAAGAAAAAAAATCAAGAGGGATTTGTTGTAGTTATGATAAAAAATACACTAAAGGTCATAAGTGTGCTAAGAAGAAATTATTTTACATAAATTGTGAAGAGGAGGAAGAAAAAGAACAAGAAACGTAAAAAGAGGAGGATATACTCTAAGAACCAACCCCGGAGAAAAAAGAAATGAATCCAACCATATCTTGTAATGCATTGGTAGGAATTACCACTCCTCAAAATCTCAAGATAAAAGGATATATCAAGAAGAAAAAGGTAATAGTGTTGATTGATTCAGGTAGTACACATGATTTTATTTATTGTAAGATGGTCAAGGATTTTAATTGATTCCTATATCCAACACCAGAGATTCAAGTGATGGTTTCAAATGGACAAACTATAAATTGCTCTGGAAAGTGCCACAATATCAAGATAACCATGGGGGAATATGTATTGAATATTCCAATGCTTTCCATTCCCTATAATCAAATATAATGGCATGACAAAGCTTCTAAAGAAATAACAATGGGGTGTAATTGTACAATTATTATCACTAGAGACTCAATTATCGAAATCATCTATTTATCCAGATATCCAAAATTCCTTGGAAAATAATTCAAAGGTATTTGAGACTCCCAAAGGCCTCCCACCTATTCGTGATCATCACCATGCTATTCATTTGATTCCAAGAAGTGTTCCTCCAAACATCAAGACTTACATATATCCATATGCACAAAAGAGTGACATTATACATATGGTTGCAGAAATTCTAAACTTCGGTATAATTCAACCTATTCAAAGTTATTTCTCTGATCTAGTAGTATTGGTTCACAAGAAGGATGGATCATGGCATATGTGACCGGATTATAGGGAGCTTAACAAGCTCACTATTAATGATAAATTTCCCATTCCTATCATTGACGAATTGTTGGATGAATTACATGCATCAATTTACTTCACTGAGCTATATCTTCTTTTGGGATATCATCAAATTAGAATGAGGATTGAAGACATTCCAAAAACACCATTCAGAACTCATGAGGGTCATTATTAATTTTTGGTCATGCCTTTTGGCCTTACTAATGCACCTTCCACATTCCAAGGTTTGATGAATTTCAATTTCAAACCCTTCCTTAGAAAATTTGTGTTAGTATTTTTGATGATATACTAATCTATAACAAGTCATGGAAGGATCATGTTCAACATGTTGACAAGGTGCTCAAAGTATTGGAGGAGAAACAATTATATGCAAAAACCTCCCAATGTTTCTTTGGAGTACATGAGGTGGAATATTTGGGTCATATTGTATCTCATGAGGGTGTTAAGGTATACCTTAACAAAATTAAATTCCTTCAAGGAATGGAAAATCCCTACAACCATAAAGCATCTTCAAGGATTTCTTAGGTTGACAGGATATTATCTCAAGTTTTTTAAGAATTATGGGAGAATAGCAACACATCTAACAACATTACTGAAGAAAGATGCATTTTCTTGGACTCCAGAATCAATGAAGGGCTTTGAACATCTTAAAGAGGTAATGTGACAAGAACCAGTCTTAGCTACACCAAACTTCACAAAAACCTTTATTGTAGAATGTGATTCCTCAGGAAATGGAGTTGGTTATGTTTTAATGCAAGAAGGAAGACCCATTTCTTTTTAAAGTTGTCCAATCAAAGGAAAGTATTTACAGAAACCTATTTATAAGAAGGAAATGTTGGCAATAATACATGCACTAAATCAATGGCGACCTTACCTAATGGGAAGACACTTCAATGTAAAAACATATCATGATAGTCTTAAATTATTTTTGGAACAAATATTATATTCAGAAAAGCAGCAAAAATGGGTCACTAAGATGTTGGGTTATGCCTTTGAAATCATCTACAAAAAATGGAAGAAAAATTTTGTTGCAGATGCACTCTAAAGAAAGGATGAGGATGTGGAAGCATTTCTTTGTTCCATGTCTATTATCCAACCTGATTGGAACACTGAAGCAAGGGATGAATGGAAGAGTGACGAAAAGGTGTGGACACTCATTCAAAATTTTCAGCAAGACCCCAGTACATCTGATACATTTAGTTGGAAAAATGATTCATTATGGTACAAATATCGCCTATATATTTGTAATAATTCCCAACTCAAACAAAATATTATTTTGGAATTACACACCTCCCCCTTAGGAGGGAACTCGGGATTTTCAAAAAACTTATCACATGATCAAGAAGCAATTTTTTTGGGAGGGCATTAAATATGATATTCAGAAGTTTGTGGCAAAATGTTTGGTTTGGAAACTAAATAAAGTTGACACAATTAAGACCCTGGGCCTATTAAAACCTTTAGTCATTCCAAGTCAGCGTTGGGAGGAGGTATCAATGGATTTTATCACAGGTTTACCCAAGTCTAAAGGAAGGAGCATCATCATGGTGGTAGTTAATAGACTTACCAAGTATGCACGCTTTTGTGAATTATCTCATTATTTTAAAGTCAGTACAATTGCTACTGCATTTATGGAAACAATTCAAAATTTACATGGAAACCCAAAGTTTATTGTAAGTTATAGAGATCCCATTTTCATTGGAAATTTTTGGACGAAATTATTTTATTGTCTTGGTACTCAATTAGCTCATAGCTCATCTTATCATCCTCAATCTGACGCGAAAAAATAGATAGTAAAAAAATGTTTTGAAGGATATATTCGTTGCTTTGTATCTGATAAGTAAACACAACGAGTCAAGTCGTTACCTCTGGCTGAATGGTGGTATAACACTTCCTTCCATACTGCAACAAAAATGACCCCATTTATGGCACTTAATGGATATCATGATCCAGGTGGATATTGGTGGCCACCCGCCAATTCCACTTGGGGCCCCACCATTTTTTCTTTCATTTTTTCAGTTTCCTTAATTGTAACACAATTTACTATTTTTAGCAGTCTTTTTTCAGGTACTGAACTTCTAGAGCCATTTTGAGGCCCAAAACGACGATTTTTTGGGAATCTGGGAGAAACATGGGTATTTGACTGATGTTTCTTACATCAAAAGTTGTAGTCCTCGTATAGATATTTATAACGAGGTATTGTGCATGTCAAACGAAGATTGTATGCCAAAGTTACACCCTAGGAAGTTGATGTACTAATTTACCTAAACGGGGCCCATGGTTTTGGCGCTTCATCTCCTAGGGTTATGTTTTTGGATGTTTAGGGTTTTACATTGTTTCTCAATAATAAATAGGCCTTCGAGCCTCATTGTAATAGAGTTCAGAGGCCTGTAGGTGCCACATCTCTTCTCAGAGATAACCTACCAACGCCCTAGCTAGTTTATTTCCATTATGTATGTAAGCATATTTAAGTTATGTGATATTAATGAAATGAAGTCTTATTTTTGCTACATCTCTGTGTTTATGTGTATTTCTGTATTTTATTGCCTTCCTGCATAAGCCGGGATCATATCACCCCCTGTCCATCACATCATATTTAAGAGAAAAATCTAAGGTTCAAGCAGTGGAAGATCACATCAAGCATCAACAACAAATTCTCCAACTCTTAAAAGATAACCTCACTCTTGCGCAAAATCGAATGAAAAAACAAGCATATCAACATCGAAGTGAAATATGTTTTGACGTACGCGACTGGGTATTTTTACGACTACAACCATACAAACAAATTCCCCTCAAGCAAGCTAAGAAGGATAATAAATTATCACTCGAGTACTATGGTCCTTTCAAGGTGTTGCAAAAGATTGGTACTATGGCATGCAAATTGGAGTTGCCTACATCTTCTTGAGAACACCAAGTTTAACATTTTTCATGCTTAAAAAAGGTTATCGGTGATCAACTCCCAGTTCAAACAATATTTCCAGAACTTGACAAAGAAGGAAGAATCATATTGGAGCTTGAAGCAGTCATAAAAACAAGAACCTGACAACTACGAAATCGATCATTTTCAGAGTATCTCATTAAGTGGAAGAACTTACCCACTGAAGATTCCACATGGGAGGATGATAATTTTATACAGAAGCATCTAGAACTACTCAAGCATTGAGGACGACATTTTTTTTTGAAGGAGAGGGGAATGTTAGGTACCTATAATAATAATGTAGTCCCCTTATTGTTATAATTGTTAAAGTATCCCTTGTATTGTTATTGTTGTGACCCATAGGAAGCCCACTATTGTTATTGTTGTTCCCTTACATTATTATTGTTACGTAGGCTATAATTATATTGTGATTCCTTAGACTCCTATATATAGAAAGGAGGTATTGTCATTTGTATCATCCAAGAATTTTTCATTTATGTAATGTAAAGGAGGTTCCCACCTCAAAGAGGATAATTTATAAGTCGTTGATCTATCTTTTCTTTTTCTTTGTGAGTTGGTTGCATAACATAATCCTTAGACCATACTTCTAATATTGTGGGAATACCATGGAAATCATTAAGAATGTGGTCGCCCTTACAAAGCTTGCAAAGGAATTTGGGTTTGTGATGTATGTTGGAAGGTTTATCAATATTATCAACAGTGACAACAATTTTTGGTTGGTTTCCCCCTTACTTATTCTGCTTCTTAGTATGTTTCATTTTCTTCTTCTTTTTAACTCTCTCGTTACTAGCACTAGGACTTTCACCAGGTGAGGAAGAAGAGAATACATAATGTGCAAAGATGAAAAAGAGTCAACATGAGGTTGGTCTTATTGAGATGGAGAACTCAACTGAGGAGAAAAATGGGTGTTTGGGACCAAAGAAGTTAAAAACAACCATACTGGTAAACCTATCATTAATCTAGGAAGGGACAACATAGCCATATAAGGAGGAACAATATTTATGATTTAAGGAAAAATACTAGGATCCCCATAAAAAGGGGTTCACGGATTGGAAAATTATGGAATTTTTTCCATCAGACTCGACCTAAGGTTTTCTAAATGGGAAAAAAAACAACACACTATCAAATCTAAGGAAGCAAACCATAGCAAAGGCTTCCCACAGTGACCACACTAGTTGGTGACGAAATCCAACATTTTGAGATTAATATGAAAAGTGGTTAAAGAGGGAGTGGTTGGAATAATAATGTTAGAGACCTACTTAACGGTCCAACCATAGTGAAAGTACCCTCACATATAGTGGAGCATCCTCTAGGAAGGCCAAAGTGAATTTGACCAACGTTTATCCCAAATATAGTGAGGACATACACCTCACCCTCACCTTATGTATGAGCCATAAGACAAAAGGCACTAAGGTCACCACCTACAACAACCAAGCCCAGGGGGACAATCAACAATTTGACATACACACAAGGGTAGGGAAATAAACATGAGATCTCCCTAAAAGGTTCCTCAAAGTGAGGGTAGTCCTCCCAAGTGATCCCCAAGTGTTCTACAACATCATTTGTAATACGTGAAAATCAACCCCGCCAAGATCAATGAAGAAGGGTAGATTAATTCACTAGGCCCAATGTGACCTCGTGCTTAACTCATGTGTGAGAGGATCTTCCTAGACAATGTGATGTAGTAAATGGTTTTTCACTCCCTAACTCAAGATTATAATGTTTGTTTTGTAGCCTTCAAGAGTTTAAACTCACCACCTACTCCAAGGACCTACACATAATCTAATGTAGGTGCGCTACCAGATAAATGTACAAATGTTGAATCAATTTTATTGGCATTAATTTTATGGTTTTTGTTTACATAATAGTAATGTGGAGTTGAAACTAATGATGTTTTGAAGCAACTCATAATCTCAAGTGCAATCAAAAGAAATGCAAGATTTTATTTTGATGAGTTCTAGCTACAAGAAGGAGTAAGAGTTTTTAAGTAAAGAAAAAAGTGTAAAATTCAATGCAAGAAACATGGACTACTATTTGAATGGAAATCAAAGAAACTATAGCATACATGATTCCTAGCGCCCCCCCAGATATGAGGGGATTTTTTTTTTTTTTTTTAAATGCAACTTACTTCGCTTAAAAATGAAAGCTAAAAAATAGTCCACCTATGAACTTGAATGAAATATGCAAACAAAACATGCACTTTGTTATCTCTCAGTAATTTCTCAAGGCTAAAGAAAGAAATCACCGAGGTAACCACAAACCTACTTTTGAGATTAGGATCTAGCCTTCCTAATGCTCAGAGAGGGATCTCTTTTAATGATTTAACTTTGTTTTTTTAATTGATTTTAGGCTAGTTATGAAAGATTGATTTGGTTTGATTTTGATTTGTTTGCTAGAATTATTGATTTAGATGGATAGTTGTCTTTTCTACTTTTCCATTGGGCTATGGAGTCAAAATATCAAGAAAACAGGACATAATCAAATTCTAAAGGAAGTGTTTACAGGGCAGGGTAGCTGAGCAAAATTAGAACTTAAAGGCTGAATGGTGAAGTGGTTTTCAATCGGGATCAAGGAGAAGTTAAGGATTATTTAAACCAGATGATGAAGGAAGGTGAAAGAGGTCAATCGGGATGGGAGAGAAATTAAGGATTCTCAGATCCAAATATCAGAGGAAAACATTAAAATGAATAACATTTCAAAATAGAGTGTATTTAAACAATTTATGTAATAATATTCATGTTATAACATTTAAATTTGGAAAAACATGCAATTTTATGGAATACTTAAGGAAATAACATGAACAATTGAAATATACTTAACTGAAGTAGCTCAACACATGAATCCTATAAAGAAATTCCTTTATTACTTATTATGTCCATCAACTTTGAAATGGTACAATAAACCCTCAGGTAGTAGATCAATTCAACTATAGAAATGTTCAGGAATCCACACCTCAATACTTAGAATTAATGAAGTATTTATACAACTTATATTACAAAATATCTTGTCAATTGACTAGGATTTATTCTAGGAAATAAATTATTTGGATGCAAAAAGGTAGTGACACCTTTCTAACTAACTGAAATCTGGCGTTGATTCTCTGATTCGGTGTTATTTGCTTATTTCTTTCATGTTGGCTTGTCTTTTACGCTTTCTTCTTCCTCTGTCTTTCTTCTGTTTACTCTTTAAACTATCTTTGCTTTATCTACCTTTCATCTGTAGTAAATCACACTGACTTTCTTATGTTTTTTTGTTTTTAGGAAAAATGGATTTTACTGAAAAGACATTTGTAACTTCATGTAAAATATGTCCTAGTGAGTTACTTTGAATAAACTTCGTTGTAGCTAATGTAAATGTTTTCATCTTTGGTAACCATAAATGTTTCGGTTTCAATGGTCTTTCTCTACTGTATTGCTGCACATAATCTTCTGTTGAATAAAGCTTTCGAATACATTTCCTGTGAGTTTGGATTAAACAGGTTTGAACGAGTATCAAACTGTTTATCCAATTTCCTGGTATGCTAATTACCTGAAAAATAAAACAATAGTTAATGAAACACATGTTTGCATGGAAGCGAGTAATGTCTTTATTGAACTGGGAGGTCTGTGGAAAGAATTTTGGACTGCAAAAGTTCAATTCTGGTTGGAAATTGCCTTTTATTCCGTTTGCAATGGTTATTTTTTGGTATATTTCGTGAATTCGCAGAGGTAAGTAAACAAACGAAACAATCGAGATTTCATATTTTAAAATTATATGATTTTTCACACTGTGAAGCAGGTCTAGTGGTTTATTGCAATGTCGCGGGGGTAAATTATTGGTTTATCACAATGTAGGGTGGACAGGCAGTTTATCGCATAGTGGAAGGATGGTTTGGCGGTTTTGTATGAGGGGGTGCGATAAGATGTGTGAGTGCCGTGTGGCAGGGAGGGCGGTGGATAAACCACCCATTTCGTACCCCCCCTCGACTTTAAACACCAGACTGCCGGGGGATACAAAATGACTTGTGGGACATTTGATCCAAATGGCGATGATCAGATGGATGTTAGAAGTGACGGGATTTGATAGGTGGGACCGGGGATAATTTATGCAATGGGGTATAATATATATATATATATATATATATATATATATATATATATATATATATATATATATATATATGTATGTATGAAGTTTTTAATAATAGATGTGGGTCGGGTGATATGAATGGGTTAAGAAGGGATTGGGGATTAATATAGCGGGGTAAGGATATATAATCAGAGGGGTTTAAAACAAAGTGGGACCCGACGATATATTACAGTGGGGAATTAATATATACGGGAGGGTTAATATGCTAAGGGGGTTGGTAAATATATAAAGCGGGAAGTTAAATGGAATAAAGGGGGTTATATAACTATAGGCTAAACTAAAATAAGGGAATTCGAGAAAAATAGATATGGGGGTTGAATACGGTAGGGGGTTAATATGATATATATTAACAATGGGCTAAAGAAATGTCAGGAATGTATTATGGTGAAAATATTAAAATGAAGTAGGACCCAATATATTAAGCGCTGCAAACTTTGGATAAATGGGTTTTTCCTGTTTTATATGAAAAATCAAAGTTAGTAAAGGGGAAGGGGTATTAGTAATGGAAATAGGTTTTTCAAAGGGGAATGAGGGTTTTTTAGGAAGGGAAAAGAGTTGGGATAAGGGGAAATGTTAGAAATGGCCTTAGTGAAAAGGGATAAACAAATTATGCTTTCCATAACTTGTGAAAGTATTCTTCCTACCCATTACTTATCTTAACATTTTTATTTCCTTTATTGGGCGCATTTGAGCTTGCTGACACTTTTATTTTCTTTTCATAAGAAAAATAACCTATTTCTAACCTTATAACTTCCAATGGCTCAAATTAAACTAATGAGCTCATTTTTATTCTCTACCTAACTACTGATTTGCCAAGATTTAATGGTTTGGTCGGATCTTTATTCACTAACTATCATGACATGAAATTTAAAGATATGAATGAATCAAGATTAAACTGTATGACCATCATGAATTGTGGCATTTTGGCCAAGCTGCACACAATTTCATTTGTAAAAGTAACAAAATTAAGAGTAGTGGCATTTGAATGTGCAACACTTTCAGGATCTATTTTTGTTTCTTTCTGTGGGGTTCATACTTTATATCCTTTTTTTAATCTTCTTTCTTTTGGTCCTTTGATTTTTATTTTAGGACATACCCTCTTTTCATTTTTTTTAATATGGGAAAACATTTGCATAGAGCAAAGGTATGTACAATATTATGAGATTAAAAATAACAACTCAGAATTATGATCCCTATTAATATAGGACCCTAACAGCGGCTTCACTTGGGGATGGCATCTCCTTGTGAGATGTCAAGAACATCGTCGACTAGTGACCTGATCCATTGGGCCAATCCCAAGCCTGCACATGCTTTTTTATATCATCTCTGTGACTGAAAATATCAAACTGAAATCATAGCCTTTTCTGCAAACTGAAATCTGACACATGCTAAACTAAAATCTGATCTAAAATAAACTTGCCGCTGAAAACAAAATCCAATCAAACTGAAATTCTACCTACTTACTCTAATCAGTTGTACAACTACTGATTAAGTAAAATGAAACAACCAATGCAACCATTCAAGCATTATATACATTGATGGATTTTGCTGCATTCGCTTGTTTGTGATGAAAACTAAAGCTCTACAACCAATAGAAACTTATCAACAAATATGAATTTCATAAGGAAATATTTAATTTCCTTTGTTGAATCCACAAACTGTACAAAAGGATATTCCAAGGCATATGCACTAATGTTCAACTGATCCAAGCAGTTGTACATCTATTCTAGATGGCCTCCATGCCATGAAACTAAACTGTTATTTTTACCTTTATTTCCCTACAAAATTAACCTATGATTGTCCTGAGATAATCGCAGATTTTTAGATAATCTTTGTGATGATATTTCTACTAATGGAAATGTCTGTCTAACGAGACTTTTATCATCTTAATCCTTAACCTCATAGTTAGTTAATGGAGAAATATTTTGATTGCATTCATCATCCAACACATCAGCTATTGGATCATGAAAAACTTGGAAGGATTGTTGCAACCTATTACATATGGGTTTCAATGGGACTTCATAAATTTCTACAGGCTGCTCATCCTTTGCTTTAGAGATATTATAAAAAAATTCCTTTAAAAAATGAAATGCTTCAAAACATAGTGGTATAGAACTTTCCTATGTCATTTGATCGGGTATTTCAATGGAATTTGATAACTGTAATTGTGAAACTGAAGAATCTTGATCAAGAGTTTCATTGTCTTCTTTGTTGTTAATAACAATACCTAAAGGCTGCTGATTTTTTGTTGCATTAAAGTTGTCTCTAATGAACTGAAATGAAGAAAAACAAAGAGGCAAAGATCCTTCACTTATTTCAAAATTTTATGCTCTTTCTTCTTCACTACCATAGTTGATATGTATTGGTTGATCACTGTATTCGAGTTGCCGAAAATGAATTTCCTTATCCCACAAACTAGCTACTAATTGCTCTGTAAAGTTAGCTTGAATTTGGAGAACATAATTATCATCATATTGATCATATTTATGAAAATCATTAAAAGAAGGAATGTCATCAAACATACACATTATATTAGCAGATTTCTCCTCCACATATTGATCTGTAAATCCATTTTTCTGATCTATGGTAGTTGGGATTAGCAGGAAAGTGTTTATGGCCAGCAACCTCTTCTTTTTCTGCAATAAGTGGGTCATGGCGATCTTGAACTAAAAATCCATATTTCATGGTGATTTTTTGTATCATTTCCTCTATTTTACTTACCAATATGTCGAGTTTTACCTCTGAAGATGTCAGGTGCTCTGCAATGTTGTTTTTCTTTTCTTATGCTTTCAAATTTTCCCTTCTAATAAATAGATTAACTTCTACATCTACTGCAATATTCTGCATCTATTCAAGTGTTTCCAAGTTTCTTTTTCTTAGCTGAAACTCTATTTCCAGATCAAAGGCCTTTGGATAATGCAAGAGAGATTAGTCAGGAGGAGGTCTTATATTTGTTGGCATTGAATAATAAACTTGATTAAATATGGCAGAAAATTGTTGTATTGTCTCGTTTGGATGTCTTTTCAACTGATGATATTCTTCTATGATCATAAAAAGGTTGACTCTGATTATCCATATATCAAGGAAAATTTTGAAAAACTGTTGGAATTTGAGATGCTTGCAATAGGCAGGTTCTTGAACCAACTCTTTACTTTACTTTAAAGAAAGAGAAAAAATCCTGATTCTAACATCATCTTCATCAATCTTAAATAGGTCCAGATAATTCTCAAAACCTTGAATATGTTTTCGGCAGTGATGCTACCATTTTCTCCATAAAACTCGGGGAGATATTTGTAATAGTTATCAGGGAAATCATGGAGTATAGGAGGTAATATGAGTGGCTTATATCTATCAGGAACTTTACAAGGTATAGGAATAGATACAGGAATTGTAAGATTAGTCTTGATTACTTGAGGCTTATCAATCGAAATATGATCATCATAAGTTTCAGAATAAAGTTGCTCAAAGGGATAGGAATAATTTATATTTACAATCTCCAAAAGAAAGCAATTAAATACTAGTCTAAGATCTTTTCTAAAATACAATATGCATTGAAAAATATTTTTGATGAGGAAGAACATGATGTCTTGGATTATAATCCAAGATAGAAACCTGATATTCCCATTCTATTTTTTCATGTTCATTCCTCCAGTGGAGTATTGGATCTGATTTTGAAATTGATTTGGAGTCGCTAGGTGGATCATTTTAGCCTTTGTGTGTTTGATCACTCTCCACCAGCATAGATCAGATCTGATCCTTGTATCATCTTTCTGAAGAAGATGTTCTGCCCCGGTATGGTCGCCGCTATGTTATCACTCAGAAATTTCTCAAGTCTAAAGAAATAAATCATCGAGGTAACTATCAACCGCTTTTGGAGATTAGGATCTAGCCTTCCTAATGCTCAGAGAGGGATCTATCTTAATGATTTAACTTTGTTGTTTTAATTGATTTTAGGCTAGTTGTGAAAGATTGATTTGGTTTGATTTTGATTTGTTTGGTGGAATTACTGATTTAGATGGATAGTTGTCTTTTCTACTTTTCCATTGGGCTATGGAGTCAAAATATCAAGAAAACAATATAGAATCAATTTCTAAAGGAAGTGTTTACAGGGCAAGGTAGCTGCGCAAAATCATATCTTAAAGGCTGAATGGTGAAGTGGTTTTCAATCGGGATCAAGGAGTAGTTAAGGATTCCTTAAACCAGATGATGAAGGAAGGTGAAAGAGGTCAATCGAGATGGGGGAGAAATTAAGGATTCTCAGATCCAAATATTAGAGAAAAACATTAAAATGAATAACAATTCAAAAAAAGGTGTATTTAAACAAGTTCTGCAATAATATTCCTATTATAACATTTAAATTTGGAAAAACATGCAAGTTCATGGAATACTTAAGGAAATAACCTGAACAATTGAAATATACTTCACTGAAATAGCTCAACACATGAATCCTGTATAGAAATGCCTTTATTACTTATTATGTCTGTCAACATGGAAATGGTACAATAAACCCTCAGGTAGTAGGTCAATTCAACTATAGAAATGTTAAAGAATCCACACCTCAATAATTCAAATTAGCGAAGTATTTCTAAAACTTATATTACAAAATATCTTGTCAACTAACTAGAATTTATTCTAGCAAATAAAATATTTGCATGCAAAAAGGTAGTGACACCTTTGTAACTAACTGAAATATGGCGTTGATTCTATGATTGTTGTTATCTGTTTGTTTCTTTCATGTTGGCTTGTCTTTCACGCTTTCTTCTTCATCTGTCTTTCATATGTTTACTCTTTCAACTGTCTTTGATTTATTTGCCTTTCATCTGTAGTAAATCACACTGACTTTCTTATGTTTTTGTGTTTTTAGTCAAAATGGATTTTACTGAAAAGACATTTGTAACTTCATGTAAAATATGTCCTGGAGAGTTACTTTGAATAAACTTTATTGTAGTTGATGTAAATGTTTTCATATTTGGTAACCATAACTATTTCTATTTTAATGGTCTTTCTCTGTTGTATTGTTGCACATAATCTTCTGCTAAATATATCTTTTGAATACATTTCATGTGAGTCTGGAGTAAACAAGTTTGAACTAGTATCAAATTGTTTATCCAATTTCCTGGTATGCTAATTACCTGCAAAATAAAACAATAGTCAATGAAACACAGGTTTGCATGCAAGTGAGTAATGTCTTTATTGAACTGGGAGGTCTGTGGAAAGAAGTCTGGCTGCGGAAGTTCAATTCTGGTTGCAAATCTCATTTTTATTCTATTTTCAATGGTGCTTTTTTGGTTTCTTTCGTGAATTCGCAGAGGTAAGTAAACGAACGAAATAGTTGAGATTTCATATTTGAAAATTCTGTGATTTTTCACACTGTGAAGCAGTTCTAGCGGTTTATTGCAATGTTGCGGGGGTAAATCGGTGGTTTATCATACCGTTGGGTGGACAGGCAGTTTATCGCACACTGGAAGGGTGGTTTGGCGGTTTTGTATGAGGGGTTGCGATAAGATGTGTGAGCGTCATGTGGCATGGAGGGCGGTGGATAAACCACCCATTTTTCACCCACCCCCCCGGCTTCAAACATCGAACTATCAGGGGATGTGAAATGACTTGTGGGACATCGGATCCAAATGGCGATGATCGGATGGATGTTATAAGTGACAGAATTTGATAGGTGGGACCGGGGATAATTTATACGATGGGGTATAACATATATGCGAAGATTTTAATAATAGATGTAAGTCGAGTGATATTAATGGGTTAAGAAGGGATTGGGGATTAATATAGTGGGGTAAGGATATATAATCAGTGGGGTTTAAAACAAAGTGGGACCCGCGGATATATTAAAGTGGGGAATTAAAATATACGGGAGGGTTAATATGCTAAGGGGGTTGGTAAATATATAAAGAAGGAAGTTAAATGGAATAAAGAGGGTTATAAAACTATAGGCTAAACTAAAATAAGGGAAATCGGGAAAAATAGATATGGGGGTTGAATACGGTAGGGGGTTAATATGATATATATTAACAATGGGCTAAAGAAATTTCGGGAATGTATTATGATGAAAAGATTAAAATGAAGTAGGACCCAATATATTAAGCGCCGCAAACTTTGGATAAGTGGGTTTTTCTTGTTTTATATGAAAAAGCAAAGTTAGTAAAGGGGAAGGGGTATTAGTAATGGAAATAGGTTTTTCAAAGGGGAATGAGGGTTTTTTAGGAAGGGAAAAGAGTTGGGATAAGGGGAAATGTTAGAAATGGCCTTAGTGACCAGGGATAAACAAATGATGCTTTCCATAACTTGTGAGAGTATTCTTCCTACCCATTATTCATCTTAACATTTTTATTTCCTTTATTGGGCGCATTTGAGCTTGTTGACCCTTTTATTTTCTTTTGATAAGAAAACTAACCTATTTCTAACCTTATAACTTCCAATGGCTCAGATTAAAATGAAGACCTCATTTTTATTCTCTACCTAACTACTGATCTGCCAAGATTAAATGGTTTGTCCAGATCTTTATTCACTAACTATCATGACATGAAATTTAAAGACGTGAATGAATCAAGATAAAATTGTATGACCATCAAGAATTGTGGCATTTTGGACAAGCTGCACACAATTTTATTTGCAAAAGTAACTAAAATTTCAGGATCTATTTTTGTTTCTTTTTGTGGGGTTCATACTTTATATCCTTTTTTTAATCTTCTTTCTTTTGTTCCTTTTGATTTTTCTTTTAGGGCACATCCTCTTTTCATTTTTTTAATATGGGAAAACATTTTCATAGAGCAAAGGTATGTACAATATTACGAGATTAAAAATAGCCAATTCAAAATTATGATCCCTCTTATTATAGGACCCTAACACACTCAAAAAATAAATAGGAATTCGAAGACCACTTCAACACACACTCAAACAAAAAAGTGGAAAATAACACAAAAAGAGAAAATATGAAAATTTTAAACTATAAAGAAATAATAAAAAACCTCAAAAACCATATAAAAATAGATCAAAGATCAATTTGGGAAAAACCCTAGGAAAATTTTCAAGTTCTATAGGTAGTTTCGCAGGCTATAGTGCGATTGACAACCTATGTCACGATCTCTAATCTACCCAGTGTGACAGTTTCGCAATGTTCCCCATGGAAGGGTGTGAAAAGCACAAAAACCAAGAAAAAATATATTCTTTTCCAGATATGAATGGATCTAAGGTTGAAGAGTTATATTTCAATTTCTAGTGACTTAGAAAGCATAAAGAATCAAGAAAATAAGGACGCAATCAAGTAAAACAAATTTTAAGAAGATATCTGAATATGGTTCCCTAACATGGTCACCAATTTTGTTACAGAAAAATCCCTCTTGCAAACAAGAGAAATCTTCCAGATATATCTCTAGATGTAGAAAAAAATGAATAGTAACAAGAAAATTTCCGCGCAATTTGTAAATTTGGATCATAAACCACAGTATCCATGTTTTTGTGTCGACATTTTGGGTCTACAACAAGACGCATCGCCAGGACCACTTTCCCTTGGTTTAACTATCGTCGAATAAAAAATGAAAAGAAAAGTGGGATGGACCCATAACGTTTTTATGATGGTTGTCCTTGTTGGTTGTTTGTACCTTCCAATCTCATCCTCTTTTCTCCAAAGCAAAGACTTTCAAATGAAAAAACAAACAAACCATCAAAGCACCAAAAATTCAAAGCTAATTTGATAAAAAATATATAAGATATTAAGGGAGCTTATACTAAAGTTTTCCAACAATGAGATAATGATTTGTGGGAAATAAAAATGTAATCATATTGAAATGCAAAAAAAGTTACAACATGAAGCCACCTTGTTGTTGTAGGTCCCTTCTAGTTGTTCTTCGTTCCAATGCCTTGCCTTCAAAAGTCTTGTGATCAAAAGGTTGGTATTTTAGTAGAGTTTCACAGAGCTTTCTTGAGATTTGTTGACTAGCCATCTTAATGGGATATGGTTGTACTTGTAGGCTTGGGAAAGGATAGGAGGAGGATAAGGGATGGAGTTTCAGATCCAAAAATGTAGGGGCATAAGTCAAATCCATACAAATCGAGGAGATGCCATCCACGAGGATTATACTCTAGAAGCTTCTCATACTTTTTAATTTTACCTTTGTTAAAATAATGTCACATGTTTTGAACAGGAAAAGTGCGACAAAATCACATCCTAGTAGGAAAGCAACCTGAGAAAACCTAGTATTCTCACAGTTTATCATGATCCAACTTGTGGCATCCTTTTAAATTAGGGTTTTTAAAGGCATTTTCACAAGATTCTGATCTTCCTGGAAAAGGTTTTCTTCCATATTCTTTAGGGATTAATGGTAATGATGCTTTATATGAAGAAGGATAAGGGTACTACACCATTGCCATAAATGTGACAAAATAACATGTAACGTATCTGCCTCCAACTTCTCATTAGCTAAGCTTGAAAAGGAAGGCCCCAGTTTGGAGCTTTTAGGGGAGAGGAATTTTTCCTCTTCTAAGGAAGATTCCACTATTTTTTTCTCTAGTATGTGATCATTTTATAATGGTGGCATGGATTCATCATTTTTCTTTGGTTCATACCTTGGTCCCAATTTATTTATATGTTCTTGTACATTGGTTTCAAGAATTTCCCCTTCTTCAGTCACCAAATTGAGAGCCTTGAAACTGTTATTTTTCTCATTTTGGACTTTACTAGATCCTTCCCCTCCCCGTAAAGTGGATCAATTTATTTTTCTCATTTTGGTGCTTTCCCTTTGTTACCATTATGATATTGTTGCTTTGGTAGACTGTTCTATTGTTTAGATGGGCGTCTTATCCTATTTTTCTTTTTTCATTATTCTCCTTCATTCCCTTGTTTTTTCTACTCCTCCTGCTTCATTTTGTAGCTTCTTTCAAAGAGGCCATATTCATGGAAAAATTTGCATTTGAAAGGAATTTGATCATAGTCAACCTCCTAGATATGGGTCCAACTATCCAGATTTAGTGTTATTGTTTTTGGGAGCCTGTTATCCAAATATACCCCCACGCATATCCTTACATAATAGAAGATCCCCTTTGGTGGATTGACTTGATCAATGTATTTCCCAAGTGCATTAGCGATATGTCTGAAAGTAGTGTCATTCTAACAGTGCAGGTGAAAAAATGGAGTTTGATCTAAATAGGGAAGACAAATGGGACATCACTTTCAGGGTTAAAATATGGGCTCCATCGATCTAGATAGAAAATTTTGACCCCTATGAAGTAAGGCCCGCTTCAAAAGATCAGGTCTCGATAATCCTTGTTCTAAAAAAAGAAGGATAAAAAACCTTTTCTGTAAAAAGCCAAAGTGACAGAACCCTTGGCGATGGGTTTCCAATTTATTTCAACCCATAGCCTCACAAAACATAGGGAGGGATAGATCCCCATGAATTGACCTTTCAAGTCACGTTTAGCTAGTTGTAGGGATCATGCTCTTGACAATGGCTAAAAAATCTTGACCTTTGGAATTTATTCCAGCTTCTTGACAAAATGAGAGGGATTTTCCTTCTAGTACCACAACCCATTTGCGACCATCGAGTTAAAAGAAATAATTTCCAAAGCATGAGGTCGGAGCAGAGGTATGGACCCCCTCTATTTCGCCATCTAGCCACAAAAATCCACCTAAACTCTTAGAGCTATATATCTCCTAGTAAAACCCTAATGATCAAATCAATTTAAAAATTTAATTGATATTTAAAAGTTTCATATACCATTATTTTTAACTACAAATTGGAAATTAGGGTAATATGTAAATGCACTTTTAAAAATATACTTTTGGCATGTTTTGATTGGTATGGTAAATTTCAGTTTTGTATTATTGAAATGGTGAAATATAGTTGTAAATATTTTTCAGGGAATTTTGATGCATTTGAAATGATCTTAAATGTTATTAGTCTTCTATTTCGATTAATTTCCATGTGTATTGGGCTAGTTTTGGCTCAGTAAATTTTGACAAAAAATCACAAAAATGAGCCATCTAATTTTTTAACAAACTTACTTTCAATTGTCATAGTTTTGTAACCTATGAAATTTGAGTTCCCATTAATTTGAAACTTTGATTGAATATTAGATAATTTGGGTGAATTCATACCTAGACAAAACCCCTAAGGCTATCATTTCACCCTACACAAAACTTGGATGGTGTCGGAACTATGATCAAGGTAGAAATTTGTGTTGTATTCTTTTCAAATTTATGACTACAAAAAGGGCCAATTTGCTACAAGGTTAATTTACTCCTATTAAAAAATATGCACTTTATTGTGCCCAAACCTCTATAACCTAGAACATGGGCGATGTTGTAGTGGCGTAAATGTTTGTAAACATTAACATTTATAGGTCGAAAATTAAAAAATAATAAAAGGTTAAAAGTAATATAGATCCCAATATGGGGGAGATGTTGTACTGTCAGTAAATGAGTAAACATTTAAATGTTGGATCAATTAATAGTTAAAAAAAGTAATAAAAATAATAAAATTTGTTGGGCCCTTGTTTTGAATAAAGAATGGCTTTGTGGAGGTTGCGGAATGATGACACGTGGCAGTTGCAACCAAGTCGCAACTACAGTAAGTCGCGGAGCTATCAAGGTGGCGAAGAAGCAAGAGATAGCTGAAGAAAGCAGATGCATGAGTACAGATGAATAGAATATATAGCAGAAGACAGAGAGGAGAACACACAGACAACAAGAGAGAAGCCGGAAGCAGCTGAAGAAGAACGTAAAGAGGAACTAACAGTTGCAATAGCGGGTGAATAAATAGCAGTCACCCGGCCGAAAGAAGAAGGAATGCGACAGGAGAAGGAATGCAGAGCGACTGAAGGAGACCGGGCATGATATCTCTGTAGTTCCTAGGTTTCTCTTGTTTACCTTTTTGTTCTATAAGGCGTTTGTATCAGACTTGTAAGCTCTCCTTGCAGAAGCTATGTAACTATGGGTTTGGCTGAAGATATCAATATACTTGCAGGTTGTTGTCCTATTATGTGATTCATATGCATGCATGATGGTTGTGATGATTTAAAATTTTATTTGCTTAATACCTATACGCTCTCTGAATGTTCTTTCATATATCATGATGTTTATGCTATCAATTCAATGTTACTTATGAGTTGCGGGTCCTTTCACTATTATCGATCTATTCCCCTTCTGCATGAGGTTGCGGCACGCCTCGGGTGAGACTCTCTGCTCTCTGGAGTAGGGTGACAATGCCAGTGTGGTTCTAGACTACAGCGGATTCCTTTGTTGGCCCCAACCCCTGAACCTGGGTCTTTCCTACGAGACCTGTTTCCTCACCAAAAAATCGTTCCATTGTCGGGACCTGCATGTTATGAGGGGAACTAGATCATGGTATCGAGGATCTTCGAAGGAGAAATACGGAGATGGTGGGATAACCATCTGGACCAGTTCGTTGCTCAGCAAGAAGAGTGGACGAATAAAAAGGAAAGGGTGCTTAAGGATCTCGTCCTTTTCTCAGATTCAGCCAGTGATACCTACGAGATCCTCTGGGGAAAATTCCTTAGCGACCTCTATAATTGGTTGCGGAGGTTACAGACGAAGGTGCCTCGGGATAGCTCGCGGAAAATAAACCGCAAGTGGACGCACGAGGATCTGGTGGCTCTGCATCGGTTGGACACTGAATTGACCCGCGTGGTGTATTTTTGGGTAGAGACCACTTTGGACGGATATATTGTGGAGTTTGCTGCAGAGTGCTACCAATCCTCCTCGAAGGCTGAAGCTATTTTCCACTCCGGGCTAAGAGGGAAGCTGCTTAAGGAGATTCCGTTGTGGATTAAGGCCCTGATGGTGGACAAGGGGCTGATGGAATTCCAAAAGTCGAGCATGGAAGCGTAAACCTTCGGTGCTGGGGGAAGAGCTGAAGGGACAGATGCTACGTGAAGTGTGAAGCGGGGAGTGGGGGATGGATGCTGAGGCCGCAAGGAGATTGAGGGAGAGACGTGCACATCGGCGGGCGCAGATCGCCGACAGGTGGCGAGAAAGGGTGATGCTGGAGTTAAGACGATGGGAAAACGATAGGAAGAATCAAGAGGATGCGCCTCAGAGGATAGGAATTATGGACACTCAAGCGAATACCCTGGAAAGGGAGGGGACCGTTGTGGGAGTACGGTGGGTGCATGGGAACCCAGCCAAGAGGGAAAGGGAGACGATGACTGACGAAGACGATGCAGGTGTGCAGCCTGAAGAAAGTTCCGATGGCGAATGGTACATCGTGATGCAGCGGTTGTTTCAAGAGCATACGGCATTCATCTCTCCAGGCACCCCTACTTCCAAAAATTTGCACGACAAGGATCCCTACCTTCCCCTGGTACTCTGTCAACCTTTAATTAATATTTTCGTTAAGTTACAAGCATTGAGTCAATTGCACAACAGTTCATTGTCGACAGCGACACACGGTAATAGTAGTGTCACTAGTATGATTGCATTCCCCAATGGAATAGTTACACAACCAAGACCCGGAGGATTTATCCTGGTCAACCCTTCGCAAGTAAATATGGCTGGGTCATTCACCCGGTATCCAGAATTCTCTGGCTGGGGCAACGATGATGTAGAGCAGCACTGGTATCTTTGCGAAGCCATATGGAGGGCTCAGCAGACGCTAGACGCAGGGAAGCTAATAGAGTTCCAAACCACGCTCAGAGAGAGGGCTCTGCGGTGGTTTATCAAGTGGTCCGAGGCCCATCCTAATCTAGTAATTGCGGATGTTAATGGGATTTTGTCCAGGAATTTAAACTTCCCCAGTCGGACCACCAGGGTTTGTCCAAGCTCTAGGAGATTAAGAAGAAAGAAGGAGAGACTGCATGGGAGCTGATGCGTCAATTCAAGGACGCGATCAGGAAACTCAGCTACCCGATCGATCCAAACCATCAGAGGGACTGGTTCATCAAGGCTCTGCTTCCCTTGACACGAACCCCCCTCACCCAGCAGAAGATTGACAACTTGCAGGATGCTTTGGAACAGGCCATGAAGATAGAGGCCATGGTGGGATACCCTCAGGAATATCGAGGAGGGTCGGCCCCGCAGGATCCTTCCTTGGTGGGACTGCAGCATCAGATTGCTAGTCTGACTGAAAAGCTCAAGGAGATGAACGTTTGGTGCACTCATTACCTGGTTGAAGGCCACATCGCAACCGAGTGTCCTCGACTGCGAGGCACGGGTGTGGGACCCTCTGTTGCGGCAATCCAGGGGGGTCCACCCGCGGGGGGTGGCGCGGGGATGAATCCGCAGGGGGTATACCAGCCGCAATAGCCTTATGCGGGGTTCCCTTCTCAACCAAACGCAACCGCCACGGAGTATTGTGAGATTTTCCGGACGATGGGGCATCCACCTCGGATGTGCCCGATACTACAGAAGTACTCCAACGTCCCAAACAATATATACTGTGAGTTTTATGCTTCCACGACTCACAACACTGAGCAGTGCAAGGCTCTCGACGCACTCACAGACCGGTTAGACCGACCCTCCTATAGGGTGAATGAGGCTTCCAGGGGAAGAGGAGGCGGGATGCACGGAGGCCGCACAGGGGGACGAGGTCCGGTGAAATGCTACAACTGTGACCAGGAGGGTCACGTGGCTCGAGAATGTCCCCTTCCCCGATGTCCTTGGTGTTCCCAGTGCCGCATGAACGCCCATGCAACAGAGGACTGTCCAGAATTCATCAAGAAATGGGAGGAACGGGTACGGCAGAGGGGCACAAATTTGGTAAACTTTGAGTCACGAGGAACCGTGACTCCGGCCATGCAGAACGTAGCGATCGTCACGCGTGGTGGCAAGAAGACGGGAGAGGACGCTCATGGAAAGGAGCCGGTCCGGGCTATTCGGCCCGCCTCCCCGAAACAACTGTTTCGGCCGGACGCGCAGAAGAGGTATTTCCAGGAGGCAGTGGAGGCTTTTTCTCAGCTGGGGGAGCCCGAGGCCTCGAGGTACCCCCGATGACTAGCTCTAGAGAATAGAACGCTACGGGAACCTTGATTGAGGAATGGCTTCCGCTGTTCCTCAAGATTGTTGATAATGCCTCGATGCGGGACCAGCTCAAGCGTACACTGGAGGACGCACTGCAGGGAATACAGGGCTGAGAGAACCGGTGGACACAGCACCCTGGTATGTGCAGCGAGTCAAGCGGAACAAGCGAAGAACGAGAAAAGAGTTCCGGCTTAACACGCAGGTTGCAGGATTCCAAATCAGCGATACCATGCTTGATTTAGGGTCTGACGTCAACATCCTGCCGCGGAAGACGTGGGAGGCTCTTGACCGGGCCACGCCCCGAGGTCGACATTGCGGGGGTAAAGACTTACACAGATTTTGAGGTTATTGATATTAAGGGAGACAAGGATCCTTACCCTGCCCTGCTAGGCATCGATTGGGATTTTGAGAATTACGCCATCATCGACCTCAAAAAGGAGCTAATGATCTTCGAAGATGGAGAGGTCCGGGTCACTCAGCCCCTCGACCCGTATCAAGGCCTGTGATATACCGAAACTGTGGACAACCGGGAGGATGCTCAGATGATGGACCACCTTTATCAGATGACTGCAGGGAAGTGGGAGGACTATATCAACCCGACCGCCACCGGCTCCGTCAGCTGGCGCAGTGTCCAGAGCTCGGAGCTGGGATCAGAACTCGCCTGGGAAGACTGGCAGCAAGGGGGGTAGGAGACCAGCACGCAAATATGTGTCGCCATTGCCTGCGTCCGTTGGATTGGTGCTGAGTTAAGAGAATACGCCACCCTGTTAAACATGCAGGTTGTTAATACCTTTATTGCAAAGGTGGAGGACATGGTACCAGAAGGAAGCAGGATACCACTTTTGGATGTCGCACTACAGTCCACATCAGCTAGGTGGTGGCGGAACCAACGCAACACCTTGTCGCGGTGGAGTTGTGGGGTGAAGGCTTTGAGGGCGTGGTTTAAAGAGGACGAAGGCCCTCGAAGTGGGCACAAGTACCAAGGGACTTCCGATCCACGGGACCACCTGAAGACCTGTGAGGAGCAGTGTCAAAGTCTGGGATACCCGCAAGAGCTGTGGGTACATCGATTCATCCACTCCTTAGATACCATCCCCCAGGCCTGGTACTTGGAAGAAGAGCGGCAGGGAACCAACCAGCAGAAGTTGTGAAAAATTTTCGAGCACTACAAGCCATCAAGGGGGTATTGTTTCTCCGCGACCTAGAGACCGACAGGAGCACCTTTGCTTCACGTCTTGAGGCCAGGTGCGAGTTGGCTTGCCAATGGATTGACGGAGATCCAGACAATGACAGTTTGGAGGACCTCAGGAACCTATATTTTGAAGAGAAGGAAGGCGAGCGGAACATCAACGAAGAACTGACAACCGAAGGTGTCCATTTACAGCCGCTGAAGAAAAAGAAGTTGAACATCGGTACGGCGGAAAGACCCAAACTGGCTATAGTTGGGGATTACTGGGACGAGGAGACAACAAGGGAAATTTTCAGCCTCCTCCAGGAATACGAAGACTTATTCCCTTCGTCGGTTGCATATTTGAAGGGTATCAAAGGTGACCTCGGAGAAATGCATATTGTGCTGAAGCCGGATGCCTGGCCCGTAAAGCATCGACCCTATCGGTTGAACCCACGGATCAAAGAAAAGGTCAAGATGGAGATTGACAAGATGTTGGTCGCAGGTCTCATCTTTCCAGTGGAAGAAGCAGAGTGGGTGAGTCCTATCGTCATTCAGAATAAGAAGGACAAGGCAGAGATACGTGTCTGCGTGGACTACCGGAGTCTGAAAAACGCCTGCATCCATGATCTGTTTCCCACTCCGTTCAGCGACGAAGTATTGGATCATGTTGCGGGAAATGAAGCTTACTCCTTCACTAATGGTTTTTTGGGTTATCATCAGGTGCGCATTGCGGAAGAAGACAAGCCGAAGACAACAATCACCACCGAGTGGGGATCGTTCACATACCACGTGATGCCGTTTGGCTTGAAGAACGCCCCAGCTGTGTTTTCCCGGATTTTCATCGCTACTTTCCGGGAGTATATCCACAAGTTCCTGGAAGTCTACATGGACGATTCGACCATCTACAGTTTGTTGAAGAAACATGCCACCCTATTTCGTATCATGTTCAATCGGTGTCGCCAGTTGCAGATTTCCTTGAACTTGAAGAAATGCATTTTTGCAGTTCCTTTCGGCACGCTGCTTGGACACGTGGTATGCAAGCAAGGGGTCTGTGTCGACCCCGCCAAGGTAGCAGTGATCGTCCACCTAGAAGCCCCTGAAATGGTGAAGCAGTTGCGGGCACTGCTTGGGCACACAGGATATTACAGGCGGTTTATCCGAAATTACACAAAGATCACTGCCCCTTTAGGAAAGCTCCTGCGGAAGTTCGAAGTATTCCAGTGGACGAAGGAGTTTCGGATGGCTCTTGACACTCTGAAGGAAAAGCTGGCGACGACGCCTATTCTTGTTCACCGAGACTGGGATAAGCAGTTCCATATGCATATTGATGCTTCCAGTATTGCACTTGGGGCTGTCTTGGCGCAACCTGGAGAGACGACAGTTGACCACCCAGTCTACTTTGCCAGCCGCAAATTTTCTAATGCGGAGAAGAATTACACCACCACCGAGAGGGAGGCCTTGGCGATGGTATACTCGCTCCAGAAGTTCCGCCACTACCTTCTAGGGGGAAAATTCAAGTTCTTTACGGACCACTCTGCATTGAAGTACCTGGTCAATAAGCCTGTCTTGGAAGGACGGATCTGTCGCTGGCTTCTACTCTTCCAAGAATTCACGTTTGAGGTGATCGTCAAGCCCAGGAGGTTGAACGTCGGGCCCGATCACTTATCCAGGTTGGAGACAAGGGAGAACGACGGCTCTCTCAATGATAAGTTGTCGGATGCTGACCTCTTCTGAGTCGAAGCTGTACCGGATTACTTGGCCGACATTGCCACCTGTCTGACCACGGGGCAGTGCCCTCAGGACTACACCCTGCTCCAGAAACGGCACTTGGTCGTCTGCGCTGCCAAATACCAACTGATTGCTTGGAAGCTATACAAACTGGGCCTCGATGAGGTTCTGCGCCGATGCGTACTTGACCACGAGCGCGAAGCTGTGATGTGGGAATGCCACAACGGTGTTGCGGGAGGGCATGTGGGGGAAAAACCCACCGCGAGGAAGGTACTCCAAGCTGGACTATGGTGGCCAAATGTCCATGCAGATTGTAAGAAATTTGTTAAGAGCTGTGATGTCTGTCAGCGAACGGGGAGGCCCTCTCACAGGGACGAGCTTCCGCTACACCCAGTGCATGTGTTGCGACCGTTCGAGAAGTGGACTGTCAACTCCGTAGGCCCCATAGCCCTGGTCGCCAGGCACTCCAAGGCCTGCTACATCATTACCGACACCGACTACCTCACCAGGTGGGCTGAGGCAGCGGCGGTACGAGACTGCAAGACGGATACAGCAGCACGGTTCATCTTTGAACACATCATCAGCAGGTTTGGCTGCCCGCGAAGTTTAACCAGCGATCAGGGTACGCATTTCATTAATGACATGGTCAAGTCGCTGTTGGACACATTTATGATTCAACATCACAAAAGAAGCTCGTACCATCCATAGGCCAATGGTACTATTGAAGCGTTCGATAAAATTCTTGAAAAGGGGTTAACAAAGATCTGCAACGCCCAGCGGGATGACTAAGATGAGCGGCTACCAGCTGCACTCTGGGCCTACCAGAGTACGGTGAAGTGCTTGACCAATCAGACACCGTTCTAGTTGTTGTATGGCCGGGAAGCTATGATTCCCGTAGAGTTCATTGTACCAAGTCTTTTAATTGCCACGTCTCTCAAGTTCTCGGAAGAAGCATCGCTCCAGGAGCGCCTACAAGAATTACAGGAACTGGACAAGGCCCAGTTCCTGGCCGAATTTCACCAGAAGGTTCAGAAGGACGGGCAGAAAGCGTGGAATGACCGCCACATCAAGAACAAAACGTTCCAGGTTGGCGGTAAGGTCCTCTTATATGACAGCAAGTTCTAGAAGTTCCCAGGAAAGCTACAGATGTGCTAGTTGGGACCTTACCTCGTCATCAAGATTAGAGAGTCCGGAGCCGTTCGGTTGGCTCAATTGGACGGTATTGTTTTACCGGGATGGGTCAATGGCGCACGCCTGAAACCCTACCAGGAGTAAGTTTATTTCACTCTTCATCAATAACTCTCGCAATCGAGAGCACCCATAGAGTAGTGTAGTTGAATAACTCTCCCGCAACCGGGATGAGCATAGGCAGTATTTTTTTTGTTCATGCATAGTTTGTCAATAACCGCTCTGTTGCGGGACTGCACCGCAACCGACTGTGGTCGGGGAGGGGCGCGTCCAGCGTGTCATCCCCGTAGGATTCATAAACGTGACAGTCCATAGGATCATCTAGATTTGCACCATAAATTACCATAATTGGAAGTAACGTCGCAATAATCATTTTGCCATCATCCGCAGTAACCTCAGTCGTCGCGTCCGCCCATTTCCCCATGCCACCGTTAGAAACTGTCATAATACACATTGGCATGCGATTGATCGCACGATTATCACAGAGAACAATGCCAGTAGGAATTAACTCGTTAGGGGGTCTCATCAACTCCACTCGTGCTAGGTAATTACATACCTTGCATGAAAACCAAAAGCACGAGAATGTCGGAACAGTTGGAATTAGCAATTGCAGCAGACCCAGAGTAGCAGAAGTATCCAGACGCACAACACTAAGAGAGGCCGCCGAGACGAATTCTACAGGTCTATCAGCGTTGAGAAAAAATGTTGAAGGCCATCCCAGCCGTCCTAGAACCAGAGCTCGATAGCAGAATTCACAAGACAGAGTCCCTTGTAGGGAAATATGACAATGCGACCCTAATAGATGCTAACCTTTCAGACTCTTCTGAATTTCCGGCACTCAACTGGCAGGTGTATATGGAACATTACTACTCAATAGTCGGGCACTCAGCAAACAGAATTTTACCAGAATTCCGAGGCCTTCATAAATCTTCTCTGATGAACTTAAGAAATCTTTCGGTCTTCGGGACCATAGGACCGGCTATGCAGTGCACTAGGTTCCTACTCAGCCGCGTCCAGAATGGGTCCTTGTGGCTGAATAAGGGAATTCCCATTCATGCTGAGGATATCCATCATCTTACCGGGCTTTCACAGAATGGTGTGGATGTATCGACTGCATGTTAGACCACCTCCAAGCGAGCGCGGAAGTCGGGAGACGTAGACTTGTATGTCAAATATGGTACTCGATGGGGAGGGAAGGGAGCCAAGATGGATCTTATTAATAAGCCCGAGATCAAATTTGCATGCTACCTCATTGCCAGCAAGACAATGAGGCACTACACAAAGGGAAAATGCACTCTGGACATTATCTCCATTGCAGAGCACTGTTTTTAGGGCGCCCATCTGAATTGGTGCTCCTTCTTGTTGAAGGAACTGTTTGACGCATGCGAGGAAAACTACAAGCACGCTACTAGCTTCATTTATGGATATTTGATCATTGCCTTTGCCATGTGGAAATGGCACGCTCCCCTTGTCTGGTTCCCAGTGGAAATTCCAGAGGGCCAGCCTCTCGCGATGAAGTTCGTTCCATGGAAGGTGTCAGCTGATCCTAGCACCAAACAGGTGAATGCAAAGGCATTTCGGTCCTGGTATGGTCTAATGACGGACATGGTGGCTAGCCAACAAAGGGTGCCTAGGAACCTGTTAGATGAGTACAGCGAGCAAGTGTGGTTCGAGGTCAGTCACAGGCATACTTACCTCTGACCTACTTGCGTGCCGGAGGACACCTTCCACATGAAGCCATTGAAATTTCAGCTTGAAGATATTGCCTTCCACAATGAGATCTGTTCGTGGCCAGGGGTTGCGATGGAAATCTGGGATGGGGTACCCAGGTACAACTTTGAGCGAATGTTACTGCAGCAACAGCCTGTCGAAACTGATGCGGAGGCGACACCACAGAAACTCCCTGAGTCGCTCGTCCCCATCGTCCGCCACTAGGTACACAATTTTAATGCGGCGGCCCAGGTCATTTCAAGCAGTGCCGCTCCCTTCCCTTTATTTTCCAAGTTCTTGCTTTCTCACTCTACCTCGCACCCCCATACAACTCCTCTCACCTCCCCCATCCCTACTGTTCTATTTACTTCGGCAAGCCCAATCATAACCCCGATGGGAGAGAAGAGCAAGACTACAGATCCATTAGAAGCCCCTCAAGCCAAGCGGGCCCGCACCACTGAAGCAAATCCGGTGGTGGACCTCACTGTTGATGATCCACCACTGCCACCAAGTGTAGGGGTGCTGATACGGGAAGAACCCCTCATTGACCCCTCAGATTTTATCAATATTTGCCTTCCACATCCCTCCACCACTCCACCCACTGTTCCACCTCCACCTACCACTTCATCCGCTCCATCCAATTCATCTGCTACCGTGTCCGACCCAATCATCCGGGAACTCCTTGGTGGGGACCACGGGGCCGAAGTTGACTCCAGTACTGCAGCAGTAGTACCCCCGGTCGACCCTGCAGGAGAACCCCAAGTTTCTCTGTCTGATATATTTACCCAGAGGGCACATATTGTTGCCAACTCAGCTGAGGCTCAGCCTGAGCCTACCGTCCCTCCACAAACTAGCCCTATAGATCAGCAGGAACGGTCGGACTTGAATATGACTGACTCAGCGCACCCACAGACCCCACCGCCCTCCCCTCTAGAGCATTCTAATCGATCAGTTGCTAGTGGGAAACCCTTGCAAGAAAGGAGGACGGACCAGGGCACTTCGGGGATCACCAATTTAGAAACCAGGGGTACAGCTCAGCTGTACTTATTTATCCAGAGGGCGGCCTAGCAAGCCGAAAGGCTTCATTTTGAGCTACAGCAGAGGTGCGACGAGCAGCAGCAACAAATTGCAGCGCTTACTAAACAGCGCGACCAGCTTATAATGGCACAGGAGCAGCTGGAAGGGCAGATAAACAACGTCACCCATGTGTTTTCAGAGCTATGGCCGAATGTCGGGGCTCATTATACTCAGTTTCCTGCCGATGTCATGGAGACGAGTGTCGTAACACAGGCTTTCCACCTCTGGATCGCATACAATGGCCTCCACAGGGAAAACCAGGAGCTTCAAGCAGCGTTAGCCGCACGGCCAGCGCTGCCCAATCCAGAGGTTGTCTATTCAGCACAGGTTGCAACAAAGCAGGGCCGGGCCACTCAAATGCAGGAAACTCTTAACTCTGCGGCGCGTGAGGCTTACGACCTCCTGAATGGTCTTCAGGAGTGCTCACTGGCCCTTATAGTCAAAACGCAGCCAATTTCAGCGCAGCTACAGCAGATTTCGAGGGAAATCCAAGAGACCGCGGACCTCGCGCAGTTGGACGAGTTATATACCCAGGCAGATGATCTCCAAGTGCAAATCCAGCAAACAGAGGCCAGCTTAGCAATGGCCAAATGGGTAATTCGTGAGCTCCGCCTGCCCCTTCAACTCAGCGCCAGGACAATGCAACAACTAGCTGCCAAGGCCGAAACCCATATTAGCACGGTGTTCGGGGCTGTACCGGCGCACATAGAAGAGGGTGTTGTCACCAAGATTGCTGAAGAAATAGATTCCATGCTGCAGGGGTGGCAGCAAGATGTGTCGACCTTCACTGAGCTTAAAGCTACAGCGTTCCGCAGAGTCCCGAAGTTGGGGCCCTTGTTTGAACAACAGGCTGAAGGCGCACAATGAGAACAGGGCACGAGGTCCAGCAGGGCGATGGAGATAGAGACTGTGATTTGTGATTGACTCGGGGACCTGTCAAGAAACTGTGGTCGGGGCCTGTTGGGGCCCTTGTTTTGAAAACTTATTTTGAATATTTTGAATAAATAATAAAGAATGGCTTTGTGGAGGTTGCGGAATGATGACACATGGCAGTCGTAACCAAGTCGCAACTACAGTAAGTCGCGGAGCTATCAAGGTGGCGAAGAAGCAAGAGATAGCTAAAGAAATTAGATGCATGAGTACAGACGAAGAGAATATACAACAGAAGACAGAGAGAAAAACACACAGAAAACAAGAGAGAAGCTGGAAGCAGCTGAAGAAGAACGTAAAGAGGAACTAACAGTTGCGATAGCGGGTGAATAAATAGCAGTCACCTGGCCGAAAGATGATGGAATGCGACAGGAGAAGGAATGCAGAGCGACTGAAGGAGACCGGGCGTGATATCTTTGTAGTTACTAGGTTTCTCTTATTTACCTTTCTGTTCTATAAGGCGTCTGTATCAGACTTGTAAGCTCTCCTTGCCGAAGCTATGTAACTATGGGTTTGGCTGAAGATATCAATATACTTGCAGGTTGCTATCCTATTATGTGATTCATATGCATGCATGATGGTTGTGATGATTTAAAAAAAAAAATTGCTTAATACCTGTACGCTCTCTGAATGTTCTTGCGTATATCATGATGTTTATGCTATCAATTCAATGTTACTTATGAGTTTCGGGTCCTTTCACTACTATCCATCTATTCCCCTTCTGCATGAGTTTGCGGCACGCCTCGGATGAGACTCTCTGCTCTCCGGAGTAGGGTGACAATGCCAGCGTGGTTCTAGACTACAGCGGATTCCTTTGTTGGCCCCAACCCCTGAACCTGGGTCTTGCCTGCGAGACCTGTTTCCTCGCCAACAAAATTCAATTTGTTATATTTTATTTTTGTTTTGTATGGAATTTTAGTCCCTCTAACTCAAGTTATAATTTATGCTTTAGGAACAATTGCATAAATAATTATATATTACATTAGTCAATGCTAAATTAATAGTGGTAGATAGGCAAATCATCATATAGTCTTGCTTTGGCTGTAACTAATAAATTGAGAGGTGAAGTGGATAAGTAAATTGCTTACTCAAGTAGAAGAACTTGCATAAAATTTGATGTGTAGTAGCCACTAGTAAGTAATGGTGGTAAGTAACTCCGGGTAAGTATATTTCACAAAGGTCAATTGCAAGAGTTATGGACTAATAATGATTTCTTAACCATATTTAAATTTAATTAATAAGCACATAAAACCTTAATACTTACAATAAACTTACAACATAACAAGATTCTTAACCATGGATATTCACCTCCACTTTACCATGGATATTATGAGCTTGTAAATAAATTTTGTTACAATACCATGGGCCAATACCATCACTTAAAAATACCACATGCCCATAACTCATTTCACAATAAAAAATTAAAATGTAAATATAATGTAACATGTAATGCAATCTAATCTAAAATGTAAAATGTAAGGTGGTCTCTCTATAATGTGAAGTTAACATACTATTATTTATTTAACCATTTATTTATTTATATATTTTTATTGGTATAATAATCAATAATATTGATTATTATTATTCTAATATATTATAGTAATAATCATCTCTATTATAAGTATTATTATATTAGACCTTACTTATATTATTGATTACACAAAATGACATTTCTGAATCATATGGTGGATGGGGGAGAGGTAGAGAAATGGGGGGGGGGGAGTGAGGGGATAAATATAGAGAGAGGGAGGGATATAATGATAGAGCTAGAGGGTGGAGAGATAGAGGGAGAGTGATGGGAGGAGAGAGAGGAAGGAATAGAGATAGAATGTTGGCAATATGTTGCAATATGTTGTCCTTGATGGAAACCTACTTGATGAAGTTGTTCTTGATAGAAACCTACTTGATGAGTTTCCTTTTGATAAGCAACCTATGTGTTAAAAGTGTAAAAATGATGTTTCTACAGGTCAGTTCAGATGTGACAGAAAAAGGAATTCCAGTAAGTGCAAGAGAAATGAAACAGGAAATATTTCTCAATGTATACGCAGGTTTGATGAAGGAAGCCTCTGTATGGAGGCAATGTATACACTAATTTTATGAAGGCAACCCGAGTATACATTCAGAATTAGTATATATGCAGTTTTTATGAAGAGAAGTTGCGTATACACGCGGATACGAACGATCCAACGCGTGTATGCCTTTTGCGCCCTAAAATTATGATACCAAGGGGCATTACCATGGTATTAGCCCACAGTATTGAGCATTGTATTGTCTATTCGATTCCGTCCAAGAATACCATCAGTAGTTGTGTGGTTTTGACTCATGGTATTGGTAAAGGCTAAATCTATATAAGGAGAAGAAGATCATAGTGAAAAGGTGTGCACCAGTAAGGGTTGTTACTAAATAATTTTCTCCGAGGTATATCTGCATGGGATGAACTTCGTTTCAATTGATAGATCTGAATCTATGATGCACCCACGGATACAATGATGGTTCAGGATATCTAGACCTGAAACGACTATGCTCATGTATGATATATTAAAGAGATGATTAGATCTATGACCTGGCGCAAGATTGTTGAAGTTAAGTGAAGAAATCTGGGTAAGTTCTATGGATCTGGTTCATTCTGCAAAGTTTATATTTACAGATCTATATGCTATTTTGTCTTAGTAAAAGCACGTATATATGTGAGTTTGCTTTAGAAAAGGCACGTATGGAAGTTAGGGTTTTCTAAAGCTTATTGCAGAAGTTTTTTTTCTGTTATTCCTGCTATTTGTCTATTGTCTGCCAATGAAGTCTTCATGTAGATATGGGTTGCTTAATTGTTGTATATGCTGCTAAGATTGTTATGAAAAAATTTGATCAATGAGTGACAAAATATGTGTTATGATGACTAACTGATCAAGGGTCCTGCAATTCTGAAAAGATATCTGAATGAATGACTCAGATCTGAATCTGAGAAAAATCATATTCTGAAAACAGTATTCAGAGATCTATACGGAGGTTGGTGTGAAGGAAAGTGTGTATACATGTGGATTCAGTGAAGCAAAGTAGCATATGAATTTTAAGATGATGAATGTTCAGGGTTAAGTTTGATACTGCATATTGATTCTGAAGACTGGGTTATTTCTGAAGTTCTGGTTACAGTGGTCGCACTGTTCTGATTGAAGTATTGGGTAAAGTTTATGGTTGTTGATGTTTATGAAGAGTTGTGTTGATGTTGTTTGATCAAGTATGAAAATTGATGAAACGTGGTCTGCAGTGGTTCTGAGGGTTGAAGCCTTTAGTATGGAAGTAGAAGCTTCTTGGCAGTAGAAGCCGGTGTTCTGATCAGGGGGTTAAAGCCCCCTTCCAGTAGTGGCTAGTAAACGCGATTAGGAGTTTGTAGCTCCCTTCCAGTTGCAGCTGGAAAACGAGACAAGGTTGTAGCCTTTTGTAGGTAGATGCCTGTGTACTGATATGAGTCTCCATCAGTACAATATTATAAATAGTTTTCCATATGATAAATATTGAAGACAGAGACAACAACAACGGTGGTTTTCTCCCGAATTGGGTTTCCACCTTAAAAATTGGTGCTCATGTGTGTTGCACTTGTGTGATGATTTATACTACTGTTACTGCTCATATTTACTGATTATCTAACAGATGCATGACTAGTAAACTGAGTTAAAGATTGTTCCTGAAAGGTTTTCTAATCTGTAAAATTATATCAGTATACGCTAGTTTATTTTAGTATATACGCGTGTATACGCGAGTTGGGTTCATCAAAGCCGCGTATGGAATTTTGTAAATAAAAAGTTAAAATATTTTCAGTAAGCTCTAAATATTGATTCAACCCCCCCCCCCCCCTCTCGGTATTTTTTCCAACAATTGGTATCAGAGCGGGTCCTTATGAAGAAGCTTAATCAGGAAGAAAGATCAGCTAAGATGAGCAATCAAAATGGAACAACATTTATCAGGCCTCCTCTCTTTAACGAAAACAATTTAATCTTCTGGAAGACAAGGACAAGATCCTATCTTCAGTCTCTTGGAGCAGATGTATGGGCTATAGTTGAAGGAGGTTATCAATATCCAGCCTCAGTTCCAACAAATGAAACTACAAGAAAGAAATATGAAACTAATGCAAAGGCAGTCAATGCATTATTAGGAAGTCTGATTGAATCAGAATTTGTCAAAGTCATGCAGTTGAATACAACAAAGGATATATGGGACAAATCATTCTAAGATATGAAGGTGATACCAAGATAAAAAGTGCTAAACTCCAAACTCTCGAAATTCAATATGAAAATCTCAGGATGCATAATGAGGAAAGCATTGCCAGTTTCTTTTTACGTCTAGATGATATTGTAAATCATATGAGAAATCCAGGTGAAACCATAACTGACACTACTCTGGTAGAAAAGGTTTTAAGATCTCTAACTTCCAAATTTGAGTCAAAAGTGTCTGTTATTGAAGAGAAACAGGATCTACAAACTCTTTCTATTGTTCAACTTCATGGTATTATGACTTCTTGTGAAATGAGAAAAGGAGGTCCATCTGAAGTCAAATAAGTTGTCTTTAGAGCTACTGCAAAGGAAGTACAAGAAAAGGACGGATCAGGGTATGTTTCAGAAGAATATGAGGTAAATTTTGTAACGAACCTACAACTTGGCACTGGAAGGTTCAGAGGTAAGCTTCCTTTTAAATGTTTTGCTTGTGGAAGAGTTGGTCATTATGCTGCTAAGTGTCCCCATAAAGAAAATCATGAAAAAGGAAAGGAAGTGGCAAAAGGAAATAAGAATCAGCTTATCAATAGGAAAATTTATTATACCCATGAATATACTGATGGGATTTCAAATAGTGAAGAAGGAGAATCTGATCAAGATGTTAGACTTCTCATGGCTTTTGAAAACGATTCTAGTGAGGCTAAGGATACCTTTATGGATGCCCTAGAAGAAAATGATTTTCTTGAAGAAATAAATAAGCTCAAAATATGTTTGGAAGAAAACAAAATTTCCATAGATATTATAAAGAATCATCTTGTAGAAAATGAGAAACACAATGAGAAGTTAGAATGTGAAATAGTAAGTCTAAGAAAGAAAATTGAGAAAGTGAAAATTTTGAATCTTAGATTTGCTAAAGGATCTTAAACCCTAGATGAAATTATCAAGGTACAACGTTCTCCTCTTATAAAGACAAGTCTTGGATATGTCGGAGAATCCTCTTAGTCTTCAGTACCAAGCTATCTAAATACAGATAAAGCCAGCCTACAACGTTCCGTCACTCAGCAAGAGAACAAAGAAACTTCACAGGTAAAACATGACCACTTCAATACAAAAAAAAATAGCAGAAATATCAATCAGAGAAATACCAATTAGCAGGTAAACACAAAAAGAAGGTTTCATGATCGCATAAATTTCTTCTTTAATGGGAAATGTTTCTCATGTCATAATTTTGGTCATAAATTTGTTCAATGTGTTGCATACAAAACCATCATGACCAGAGAAGCATGAAAGCAAAGAAATGAGACTGGAATAAAGAAGAATACTTATAACAAATTTTATCATCTTCAAAATGAAATTGAATGTGCTTATTTCAATAACTTTGGTCATGGAGAATCTGAATGTAGGAGAAAACTTCAACCAAAAGAGCATATACCTTCAAATTCCAAGGTATGGAGAAAGAAGGACTTACAAGTTGAGAACTGTGGCATAGCCTTATTTGCAGAAGGGGAAGAAAATCAATGGTACATTGATAGTTGATGCTCAAAACACATGACTGGTGATAGAAATAAACTCCTTGCATACAATGCTCTAGAAAGAGAAAAGAATGTTACCTTTGGAAATGGTACTCCTGCTGTCAGTAAAGGAAAAGGTTTTTTTTTTATAAAAGAAATTGTAAAAGATAACAATGTTATGTATGTGGATGTATTAAAACATAACCTGTTAAGTGTGAGTCAAATGTGTGATCAAGGAAATGAAGTTGTCTTTAGTTCAAAAGAATGTGTGGTACGTGAACTTGACATAGGAAAAATAGTAATAAAAGGAACTAGAACACCAAGAAATCTGTATGTATTGAAAGGTTGCAAAGAACAATGTTACTTGGGTAAATCTTCAGAAAATTGGTTATGGCACATAATATTGGGGCACTTGAGCTTCTCTCAAATCAAAAAATCTAGCAAACTCAAAGTTGTTCGTGATCTTCCCAGTATCACTCTGCCTGACAATACCCTATGCAAATCTTGCCAATTCGGTAAGCAAACCAGAGTGAAATTCAATGCCAAAGAAGGATCAGTAAGTAAGCCTCTTGAACTCATACATACTGACTTATGTGGACCTATGAGGAAAAATTCACCTTGTGGAGAACAATACTATATTCTATTTATTGATGACTTCTCTAGAATGTGTTGGATTGGGTTTCTAAAACACAAAGATGAAGCATTTGAAAATTTTCAGATCTTCAAAGCCCTGGTCGAAAATGAATTAGATCTAAAAATCAAGTGTCTTGGATCTGACCAAGGAGGGGAATGTATATCATATGAATTCTTTGATTTATGTGAAAACATGGCATAACAAGACAGTTTTTTGTAGCTGGAACCCCACAACAAAATGGTGTGGCAGAAAGAATAAATAGAACTGTTCAACAGATGGCTCGTGCTATGCTTGATGATTCTGGAACACCTAATACCTTTTGGGGAGAAGCAGCACATACCGCAGTAAATATTCTTAACAAGGCCCGTGTTCGTGTGAACAGTGATAAAACTCCTTATGAGCTCTGGTATGGTAATCTTCCAACTGTAAAGAATTTTAGAGTTTTTGGAAGCAAATGTTTTATCAAGAACAATCATGAAAAACTTGGTAAGTTTGAACCTAGAGCAAATGAAGGAATATTTCTTGGCTATTCTTCTAGAAGTAAAGTATATAAATGTTACAATAAAAGGCTTTGGAAAATTGTTGAATGTATTGACGTTGTAATTGAGGAGTCTCTCTCAGCTCCTAAAAGGGAAATAACAACAACAAATGAAGATGATGATGATGTATATTTTCCCTCATCAGATAGCAACAATATAGAAGGTGAACCCAATGAAGCTCTAGAAGAATATCTATCTGAAAAGGCTCCATCCAGGTATGTTCAAAATAATCATCCAGAATCTCAAATTTTGGGAGAAAAAGGATCAGGTGTCCAAACAAGAAGAACTCTTGTAGGATCCCCTAGCTATCTAGCATTCTTATCCACTATTGAACCACAGAATGTAAATCAAGCTAGTAAAGATGAATGTTGGATTCAAGCCATGAATGAAGAACTTGATCATATTGAAAAGAATCATACTTGGGAATTGGTTCCAATACCTCATGATAAAAATGTTATTGGAACAAAATGGATATTCAAAAACAAGTTAAATGAAAATGGAGATGTTATTAGAAACAAAGCTAGACTTGTTTGTAAAGGGTATGCTCAACAAGAATGTATAGACTTTGAAGAAACATTTTCTCCTGTAGCTAGACTTGAAGCCATAAGAATGTTTCTTGCCTTTTCAAGCATTCAACGATTAAAATTTTATCAAATGGATGTTAAATCTGCTTTCCTCAATGGTGATCTAGAAGAAGAATTTTATATAGAACAACTAGAAGGATTCATTTTGGGAAATGATGAAAAACTTGTTTGCAAACTTAAAAAAGCTTTATATGGTCTCAAACAAGTTCCAAGGGCATGGTACTATTGTCTTGACAAATATCTTCATCAACAAGGTTTTTCAAAGGGATATGTTGATATTAACTTATACACAAAATTTGAGAATGATAAACTATTGATTGTAGTTGTATATGTTGATGACATCATTTTTGGAAGTAATGAAGAGTCCATCAATCAAAAATTTGCTTCTGTCATGTAGCAAGAATTTGAAATGTATCTACTTGGGGAACTAACATTTTTTCTTGGCTTACAAGTGCAACAATCAACAAATGGCATATTCTTATCAAAAGAAAAATATCCTAAGCAAATTTTGAAGAAGTATGGGATGGAAGACTGCAAACCTGTGAGTACACCAATGGTAACTGGGTGTAACCTTAGTTCTCATGATGATTCTCCCACGGTGAATCAACCAGAATATAGATGTATGATTGGAAGTCTACTTTATCTAACCGGGACAAGACTAGACATTATGCATGCAGTTGGGATTGTTGGACGATTCCAAGCTAATCCAAAAGAGTCTCACTTTCAGGCTATAAAAATAATATTCAAATATTTACAAGGGACTCAAGAATTTGGTCTATGGTATCCAAAGAATGTTGATCTCACTCTTCATGCTTACACAGATGTGGATTGGAATTCTGTAAAGAAAAATTTAAAATATTTTCAGTAAGCTCTAAACAATGATTCACCCCCTCTCCCCCCCTTTCAGTATTTTTCCCAACATAGAAGGAGAGTGGGAGGGAGAGGAAGGAATAGATAGAGAAGGGGAGAAAGAGAATGAAAGAGGAAGGGGGAGAGAGATTGGAGGGGGAGAGTGAGGAAGGGGAAGAACAAAGACATAAAGGTGGAGAGAGAGGGGGGGAGAGAGGAGAGGATGGAAGATAGAGAGAAGAGGAGGAGAGATAGAGGGAGAGAAGGTGAAGAGAGAGACAAGGAATGACAAGGGAGATATGGAGAGAAAGTGAGGGAGAGGGGAGAGAAGGAGGGAAGAGAGAGATAAGGAGAGGAGAGAGAGAGGGAGACATTGATATTGAGGGGGTATAGAGAGAAGGAGAGAGGGAGGGAGATAATTATAGAGTTGGATGGTAGAGAGAGAGAGAGGGTGTGGGAGAGACAGAGGAAGGCAGGAGTGAAAGGGAGAGAGATTACTTGAGAGATAGAAGGAGATATCGAGGGAGAGATATATTGAATTGGAGGGGGAGAGATAGGGAGTGACAAGGGAGAGATGGAGAGAGAGTTAGGGAGGGAGCAGAAAATGAGGGAAGAGATATAAGGAGAGGAGAGTGAGAAGGAGAGAAGGATAGGAGAGAGAGAGGAAAACATAGAGATGGAGGACGGAGAGATAGAGAGAGTGCGTGTGATGGGGGGAAGAGATAGAGGGAGGTGGGAGAGAAAGGGAGAGAGAGGATTTGAGAGATGGAGGGAGAGAGAGTGTGTGTGATGGGGGGGAGAGATAGAGGCAAGTGGGAGAGAAAGGGAGAGAGAGGATTTGAAAGAGGGAGGGAGAGAGAGATAAATTTTAGAGGGAGGAAAGAATAAATAAATAGAGAGAGAGAGAGAGGGATTGGAAAGGGAGAGATGGAGAGAGAGTGATGGAGAGAGGAGAGTATAATGGAAGAGACAAAGAAGGAGAGAAAGAGGGAGAGAAGGGGAAGAGAGAGAGAGAGAGAGAGAGAGAGAGAAGGTGAGGAAGAGGGAGGGAGAGAGATAAAAATATATGTGGAGAGAGAGTGTGTATGCATAGGGGTGAGATAGAGAGACAAATAAGGAGAGAAAGAGGAAGATAGATATATATATAAAGGGGGGAGAGAGGGAAGAAGAGATAGTTAGAGAGATGGAGGGAGGGAGAGATAGATAAGAGAGATGGGGGGAGGGATATATATATATATATATATATATATATATGGAGAGAGAAAGTGTGTGTGTTTGGGGAGGTGATATAGAGATAGAAAGGAGACATGGAGGGAGATATAGATATATATGGTGGGGGGGAAGAGGGGGAAGAAGAGAGAGACAAAGAGGGAGGGAGAGGGAGAGAGAGGAAGGAGATAGGTAAGAAAAGATGGAGGGGGGAGAGAGAAGGAAATAGGGGGTATAGAGACACAAAGGTGGAGGGGGGAGAGAGAGGGAAGAAGACATATATACATAAAGACAAATAAAAATATTATATAGTATTATATAAGATTGAACATTATTAACCATAAAGGAATATGGAGTAAGGATTTTACAAAAGGTTAAGAGGTTGGATTTAGACAGCATGAATATTTTGGTTTTTCATTGAAATAGATAAATCGATTTCAATATAGATGTTTATTTCTAATCCTATTTGTTTTATTGCACTGGATGCATTGATTTAAATGTAGTTGTTGATTTCTATTCATATTTGATTACTTCCACTAGATGCATTTATTTCAGTGTAAATAATGGTTTCTAATCCTATTTGATTGTTTGCACTAGATGCATTTGTTTCAGTTTCAATATTTATTTCTAATACTATTTGATTTCTTGCACTAGATGCATCGATTTTAGTGTAGATGTTGATTTCTAATCCTATTTGATTGCTTGCACCACATGCATTGATTTCATTGTATATGTTGATTTACGATTTGATGTAACTAGATGTATGATGTACATTAATTATAGTTATATTAATAGTGTACATTGATTTCAGTGTAAGCACAAAAAATTATTAGCGACATGCATTGATTTATGTGTTATAGCAATTCAACTATAAATAAAAGACTTGATTTTTTATCTTAAATAGAATTTTCACTTACTTGAAATGTTTGCCTCTTGAAACTATAAACAATTTGTGATTTTATACATTCTTATTATTCCAATTTCCATCATTCGACATTCTTAGTCACTTTGCATTCGAACAAGGTAATAGAAAAAAAAAATACCAGTGAAACTTTGGGTTTAACACTCCATAAGTCATAGTCACCTTAATTGGATTTTAAGAAATTTGATTCCATGTTTTTCGTTGCTGCTTGCTAGCACTCTGCATCCGCGGCCGCCTTCGCTGCCTACCCTTCTGCTTCTCACCGCGAGCATGGCCCCTCCGGATTCCTCCCTGGAGGTGGCCTCACCTCTAGATCATGCCCAAGCATTCTCGGCTCTGATCAATTCCTTAGCTCCTCCTCGCCCCAGGCCGGCGATCACTAAATTTGTTAAGAAGCTTGATGGCATTCAAGAGGTTGCCCTTCTTCCGTCTATTCCACACATGGTTGCCCTCTCCCTAACCGAGAAGGGTCTCATAGGCCAATTTCATAGGTTATGTCCCTTCCCGAAGACTATTCAAAAATGGGTTAAGCGTAACTGGTCAGATAAAATCAATGGAAAAATCTCTATTCGTTTTTGTGGCAAAGACTACTTTAATTTTCATTTTGAAACGAAAGAGGACAAGGATTTGATCTTCAAGAACGGTCCCTACTTCATGGAAACCAGAGTTCTGTATCTCAACGAATGGATGCCATACTTTGACCCTGAACTCGATGTGCCAAGCGTCGTCCCAGTGTAGGTGCGCCTTCCTCACCTTCCTTTGCACTGCTAGGGAGATGACTCTGTTCGAGCTATTGGAAACGTTGCAGGAAAGTTCATAGATCACAGCGAACCAAAATACAACATGAGAGCTTGTGCCAAGATCTGCGTCGAGGTGGATCTGGGTAAAGGCTTCCCTGAGGCGATCAAGCTAAAATTTGATGAACGGACACACATCCATCAGCTTGACTACGAGAAAATCCCATTTAAATGCAAGGTATGTCACAAATATGGCCATTTTGCTAAGATTCTCTAAAGTTATTGATATTGAAATCCTAGAGACAGATACGCAATGGGAAACTGTCCAAAAAAAAAGACCTCTTCCAACCCCAGAAGCACCACCATCTCTGCGCCCCCTCCAAAACTAGCCCCTCCATCCCCACCTCTTCCTCTTCACAGCCCCCTGACTCCTCCCATCAGCTTGCTGATCCCCATATCCCTCCTTCCAATTCCTCTCTAGCCTCCACCAATCCCTTCTCTTCCCTTTCCCCCTCTGAAGATGATCCTCCCCTTCCCTCTATCCCCTCTTAGCCTGCCTCCCCTTGCCCCTCCCCTATCAATTCTGAACCTCCCTCCTCCTCTTCTGACCCCTCCTCAACCCGAATCACTAGGAACTCAGTAAATGAACATGGAGTAAATTTGGAAAATCCAAAGAAAACTGGACCTGGAAGGAAGTCATCAAAGCAACATAGAGATGAAACTTCTCAAAAGGATATAGCCCTGGGAACACAAAACCCTATTGAAACCTATATCTAGGGAAAAATAGTAAAGACTCAAGACAAAAGGAGCAAGGAGGGAAGTCAGGTTCTCGCTCTGCATTCCTGAAATGATGAAAGCCCTTTCATGGAACTACAGGGGTTTCGGGCACCCCTCAAAAATATCAGCCCTAAGAGATCTAATAAATTAGGAAAAACTAGATATTATTCTACTGCAGGAAACTAAGCAGGGGGATCTTGACATGGAAACAATAATAAATAGAATGAAGAATCATGTGGGCACTCAATCTGAAGCTAGGGGTGCCTCAGGTGGACTTTCCATTATTTGGAATCAAAGCATTTGGAATAAAAAAAACTCAGCAAAAACGCAGAACTGGATCAAAGTGGTGCTACAGAACATAAAAGAGAGCAATGAGATCATCATTTACAATATTTATGGACCCAATCATTATAGGGACAAATAGATCTTTTGGGGCACTCTTAAATCAAACATAGACAATGAAGACAACAACAATATTATCATCGAAGGTGACTTCAATATAATCCTTCACGCAAATGAAAAAGGAGTGGTTGTTTTAACCTAGGCCCCTCTAGAAATCGGTTAGAAACCATCATGCAAGATCATGAGCTGGTTGATATTGCCCCAAAAATCTTAGATATACTTGGATCAATCGCAGGATAGGGAAAGGAAATATCATGGAGCATCTTGACAGATTTCTTGTGGTTGTCCCTCCCCTTTATTTTTTCTCCACCGCCTCTTCTAACATTCTCTCCTCCTCAGCCTCTAATCACTATGCCATCACCCTCTCCCTTGGTGATCATCACTCCCTCGGCCCCCTCCCCTTCAAATATATCCCCCTTTGGAATGATATTCCGAAAGCAAGGAAGCTAGTTCGTAATATCTAGCTTCAACACATTGAGGGATCTCCTTCCTTCATTTGGAAACCAAACTTAAGAAGACCAAAATGGCTTTAAAGGATTGGGCCAAAATGCACTATAAGGAGCCGGACAAGATCAAAATTGAAATCAAGGAAAAGCTGGATGTTGTGCATAACATCATTGATTCCCAAGGGGAAAATCAAGAAAAATCCATACATCAAAAATACCTCTATTGGAAATTATACATAATCAATATAAAAGAAGAGGAGAAGTGGAGAATAAAATCCAGAAGCTTGTGGCTTTAAGCAGGTGATAAGAACACCTCCTTCTTTCACAAACAAGCTACTGTCCGCAAGACTAGAAACAACATAACCTCCATCATTGGAACTGAAGGCAAAATACAGAAAGATCAAGATCAGATTAAAGTTGTTGCCACCATACACTTCAGAGATCTTCTCGCTAAAACAAAAGAGCCAGAAGACTACTCGGATATCTTAAGATATCTGCCAAATATGATCACAAAGGAGATGAAAAACACTTTAAATAGAGATATAGAAGAGGCAGAAATTCAGTGCGCCATTTGGTCCTTGCATCTTGAAAAGGCTCCAGGTCCAGATGGCTTCTCCATCAGTTTCTACAGGACTATTAGACGGATAAATCCCTCTTGCGGACAAGAATGATCTCCCTAATATCTTAAGGATATCTAGAAACAAACAGATAGATGTAGACCATTTCCTCTAGATTATTTTGCTTAAGAATTACTCGTTAACTACAGATAGATACTCCTACCTGAAGTCCAACGCTTGCTCGGTCTTCAATCCAGTCATTCCAGAAAGTATCGATCCAGCATATAAGATCTGCAATCAAAGACAAGCAAACAAGATCAAAAGCATCGGCAAAATATGATAATTCCAAAGTAATAATCTATCTTAGTGATCAAGGAATATAAGAATTAAATCATTCAAAAGATAGATGAACAACTCAATGAGAAAATAGAATCCATTTGTATTAACTTTGAATATAAAAGAAGAAACCTTACAACCTTAACGCCTTGATGTTTGTATAGGTTCTTTCAGGGTCCCGAACAGTCATTTTCCTCAGTTTGACAAGACTCCGACTTTCTTTATCAGCATAAGGCTATGGCTATGAGTATGTAATCTCTCTCATGCCAATGATGCAAAATATGGAGAGTATATTTATTCAACAATTCCCCTCAAAACTATCAAGTTATAAGTACTATCTCCAAAGCAAGAAGCAAGCACTCTTTGAACTCTCTATGTGCTAAGTACCCTTGAGACTGAAACTTGGTCTCAATTTATAGCAAAAGGGAGGTAGTTTCAGCTCCAAAAAGGAATGGATAAATCCCTCTCATCATGGTATTTCAGCTCCAAAAACAAAAGGATAGCTCCATTGATGAAGGGATAAAGGTTCATGAATGGAAGGGGCAAAGCTCGACCAAATAGCACTTCTAGAAGGCCCCAGCTGGGAGAATATTCGACCAGCTGGGCTTCTAGAACTTACTTTTCTTTTTATTTTGCCTTTTACAGGGATCCATAGTTTTAATGAATAGAACATGCGGGATGTACCACAGATTTTATAGTAATAAACCGCGGTACCGCAGGGAATGACTAAGAAAAGTGTGGAGTTGGGATTTTTAGGGTTTTTAAGAACTTATCTCCAGTTCCAAGACTTGGTTCAGGAACTTTATGTTTTTAGACTTCTAAGGAAGCAATAAATAGGTAATGATGAACCCATATCGACAACTCAATGTCATGGTGACAAATTTCAGTGTAACAGATTGCCCCCTAAAGTGCGAAGTCTGTAGAGTTTTTGAAGAATTCTAAAGAGTGAAGTGCTTTATCATCCTGAGGATTGGGTTGTCGGCACATTGGTTGAAACCTGGAAAAACATTCAATGCAAGAATACATATGTATATCATCGCTGAGGTAGGCATTCCCATACTCAGATCAAAACTAACTAGTACATGTTCTGATACAGAAATGATTTTAGAATTACATGAAGTAGTAGACACAGCATGGACGCAGCCATATATCATAAGTAGTCTATTGTATGATGAATAATAAAACTCCTTACAGCCTGGATGGTGGAAAATAGATCCAGGGTCTTGATTTCCTCTTCTCGAACTAGTACGATTCTTATCCATGTGATTGATTATGTCGAAGTCGAACATGGTAGAAACCACCTGATTACCAGTCAATGATGTGAACTGTTAACAAGTGTGAGAGAAACCACCAATAATGACAATGGATCTCAAATTAATCAGTACAATCTATGAAATGTGAATTTGTGATCTGAATTCGAACATTTCACAGAATCATTCGATCGAAGGTCAATGATGCAACCTATCGTCAAAGGTGAGAAACCTGCCATTAGGGCATGCAGATCCCAAGGTACTGATAGGATTCTAGATCAACTTTCTAGATGATGAGCTGTCGTCGATAGAAACTGACCCATTGTGGGAAAGCCCATGACACGAAACCATTAGATAAATTTTTGAAGAAATATATATAAAGGACTGACTCAAAATGGTCAACGTGAGTGGAGACAAATGTTTTCAATGAATGGTTTATTTAACTGATCTCTTGAACACATAATGACACTGCATATGGTTTGTTAACGATTGACCTACAGCTAATACCCAGAAACTGGTTGAAGACTTTCAATGTGGTTTGATTAACTATTGGCCAAAGGATTTTCCCAACCCAGACATGAATGTGACAAAAGTGTCGTGTTCAAGAGTGGTATACAACTTTTTAAAATGAAGAGTGACAAGTGGATTCATTTTCTCTCTTTTCCCCCACCATTTCTAGCAAGTACCTCTTTATTTTTGACAAGCTTGAGGAGGATGAAATTTGCTTGTAATGTAAGCTCATCCTTCAGATGAGTCCAACTTAGTATTAAAATCGAACCCTAAGGAGTGGTTCGTTCCTGTTTATAATTGACAAGTCCTTTACTATTAATTTTTAACGAGTCGAGTATAGGTGAAACTCAGTGTTTTTCAGTTTTAGGGAGTCAAAATAAAAACTTAAGAAAACTTTGTGGGTGTACTTTTTCATAAATTTAGTCTTTCAAGCCCGAAAAAGGATCAAATAATGCAAGAGAGAACTCTATTGACCATGATTAGTCAACGTATACCTTTTTCGTAAATATTCCATTTCAGTCTGGAAAAGGGGTAAACTTATACTGAAAAGATGATTGTTCATTTCTTTTAACGAGTTCGAATAGTCAAGTACTTGGTGATCTTTTCATGTTTACAGAGTCTGAAAAAGGGCTTAAAAGATAACTCCAAGGTTTTTCTTTTTTGTAAATTTTCAAGAGTCCAAAAAAGTGATAAAAGTATGCTCATCATTTTCGCTTTTTCGTAAGTTTTAATGAGTTCGAAAAAGGAATAAAAATGTACTCATAGTTTTTTCTTTTTCATAAGTTTTAACGAGTTCAAAAAAGTGATAAAAATGTACTCATAGTCAAAATGATTGTTTCACCCGAAAATCCTGTATTCTGCACAAAAACACAAAAATTATACATACATGTTTTAAATAAGTAAAAATTGTTTGAAAAACAACTTTTCAAAGTAGAAAAAAAATAAAATATTATTTTATTTATTCAAAAAATCTTATAAAAGTAGTTCAACCAGTTTATTTTTACCATTTGCATCTAGAGTGAAAGTTGAGAGCCTTTGGTAGAAAAAGTTCCGAAGGAGATATCAGAAAAACCGACCGTTCAAATAAAAAATCGTCGAATCGAGGTAATCTACAACACATTTCTCTTAATTTTCATTTGTTTACATTCTCTTTTTAGGCTTTAAAATCATTTTTTTTAATAAAATAGGTTCAAAAATTCCCTCAGGGTTCCGCAGGTAATACACACAGTACTTGTGGATCCCAAGGAAAATTATCGGGCTCCAGCACTTTTCATGTATAGCTCGTGCGATAGTTCGCATTGTCTTGGTGCAAAAAGTGCGGAGGCGCCATGAACAAAATAAAAAGATGATTTCTCTCAAATTAAGCCAAATTTTTCCATTTTAATTGCGTCTAATCTTTCAATGCGTCCATTGCAGAGTCTCCACAATGCTCGAATGGAGATAACATGAACATGAAGCAGTAGATGAGGCAGCTATGGGAAGTCTACCCACATTGCGTGTGTTGAGAAACTGTGGATTATACAAATTTTGGGAAATGCAAGGCATGAGGGCTCAAGTAGAGCTATTGACATGGTTGGTGAACAAGTGGGACGTTCAAGAGCAGTGTTTCATCATCAGTGATCACCGGCTCGAACTTGAGCTGGAGGATATTTACTTCCTCACTGATTTATCCAAAAGAGGAGAACCTATTTCCCTGTTCGGAGGTAGGCAAGGTGGCCAGCCTGTCGCTAGCTATCAACGAGAATTTTGTAATGAAGAAGCTGATCCAAAAGACAACCGCATTGATATAAAAACCATTATCAGTCTTGAACTCAAAGTGGTTGCGTTCACAATGACTAGATTGTGTGGGAGCGCAGCTCCACAAATGGCTACTAAAGCCCAGATGAAGACAGCGGTTGAATTCTATAGAGGCACCATCTTAAATTGGTGTGAAGGAGTATTGGCTAATGTAAAAGGCCAATTTACTAGAGCTAAGAACGCAAAGTTGAAAAACTTTGGATATGGAGCTATCGTACTTTCTTTCGCTCTGGAGAGGATTCCATATCTTTCCCCTCAGCTTATCTCGGTTGATGCTGGTGGGATCAGAGAGCCTCGGATGGTCAGCTGGGTGGTAGTGATGGTCTGTCATGGTGAGGGTTTTGAGATAGTTCGATTTACACCTACATAATTTCATTGGTTGCAAAATGAAATCTTCGCCATTGAATATTTTCAATATGCAGGGATAGATTTCTGTGGTGACCCTGATATGTCCCTTCCTCCACGAGCACAATGGGACAAGTCAGGTAAATGAATCATTTTGATGTATTTTTAACTCTAATTTTTGTTTTGTTTTTTAATCGACCAATACTGATGACAAAAATTCAAATGCAAATGTTGGTCGACAAAGACCAGCCAATCTCCGCCGCTTCAAGAGGAGGCGAATAGATCCTATCGCAATGCCAGAGAACCAGGCAACATAGATTCTTACTGATTTAGAGAAAAACCTGGAGAGGTTGACTAGAGACATTCCAGAGACTACGATGGATGATATTCCTCTTCGTCTCCAAAGGCATGTCGCTAGAATTCCTAGCCAGTTTCAGAGATATCTGCATAGAGTGCACAAGCGATAGTATATTATCATGATCATCATCACAGATAGTGGAAGATCATTGTAGACTATTGTATTTTTGTTTTTTTATGACTAACTTATGGATCATAAGGTGTTTTAAACCTATGGCCCTAGACGATGTAATATTTTTTGAAACACAAACTCTATCTATGATATGACTATTTTCGACAGCTATCTTGTTCAACACTTATCGAATGTTGTTTTAATTTACTGTTTTAATGCCGAAAATGTCTATTTATAACATTATTAGCTAATGCATCAGCCAATGTATTTAAAATTCTCGGAATGAGTTGATATTCAATGTAATCAAACTCCCTTTCCAAGAGATGAACCTTCAAGAATAATCTCAGTAACACTGGATTTTTAATTGCGTATACTATGTTTAAGTACAATACAATGAGTTCTAAATCTAACCTTACAATCAAACGTCGAATGCCAAATGAAATGGCATCAGATAATAACTCAATCACTGCGCTATATTCCGCAACATTATTCGTTGTTTGACCAAGGCTTACCCCTTGCATAGAAACTAACTCATCTGTGGGTGAATAGATAATCCAGGTTGCAGAAGAGATATTCTGTGTATTACGACAGGCACCATCAGCAAAACCAATGTACGTCTAAAGGGACATCGACATCTGCAATATCAAGAGTAATCAAGATAAGCAGGGATAGCAGTCAACGCAAACTTAAACTAGACACACTCATCTAATCTAAAGCAGCTAACTTAGAAAAATAACTAATGTACAGGTGAGATCTTCACACAAAAAATCAAGCATAATATCTCTTCAGATAAAGTCCATTTCTGGGTTTATCTAAAGAGACCCCGTCATAATAAATCAATTCATAAGCCCCTTTTGCAAGCACTCACTTGACAATATAAGGACCATGCCACATAGGTTCAAATTTCCTAGCTCCTAGTTTATCATTAGCTTGGTTATATACCAATACTAGGTCACCCTCTAAAAAAACATGAGGTGTAACACTTTGATCGTAGTGAGCTTTAACGCGTTTTTTATGAGCTTCGACTATTAATGCAGCGGTGCGCCGAGTCTCATCTAATTGTGTGAGGTATAAAAAGTGTTTTTCCTCCTCAGAGGTAGCTAGTAGTAATTCTATGGCTAATTGGAGTGACGGTATTTCGCATTCAATCGGTAACACGGCTTCTAAACCGTAGACCAGTTGAAAAGGAGTGAACCCTGTTGCAGTTTTTTCTGAGGTTCGATATGCCCAAAGTGCTGAGAAAAGCATAGTACGCCAATTCGATTTATGAATTCCGACTATCATTTTAATCATAGTGGTTAAAACTTTATTAATGGCTTCAATGGAGTAGAGTTATCATGGCGCAGGCCAAGTTGGTCGAAAATTTCGGTCATCATAATGTTTCAAAAATGGCTCCCATGATCAGTAATGATATCTTGGGCTACACTAAATCGAGCAATCATGTGATTGAATACAAATGTAGCTGCAGTTTTTCCATTTGTCGCAAATGTAGGCATCGCCTTGGCCCATTTGGTAAAATAATATACTGCAAGAATAATATACCCATGCCCCCCGGCCGAGTGAGGGTTACATGTAATGAAATCAATGCCCCATTTTGTGAAAGGAATGACAACAATTATGGGGTGAAGAGGAGCTGGTGGTGCACGCATCTTTCAATCAAAAATCTGACAGTTGTGGCATTTTTAGACCGCAAGAATGAAATCTTTGAATAATGAAGGCCAAAAATAACCAGTGCGTAATATCTTTTGGGTTGTGGCATACCCAAACATATGACCACAACATGCTCCAGAATGATATTCATTTAAAACTCGTTCAACCTCTTCATGGGTTAAACATCGTTTAAATACAGAATCTGCACCACGACGATAAAGCGTGTCTCCAATAATATTGTACTGCTGAGACTGGTAACGGATATTTCATCGATGTGATTGTGAAATATCAGGCCGAAAATTTTGGGTTTGGAGATAAATGATTATATCTCCATACCAAGGATCTAACGTATTAATAAGAAACAGAGATTCATCAGTGATCGGATGTTCTACCATAGTTCTGTCTCAGTATTCGGGAAGTCACACATAAGTTCGACGAACACTAGTGATTTCTTTGATTTGGATTTTTCAAATTATAAATCAAACGCCTGAAGGATAACTATCCATTTAGAGTATTTGCCCCCGAGCAATTTCTTAGTGAGAATATACATCATCGAGTTGCAATTAGAAATCACCGTTGTTTTTTGTAACAAAATGTAATGACGAAATCATTGGACAGCTTGAACTGCTACCAAGGCCAATTTTTCCACATGTGAGTATTTAATCTCTGTTGGATTGAGATTCCCACTGAGATAGTAAATGACATGCTTGTTGTGGAATTAATCCTCCTGAACTAATACCATTCCAATAGTGGAATCAGAGGCTGCTAAGTATAAAAGGTAATCCTGGCTGTAATTTGGTGGGATGCGTAACGGTGCCTGAGTCAACACGTGTTTTAGAGCATCAAAATATCGATCAGCGATCTCATCCCAAATAAAAGGAAAATTATGTTTCAAAAGCCTGGTAAAACCTTTGGTTAACTCAGCATAGTTCTGGATGAATCTATGCAGAAAGTTTGCTTTCCCTTAAAAACTTTGGATTTGGTGGAGTTTGGAAGGAGGAGTTAAATTGACAATGGCCTCAACCTTCGAAGGGTCGAAACGAATGCCTTGTTTCTGAACGACAAATCCCAGTAACCTACCATATTGTACACAGAAAACACACTTGTGCGGATTCAAGCGAACCTTATAATACCTACATCTCATAAAAATTTCTCATAAGTGAGTTGGATGATCTTCCCTGTGTAATGAATGAGCAAGTAAATCGTCGAGATAAGGTTGCACAATGTGCTTAATGTCATGAAAAACATATGACATTGCCCTTTGAAATTTTTCCCCAGCATTCTTCAATCCAAAAGGTAGTTTCCAATAAGAAAATGTTCCCCAAGGACAAATGAATGTTGTTTTTGGTTGATCGGCAGGGAGTATGTTGATTTGATTGTATCCGGAACATTCATCCATAAATGAATACATTTCATTTCTGGCACAATTGTCAATTATTTGGTCGATATAAGGGGTTGGATAATTGTCTTTAGGACAAGCTTTGTTAATATCCATATAATTGACACATACTCATATTGTTCCTTGTTTTTTAGTAACAGGAATGATATTAGATACCCAATCTGTTAATCGAATAGGATAAATAAAACCTGCTCTCAGTAATTTTTCAACTTTGGCTTTGATAGCAGCAGTCTTTCATGGATGTATCGGACGTAATTTTTGTCTAATCGGTTTAGCATTCGGGTAAGTTTTGATTTCATGAACGACAATTTTGGGATCGATTCCAGGCATTTCTTCATAAGACCAAGAAAATATGTCGTGGAATTCTTGAAATAGGGCCTTATATGTAGTAATTTCATCTAACGTACAAGAGGCACCTATATGAATGTTTTCAATAATTTTGGGTTTCACTGATATGTCAATAGGAATCGTGGAAGAAATATTCCCAAAATTCACTTCAAAATCTGAATTTGTGATCAATATTGGACTTTGGGGTTCCTTGACATAATCAATTGTAAAAATAGATGAAAATTTGTTTTTGAAACTATCAAGCTTAGGTAAAAATGATGATCTATGATGGAGATCATCCCATGGTAAATCATCTATCGACAAGAATTCACGAATGCTTTCATCGGTATAAAATACTTCTTTAAAAGGATCCGAAATTGATGTTATAGCTGATTTTGATGGTGAAAATGATTCTTCATTGACCACATCCATTGGATCAGAATTAGTTGATGGTGAATTAGAAAATGACTGTACTGCTTGATTTTCCAACTCAAACGGACTCAAAGGCATCGCGCCATTATACGAATCCAGCTCTGATTCTAAAGGCAATACCCAAGGATCATCAAATGGAATAGTGCTTGATGTAATCATATCGATATTAGCAATAGTAAGTGATACGTTAGGTGGAGGCATGGAAAAATTTCCCAACAAAGTGGAATATTTAATTAAACCTACTCCTACATTCTCATAAGGGATAGTCGTTTTTCCAATGTGATGAATACTATCCGTAGAAGCTGGGTCGGATGAATAATATGAGAGCTGATCGATTTTCACAATCTTTCCTTGATGAGGAAACATGATTAATCAAAAGACGGATGATACGATAGTAGTCATATCATAAGACCAACTTCGACCCAGAATAAGGTTGTAATCTAGAGGGGCATCAACTACTTCCACATCTAAATTAACAGTTTTACCTTCGACCTCTATAGGTAGATCCTGTAAAATTCCATATGGATGGAATCCTCTTCCGTCAAAAGCTTTGAGGATTGCTGGTGATTTGTTAAGTGTCAGAGAACCAAGTGATTTCCAACAGTTTAATGACATAATACACGTAGATGATCCTTCATCAATAACAGTACGGAAGCAACGTTTGTAATTAACTAGTACTGGAATCTGAAAGGCAATTTTATGAGGGAGTCCTGGTGTAAAATTTTCTAAATCGAAGACCATAAGGTTCAAATCCTGAAGATCTATAACTCTAATTCCTGATAAGAGTAATTTCCTTTGTGCTGGGCATGATTGCAACACTTCTAAAGCCGACATTGCTGAAGGAGATATTGTTAAATCTTCGACAATGTTGTAATTTTGAGCAGCTCTCGCATGTGGATTGAAAGTTGATTTATGAAGTACAACTTTAGCAGGCAATTTGATTACTAGATCAAAATTCGGTTTCTCGATATGAAGTGGATCGGAAACTGAATGAGATGTAGCTAGTGCAGAATTATAATTTTTCTACTTCTTTACCAGTAATTGGATTTTAACTACCATAATCTTATGATCGAGTCACAACCATTACTTGAGACATAATCAAAATATCTGTTGATGTATTGGAAGAAGATCCAATCATTTTTCTATCTTGAACAGGAAAAGGATCCTTCAAGACAGTGGGGGTGGGTGAACCTTTGATGAACTTAGATACCTCAGCCCTATGCAGACATTCCTTGGTGAAATGATCCTCGTCATAGATAAGACAAGGATAACGAGGTTTCCGTTTATCATCAGTCGATTCAGTTTTATCAGTTTTTTCCTTGGGAGATGAAGTCTGTTTACTCTTATTCTTCCCTTTCTTCTTGTTACCATATTTTTACTTCGTAGTAGATGAATCTACAATGTGAATATCGGCAGAAGTTTCCTAAGAAGATTCTCCTTTCGGTGAATCAGGTAAATTTATTATAGGAGAAGTAACCTTCAAAGATTTCTTCTTACTCTTAGTCGTACTAACTGAACCGATTACACCATCAGCGGCATGAGACCCTGAAGGAGTTGTTGTTATCTGACCAAGACACGGTAAATCGAGAATTTTCTCGTACAAAGTACCTAACTGGGTATATACCAAGTCAAGATACTGAGCTTGAGCAATAACTTGTTCTTTCGTAACAACTCCTTCTTTGGCTACATCTTCAGTGATTTTTGGTAGTAATGATTTGATAAACCATTCTGCCAATATTTGATCCAGGATAAAAACTTTTACCAAACATCTTCTACGTCTCCATTCATGTATATGATCTGATATGTACATAGGCGTAGATTGTTTTAGTGAAGTTAATAATTCCGTGCCATTGTCATATCTAACTGGCAACTGAAAATGAGTTAAGAAAGCAGGTGCTAGGGCATTGAAATTGTTAAATGAGCCTCATGGAAATTCAATGTACCACTTAGCAGCTAATCCTATTAACTTTCTCTAAAAAATTCTAAGTCAAAAGGAATCGTCGATTAATGAGTTGGATGCACACCAAAGGTGGTAATTCATGACATGGTTAGAAGGATCGTCTCATGGTTTTCCTTCAAACTTTGGGATATCACTAGGCAACTTATTTGGCATTGGTGGCCAATACGGATGATAATAGATGGGATCGTTCGTAAGGCAGGATAATCAGGTAAATCCAAAGTTGCTATGAATGGAAATTGACAGGTAGGATCTTGCTGATAACCTTGTGAAACTAAACCAGTCCCAAGAGGAGGATATCCAGGATATCCTGGAATAGCCTATGCATTTGGAATTGGAATGCCCCCTGGATAACCAGGAATAACCAGACCATACTGGGGTTGAACAGGTGTCTGATATGTATACCCAGGATATGGTTGTTGCAGGTAAACTGGAGTTTGTGGAACAAGTCCATATTGGTACAGCCCTTGATACGGTTGATAAGTAAATTGAGGTTGACTTGTTATAACTGTACTTGTACCAGGTTGTCCTGCAGGCATCTGAACAGTAGTTTGAATTGTAGGTCCAGACTGTGGAATAGAAACATGAGGAATCTGTACCAATGTTTGAGGGGCAGAAGTAATAGCAGCTGTAGACACTTCAGGAATAGGTGTGGTAGGTTGTGTTAGCCCCCCTATAAAATTTCTTGACAAGCAAGCAGGGGGCTGAGTTGTTTCTGAGCCTTCAAGGAATGCATTTCCTCTGAAAACACATCATCCTTGAAACCTCCTTATGCATTTTCCTTTGATAAATCTACTCTGCTTTTTCTATCCCCCAAGCCTCTCTGATTGTAAAAAAAATTGTGCTCCGAAAGGCCTATTTTTGCCCCTGGTACCCCTGCAAAATACCCCACTTTCCACCCTCTTTCTCCCCTTTTTATCTCCCTCATTAGCACTCTGATTCTCCCAAAACCTTGTTTAAATCCCACACACACCCCTTGGCTGGCCATTTAGACCCTCATTACCTCTACCGTTACCCTTTATTGCCCTCAAATTGCACTAAAAATGGGCAAAAAACCCACTTTGCAACTTACATTAGGCCTTAGCCCCCTCCCGCTAGCCCCTCAGCTTTTTCTCCACGCGACCCAGGCGCTGTAACCGAGCGTTGGCCCGAAAGGCACTAATCTCCAATGTATATCGGGAGCATTCCTGACCGTTGATCTTTATAGATCGGACGGCGATCGTTAACTCCACAGTGTCCGTGTTTCCCCGTTCAAACCCCTGACCACGCAATCGCCATCCATTTACCCGCAGATCCGACGGTTCGGAGTCTACCTGCCCCTGTGGTCCCACCAGCGCGCCCGTTCGAAAATCGCCTGTATATATCGCACCGCTTTCTAAGGACTGGCGGTATTTTTGTTTTTGTAGCGATTCCACTCATCGCTTGTCGCGTGGCACTTGTACGGTTGGAAAACCGCTACCCCATCGCGCGTTATCGTTCGGCACAAGACATGCAGCGATATGCATATCATCCATCTGATCCAGAGCCCTCCATCCAACAATGATAGGTCCATGAAACTGTGCACGCGATAACCCATAGCCGTCGTACCCCTGGCCCACAGCCCATCGCCCTCCGACGTGTTTTCCACTGTCGATCTCCACCAATATCGGATGGTCCGGATTTGACTGTCTCGCCATCGCCCGGTCCCGCCACGTCACCTCCACGTGTCTTCGTCGTACATTCGCCTCTCCCCCATTATATATATGCTTTCCAAGGTCAAATGTTCATTATTTTACGTTAAATCTGCTGCGCTCCACCCACGTCCACCAGACCACGTTCTGCTGTCATATTGCATTTTCCACCATGTTTTTGCACCTTTCCACCATCTCATCCTTCTGCACGGCTATTCTCGTCACATTGCGTCCACCACCTCCGTGCATAAGTTTTATTAACAGGTTTTCATGTTTTGCAGGGTTACCAACAGTAAATGGCCGCCATGATTCAGGGTTTCTATCACAGTGACAGAAAACACAGGAAAAGACCGTGTGCAGAGGCAGAAATCATGAAGAAAACCCGAGGAGGTCTTACGACAGGACTTGCATTAAAAGAACAGGGTTTGTCCCTGTAAAAATGTCCCGGCGCCATTAACACACAGATTTCATAGTCAGAGATTTAAGTTAAGCAGCAGAGAGCTTAAGGCAAGCAAATGAAGATATATAAGCCTTATGTTCATAGATTTACAGGAAAAGTACCAGATTGAAGACCCAGGGATCACGCAGAAGGTACAGCACGCAGAAATCAATGCATATCAGGGTTTCTACAGTAGCAGAATGTTTTTCCTCCATAAAGGACAAAGCGCCCATGCAGTTTTTATTCTACACCGTGCTCCTGAAGAAATTTCCACCCTGACAACAGTCTGAGGCTACCAGAGCATTTGTTTCATAAATACGGCAGACCGCTCAGTCATTTATTTATCATTTTTTTATTCACCAAAAGTACCACAGAGTCATGCAGATCAAAGTACATCAAGAGACATATCGAAGTAAATAGAGGCCTGATGAAGGCCACTCTTCCATCCAAAGAGTGACAGGAATTGAATGCTCAGAATTTAAACAGAATGGGCTTTGGCCCTCTTTCGTTTCAGAAGTTTTAATGCTGCATTTAGTTTTCACCTACCTCCTCAGCCCATCTTTCTGCTATAAAATTTCATGAAGAAACATTTTAAAGGTTATTGATGAGATATCATAGAACTACAAGCTTTTTCTGTGAGAGATGGTTCTGTGTAAAGTTGTAAGATAGGCTGAAGAAAGATGTATTCAGGCTGAATGTTCAAGCTGTGGGAAAATTTGTACATGACTGGTGTTGTTTTTTAATATGACAAGCACATTTCTTTGGATCCTGGTCTAAAGCAGCTGGTGATGTTTTTCTAATCTCTGCGTTTATTTCATTTCATTACACTTCTTCTGGCTTGCATCAGAAATATGGCATAGGATTTTCCCTTGTTAGGCACCCTATGTTTCTGCTCTCCTTGCCTTTATGTTTTCTACTAAATGTGTTATCTAAGGATTGATTTCAATTAATTTAACCAGTGTAGTGGTCTGATATATTGCTACCTGATGTATGAATTAATGGAATCTATATTTAGATGTTCTTGTTTATATTTAATTAAATGAGTTGAGAACACTGGGGGGTTTAGAACTCGGTCTCTGCCTCACTAGGATCTTTCCATTTCAATTTAACTTTCCAAGTTCCCTCAAGTTTCCTTTGATTATGTCCAAGCAGGTCTAGAGTTAAATGACCTCTGACCTGATCTATAGACAGAATTGGGTGGTTTTCCTCTCTTCATTTTCAATTCTTAATGTTCCATGCCACACAATCATTTTAGGATCCAATGCTTTAGATGACTAGCCCAACTGAAAGCTTGCACATTGAACAGTGAGTAAACCCTTTCCTGACTCCATTGCCCAATGGCCTTGATGTTCTCTGAGTTATCAACTTTAACCTAAAATCCTCTCTGCTCATTGCCTTGTCTTATAGTGAACCCTTCATTCCTGATTCCTAACAACCAAACAAACAATCAAACAAACAAACCCTGTGCCTATAACTAGCCTAAAATCTTAAACCTTGAGCTTCAAATTTATATACCTTTGACATATCATAGAGAGATCCCTCTCTAGACCCAGGAGGGCTAGATCCTAAGGTCTGAAAGTGGTTTTATGTTGTCTCATCTTTTGGTATTTCCAACCTTGCCAAAACATGGGAACCCCAACATAATGGTGACTCCGCTGGGGAATAATCTGAATACCATCCATCTTATTACATTATAAGAACTTCAGAAACCTAAAATCTCTGGTTAGGTTGGCAGTAGAGCACTCCTATTCACACATATACCATTTGTTGTGTTTTCCCATACTCTTGGACAGAGTCTGGAAAGGGCCAGGTAGCCTCCAGATCTCACACTCTTTCAGAGGTGACATATCTGGTAAATGCCCTCCGAGTCAATATCTGGTTAGATTTTGCTGTGTTTGGAAGATATCCTTGAAAGGGGACATCTCATAAGCACTGTGGTGGACAGTGTACCCTCTAAAAACATCCTAAACCTTCCACCTGGCGACTCCATAATTCCTAAACGATTTAAAGACTCCACTGGTGATCAGTAGGCCTGCTGATTATCTTGGTTTCACACAAGACTCCACTGGGAGACCGGCCTCCATAACAACATCAACCACAATAGAAGTAACAAGTAGGGTTAAGCTGCTCAGTTAGAAAACAACATTCTGGCTTCAAGAACCATTCAGACAAGAGCTTACCCTAACCCAGACCCACCTGAAATAGTTGACAACCCTGAGAGCATCCTCAAGGGAGCTCCTACATCTAAAATACCAACTATTTCCAGCGACATCTATAGAGCTAACTCCGCACCAGAAGATCTTACAGCTCTATCACACTTTCACCTTGACCTAGACCTATCCAATATATTACCTAGAACTAGGTCATTCAGTGTCCTAGACCAGCCAGAACTTGAGCTCCCTGGTTCACCACCTCAAAGTGGTAAGCACCTTGGGATTAGACAGACCCCTCCATCTACACCACCTGATATTCACTTCATTCAAAACTTGGGGCTCAGTCACCCTAGATCTTCTCATCAGTCTTCTGCTGGTCATAATATCCCCATCATCCATATACCTGCTACCCAAGTCAATCCTTTACCTCATCAAAACATCATTATGGAAGCCTGGTATGCACCTTTGGTTTTACCTCAGCCTCTAGTTCCCTTACCCAATGATTATCAATCAAAGATCCCACACTTCACTGCAAAAGAGTCTACCACAGCACAATATCATGTAGATAGGATGGAAGATTCTTTTGACTACATGGAGATAGATGATGATACAGTCAAAATGAGAATCTTTGCCCAGAGCTTAGGGGGAGATGTGAAGAAATGGTTTAAGGGCCTACCTCCAGGTAGCATAAATGACCTCCTAGCTCTATATCAGACCTTCATAAACAAATGGGAAGTTAAGGCCAACCCTCGCCAACTCCTAGCAGAATATATTAGCCTTAAAAGAAACGTAGGGGAGAGTGTCCATGATTACACGACGAGATTTAACATCATTTACAATGCTCTCCCTCCACATATGAATCCTCCCCAAGGTATGGCCCTAGCTAAATATCCTGAAGGCTTTGATGTTGACATGGCCTATCAGCTTAGGGATAAAGAATACAACACATTGGAGGACATGCAAAAAGGAGCAGTGAATATAGAGGCAAATCTGATTGAGAAAAGAGCGAGATTAAGAGCTGAGAGGAGGGTAACATACAGAGATGACATTGTAGCTTCCACATTCGAATTTAACAGACCGCCATTCAAAAACGTGGAAGAGCCATACAATGTGGTAAAAAAATGGTTGTCATGCTGGTAACCAAAACAAGAACAAACCATAACCAGAATCCGTAACTTTAGAAATAATGCCACTCCTGTCAAGACAAAGAGAATCAGACGTTGTGTTATCTCCATTCCAAGAGAATTTTCGATAAAGACTAGGAATCACAAGAGTCCGAGGGAAACACAAAAAATGTCTTAACTGAAGATTCAACTTAATAACTGCTACTCAAGAAGACGTCTCACACTGTTGGGATGAGTATGAACAGAACCTGAAATTGCTGTGTTAGGATTTGAAAATGCTGAATATGATGCAAGTCAGAAACAATATGAACTAGAAGCAAAGAGTAAGAAAACTTCCAAACCAAAAGCTTCGACAATACCATCAAGAAAATACCGAGAAACTAAAGCAAATCAATAAAGTAACAACAACCGAGTTCTGGAAAGAACAAAGAAAAAGACAACCAAAACATCGATATTAATACAGAACCAAGTAAGCAAGACTAGCATCAAGAAGCAGGTTCTTTAGAAAACGACACAAATATCAGACATAATCTAGAGAGAATCAACACACTACTCCAAATTTAATAAAGGCATAACAAAACAGAGTTGAACATTTCAAGGAGTCAGTCCACTTTCAATTTGGAGAGTGAGATTGTAAAAATTAAAATCTCTCTGCTCCACTGAAATGCTTTTCACTCAGATGTATATAAAGGGCCAAATTTTGAAAGCATTAAATTTAGGTGAGAACAAAGACACACTGTGAATTTGAGTGATGATCAACTGCCTTCGTTTGTCCAAAGATAGAAGGAGCCTGTGGGGGGTAGTGCCTCTTTTATATCGGGCCTTAATGTCCAAGATACATTCTCTGCCAATGCATGATTCTGGGGCATCACACAACCCGATGCCTAAAGTAGTGATGAAAATATTAGGCCTAGAGATAACCCGTCTCTATAAAGACCTATATTCATTCGACTCTAGCAGGGTAAAATGCCTTGGCCTAATCAAAGATTTATGTGTGAGCCTTACTCAGATTCCTACCAAGTGTATGGTCATGGATGTTGTTGTGGCAGATGTGCCACCCAAGTATGGTATGGTACATGTAGATCACAGAGCTGGCACACAGGGAGTGAGCAGGACAGATGGGCGATGTTACAATCCCAATCTTTGGCCAACTTAGAATATTGTACAGGGAAGCACAAATGAAATTCCTAGTTATTAGCCCTGAAAAGCCTGAAAATTCTCCTCTATACTCTATACATACAGACCTGAATTCCTTTATCTTCTGCAATGATGAATCTTTGGAGGGACCAGGATCTGAAAACGTAGATACAAGCAAAGGTACACATGATGAAACAGAGCCAATGGACTTTAACATAATGGCTACCCTAGACTCAGAGGAGGAAGACGTAGAAAAATTTGAACAGTGCACTGAAACAACAATGCAAAGTAAACCAGAAACAGAATGCGATCAGCCAACTAGTCACCTCTCTGACTTCCACACCCATAACAAAAAACTAAACAGCCCACAGCCTAGTGCAGACCCTATAATTCAAAATAATGGCGAACCCGGCTGTAGGGAAAGAAATGATAACAAAAACGAGAGTGAAACCCTGTGGGAAATGAGTTTCGATGGGTCCTGCACCAGAAGAACGGCCGGAGCTGGGGTTCGGCTACGTAACACAGAAAGCGACTACGTGGAGAGCCATGCCTGCAATCTACATTTCAAATGTACCAATAATATTTTAGAGTACGAGGCTCTTATCCTGGGTTTAAATCTATTGAAGAAAATAGGAGCCCGTAGAATAGCCGTGCAGGGAGATTCTGAATTGGTTATAAAACAGGTGAACGGCGAATACACAGCCAAACACCCTAGGTTGAGAGCATATAGGAACGATGCTATGGACATATTGAAAACATTTTTTGAATACGAATTAGTGTTTGTTCCTATAAATCAGAACACCATTGCAAATGGATTAGCTTGCCTAGCCAGTTCATACCCTGAGACTCCGAGCGACCAACAGATCATCATTCAAACCAAATTTAGACCTACAGTGCCGGATAACGAAAAATACTGGCAGGTTTTCGAGGGAGATAAAAAAATTGAATTTTTTTTTATGGGCAGGAACGAGTTTGAGTTTTCTGATTCAGACTCTACGTCTAGTGATAACTGCCTAAGTGAGGAACCCTCGGCCGAGGAAGAAACTACACCCCACGATGTAGAAATAAACGCTTTAAACGAAGAAACTGGAAATTCAACCACGGAGTGTGAAAACGCAGACAGCGAAGAAGTAGAGGTGCTGCAGGCCAAAGATAAGAACATACCTCGAGGTCTGGTGCCGTTAGAAGACCTTTTTTACTTCGATGATGTGGCAAAAAATCCCACCATTGAACACGCGGACTCTGACGTTGAAGAATGTAATATAGGTACAAAGGATAATCCCAAAATAATTAAATTGGATAAGTCTCTTCCCGCAAAGATGAAAAATAAATACATTGACCTTTTTAAGGAATTTATTGACGTGTTTGCTTGGGGCTACGAAGACTTAAAGGCTTATGACACGAACATCATACAGCATAAAATACCTTTAAAAGAAAATCAGAAACCCTTCAGGCAGAAACTCCGTAGGATAAACCCAAAACAATTGCCCACAGTTGAAAAAGAGATTAAAAAGATGTATGAGGCAAGCATAATAGTTCCTGTGAGGTTCTTTGATTGGGTATCAAACTTAGTGGCTGTGAGAAATAAAACTGGGGAGATTAGATTATGTATTGACTTCAGAAATCTTAATAGAGCCTCACTCAAAGATAACTACCCTTTGCCAAAAATGGAACACATTCTACAGCGAGTAGTAGGCTCAAAAAGGATTTCTTTGTTGGATGGTTTTTTAGGTTACAACCAAGTCTTAGTAATCCCAGAAGACCAACTCAAGACAGCCTTTACCACTCCATGGGGCACCTTTATGTATGTAAAAATGCCCTTTGGACTGATGAATGCTAGGGAAACCTTCCAAAGAGCAATGGATATAGCTTTTTCAGATGAGATAGGACACTTCATTGTTATTTAGTTAGATGACATAACAGTCTATTCTAAGACTGAAGAAGAACACCTAAAACATCTGAGAAAAGTGTTTGAAAAATGCAGAAGGTTTGGTCTGTCGTTGAATCCCAAAAACACTGTATTTGGGCTACAAGAAGGAAAACTTCTTGGCCACATTATATCTGAAAAGGGAATTAGGATAGACCCACAAAGAGTTGAGGGAATACTACAGATCACACACCCAAGAAACATCAAAGAATTACAATCCTTCATTGGGAAGATTAACTTCCTTAGGAGGTTTATTCCCAATCTAGCTGAACACCTTAGGAATATGACGAACATGCTGAAGAAAGGTGAAGGAGTTAAATGGACTGTTGGAGCTACACAATTTTTTGAATTAGTAAAGCTTGCACTCACCCAGGCTCCTGCTCTGATCAGCCCAAATTTCTCAAAGGATTTTCTGATTTTTTCATTCGCTTCTAAGCATACAGTGGCTGTAGTCTTATTGCAGAAAAATCCAGAGGGTATAACACAGCCAATTGCCTTTTTCAGCAAGGCGCTCAGGGATGCACCCTTGAAATACAACATCATGGAAAAATAGGCCTATGCTCTAATTAAGGCTTTAAAAGACTTTAGGGTGTACATATTGCATTCCCACACCATAGCTTATGTGCCTAACATAATAGTCAAAGATATTTTGTCTCAGGACCCAGATGGGAAAAGGGGAAAATGGATTGTTGTGATCTTAGAATATGACCTTGAGATAAAACCCACCAAACTGATTAAAGGTCAGGGCTTAGCTCGACTAATGGCTGAATCAAACTTACAAGCCCTAGACGTTAACACAGTAAATACCTTGGATGAGCAACAAGAATTGCTTGATCCCACTGTTGAGGAAAAGTTTCAGAGCTCTCCTTGGTATTCTGACATTCTGTATGTGCTTACACACCTCAATGTCCCTCCTGAACTATCAAAGACCAAGGCCAGATTCTTAAAGCTAAAGGCCAGGAGCTATTGCATATTGAATAACTGCTTATACTGGAAGAACCCAAATGGCCTATTTCTTAAATGTTTGCCAGAAAACGAGGCAGAAAGGATTAAACAATAATTCCATGCGGGAGAGTGTGGAGGCCACCTGAGCTGGAAAGCCACTGCAAACAAAATACTCATAGCTGGCTACTATTGGCCTACACTCTTCAACGATGTCCATAAGATGATCATTACCTGCCACAAATTCCAGATCTTTGAAGGCAAAAGAAAACTCCTCCCTTTACCCCTACAACCCATCACTATTGAAGGTCCCTCGTCGTGGGGTCGGTTTTATAGGAGAAATTCATTCCGTTTCTTCGCTACAAAAATTAATGGATCCTAACAGCTACAGAATACTTCACTAAGTGGATAGAGGCCATACCTACTAGGAATGCCACAGATTCAGTCATCATTAGGTTCCTAGAAGGTCATATCCTCTCTCGGTTTGGCTGCCCAAGGAAAATAATCACTGATAATGCTACTGATTTTGGTTCCAAGAAAATGGTTGATTTTTGTATGGAATAACACTCAGTCATTCAACTGCCTATTACCCTCAAGGTAATGGATTAGCTGAATCATCAAAAAAGAGCCTGTTGATCATCATCAAAAAGCTGTTGGAAGATAACAAAAAATCATGGCATAACAAGTTAGTACATGCTTTGTGGGCTAACAGGCTTACAACAAAGAAATCTATTGGCATGTCACCATATCAGCTTGTCTATGGGACAGAAGCAGTGTTCCTACCAACCTTGGGGTAACAGTGATTAAGCTGGTCCAAGAGATTCAAACAGAACAAGACAGTATGGTGAGGAGAATAAACCAAACAATTCATCTCCAGCAAACAAGGGAAGAGGTATACGACAGAGCAGTGAAAGTTCAGGAGAATATAAAGAAATTGTTTGACAAAAGAACTAAAGCTGTTGATTTCAAAATTGGGGATAAAGTTCTGAAGTGGGACTCAAGAAGAGAGGATAAAGGAAAGCACACCAAGTTTGACAGTCTGTGGCAAGGTCCATACATCATCCAGGCCACTGTGGGTCCAAATGCCTTCTTCCTACAGGAATTAGACGATACAGAGCTGTTTGGGGGTCTTGTCAATGGCAGGATGCTCAAACACTACTTCTGTTGATTTCCAGTTTCCAGTTTCTATTACCATTGTACATACCATTGCAGCTTTTTATTTTCAAAAAAAGAGAGAAAATGTTTCAAAAAACAGAGGAAAAAGAGAGGTTCAGACATGCTTAAAACATGAACCTCTGATGTGCAAAGATTGGTTCTAATAAGCTCAAAACCTGAGCCAAAGAAAGTAAAACAGTTGGTCCTAACATGCCCAAAAGCTGGACCAACAAAGAAGAAATAAGAATCAGCTCTGACATGCCCAAAACCAAAGCTGAAATGAAGAAAAGAAGTGACTCTAACATGCTCAAAACGTGAGTCACATAGAGAAGGAAGGATGCTTCAAGATTTCAGATTTCAAGCCTTCACAGTTTTGTTTTCAGTTTTCTACAATTTTCTATCCATGTGCAACTGTCTTTATGCCTTGGATCCACAGCAATTCAGACAGTCTAATCCTGGCTTGACTGTTTTTTAAATTTCTGTTGTAGAATGTAGAGAAGAAATTTGTTGGACAGTTTAATCCCAGCAGATGTTAGATTAGGTAGAGAAACATATGAGACCAACAATCTAATCTGGTCTCATGGAGCAATAAGGGTAGAATTATAATAGGGTTGTTTTCTGTTTGTAAAAAATAAAATGATGTAAAGGGTCTGCTAGCTCAAATGCACCCTAGAAGAAGAAAAATGCTAGGATTGTAGTGTGGGTAGGTAGATTGATTGGGAAAGTTTTTCTGCTAAATTGATGTCTTCACAATTGTGGCAGCTGATCTAAAGAAATAAAGGCGGCTTAAGCAGCAGGCATCTGGCCTACACCAAAGATCATTTTCTGAATTCTTGACTCCTTCAAGAATAAGCCATCCCCATGTGGAGCCATTGTTAGCCACCCTATAAAATTTCTTGACAAGCAAGCAGGGGGCTGAGTTGTTTCTGAGCCTTCAAGGAATGCATTTCTCTGAAAACACATCATCCTTGAAACCTCCTTGTGCATTTTCCTTTGATAAATCTACTATGCTTTTTCTATCCCCCAAGCCTCTCTGATTGTAAAAAAAATTGTGCTCCAAAAGGCCTATTTTTGCCCCTGGTACCCGTGCAAAATACCCCACTTTCCACCCTCTTTCTCCCCTTTTTATCTCCCTCATTAGCACTCTGATTCTCCCAAAACCTCGTTTAAAGCCCACACACACCCCTTGGCTGGCCATTTAGACCCTCATTACCTCTACCGTTACCCTTTATTGCCCTCAAATTGCACTAAAAATGGGAAAAAAACCCACTTTGCAACTTACATTAGGCCTTAGCCCCCTCTCGCTAGCCCCTCAGCTTTTTCTCCATGCGACCCAGGCACTGTAACCGAGCGCTGGCCCGAAAGGCGCTAATCTCCAATGTATATCGGGAGCGTTCCTAACCGTTGATCTTTATAGATCGGACGGCGATCGTTAACTCCACAGTGTCCGTGTTTCCCCGTTCAAACCCCTGACCGCGCAATCGTCGTCCATTTACCCGTAGATTCAACGGTTCGGAGTCTACCTGCCCCTGTGGTCCCACCAGCGCGCCTGTTCAAAAACCGCTTGTATATATCGCACCGCTTTCTGAGGACTGGCGATATTTTTATTTTCGCAGCGATTCCACTCATCGCTTGTCGCATGGAACCTGTACGGTTGGAAAATCGCTACCCCATTGTGTGTTATCGTTTGGCACAAGACACGCAGCGATATGCATATCAGCCGTCCGATCCAGAGCCCTCCATCCAATGGTGATCGGTCCATGAAACTGCGCACGCGATAACCCATAGCCGTCGTACCCCTGGCCCACAGTCCATCGCCCTCCGACGTGTTTTCCACCGTCGATCTCCGCCGAGATCGGACGGTCGGGATTTGACTGTCCCGCCATCGCCCGATCCCGCCACGTCACCTCCACGTGTCTCCGTCGTACATTCGCCTCACCCCTGTTATATATATGCTTTCCAAGGTCAAATGTTCATTATTTTACGTTAGATCTGCTGCGCTCCGCCCACATCCGCCAGACCACATTCCGCTGTCATATTTCATTTTCCACCATGTTTTTGCACCTTTTCACCATCTCATCCTTCTGCACGGCTATTCTCATCCCATTGCGTCCACCACCTCCGTGCATAATTTTTCTTAACAGGTTTTCGTGTTTTGCAGGGTTACCAACAGTAAATGGCCGCCATGATTCAGGGTTTCTATCACAGTGACAGAAAACACAGGAAAGGACCGTGTGCAGAGGAAGAAATCATGAAGAAAACCCGAGGAGGTCTTACGACAGGACTTGCATTAAAAGAACAGGGTATGTCCCTGTAAAAATGTCCCAGCGCCATTAACACACAGATTTCATTGTCAGAGATTTAAGTTAAGCAGCAGAGAGCTTAAGGCACGCAAATGAAGATATATAAGCCTTATGTTCAGAGATTTAGAGGCAAAGTACCAGATTGAAGACCCAGGGATCACGCAGAAGGTACAGCACGCAGAAATCAATGTATATCAGGGTTTCTACAGCAGCAGAATGTTTTTCCTCCATAAAGGACAAAGCGCCCATGCAGTTTTTATTCTACACCGTGCTCCTGAAGAAATTTCCATCCTGACAACAGTCTGAGGCTACCAGAGCATTTGTTTCATAAATACGGCAGACCGCTCAGTCGTTTATTTATCATTTGTTTATTCACCAAAAGTACCACAGATTCATGCACATCAAAGTACATCAAGAGACATATCGAAGTAAATAGAGGCCTGATGAAGACCACTCTTCCATCCAAAGAGTGACAGGAATTGAATGCTCGGAATTTAAACAGAATGGGCTTCGACCCTCTTTCGTTTCAGAAGTTTTAATGCTGCATTTAGTTTTCACCTACCTCCTCAACCCATCTTTCTGCTATAAAATTTCATGAAGAAACATTGTAAAGGTTGTTGATGAGATATCAGAGAACTGCAAGCTTTTTCTGTGAGAGATGGTTCTGTGTAAAGTTGTAAGATAGGCTGAAGAAAGATGTATTCAGGCTGAATGTTCAAGTTGTGGGCAAAGTTGTACATGAATGGTGTTGTTTTTTAATATGACAAGCACATTTCTTTGGATCCTGGTCTAAAGCAGCTGGTGATGTTTTTCTAATATCTGTGTTTATTTCATTTCATTACACTTCTTCTGGCTTGCATAAGAAATCTGGCATAGGATTTTCCCTTGTTAGGCACCCTATGTTTCTGCTCTCCTTGCCTTTATGTTTTCTACTAAATGTGTTATCTAAGGATTGATTTCAATTAATTTAACCAGTGTAGTGGTCTGATATATTGCTAGCTGATGTATGAATTAATGGAATCTGTCTTTAGATGTTCTTGTTTAGATTTAATTATATGAGTTGAGAACACTGGGGGGTTTAGAACTCGGTCTCTGCCTCACTAGGATCTTTCCATTTCAATTAAACTTTCCAAGTTCCCTCAAGTTGCCTCTGATTATGTCCAAGCAGGTCTGGAGTTAAATGACCTCTAACCTGATCTATAGACATAATTGGGTGGTTTTCCTCTCTTCATTTTCAATCCTTAATGTTCCATGCCACATAATCATTTTAGGATCCAATGCTTTAGATGACTAGCCCAACTGAAAGCTTGCACATTGAACAGCGAGTAAACCCTTTCCTGACTCCATTGCCCAATGGCCTTGATGTTCTCTGAGTTATCTACTTTAGCCTAAAATCCTCTCTGCTCATTGCCTTCTCTTATAGTGAACCCTTCATTCCTAATTCCCAACAACCAAACAAACAAACCCTGTGCCTATAACTAGCCTAACATCTTAAACCTTGAGCTTCAAAGTTATATACCTTTGACATATCATAGAGAGATCCTTCTCTGGACCCAGGAGGGCTAGATCCTGAGGTCTGAAAGTGGTTTGATGCTGTCTTATCTTTTGGTATTTCCAACCTTGCCAAAACATGGGAACCCCAACAGGTTGAACAGAAGTCTGAGCAGCAGTTTGTGGCGGAGTCTTAGGTGTACTCGGAGCAGGCTGCTGAACAGGACCAGATGCAGGTATTTGAATTGTAGGCTGGATTGGTTGTTGGGTTTGATTATAACCAACTTGTTGTCCATCTTGATAATAAGGTACTTGCATATTTGGTTGTAAATTCTGTTGGACTTGGGATGGATCCCACACCATTCCGGGATATGAGGGTCCCATCGAAGTTTGTGTATAAGACGGACCATAACTAGGTTGAACATATGCCTCGTAATTAGCTGGATAATTTCCACCTCCTTGTAACTTTTTTTGTTCTGGATAGAACTGTTGTGCTAAAGGAGGTTGCAATCCTTGAGCTGGATACTACCCTTGAAGTTGATATTGACCTTGAGGTATTTACTGACTTTAAGGAAAATACTGTTCCTAAGGTTGATATTGACCCTGAGGTATGTACTGTCCCTGGGGTTGATATTGGCCCTGAGGTATGTACTGTCCCTGGGGTTGATATTGACCCTGAGGTATGTATTGTCCTTGGGGTTACCCCCCAGGCTGTATTTGACTATTTTGAGGTTCCCCCCAGGCGGTAAATTATTACCTTGAGGTCCGGGGTTTGGAATATTTCCAGACATCATTTAAACTTGCTCATGGTTCAAAGTTCTAGTATTTGATTCATTCGGGCCAGATGATGACATTGGTTTGTTGGGAAAAGGAGATGCCCCTGAGAAGGTACCAGAAAGTGACTAATAACCTGCAGGAACAGATGGAGCACAATACAAAAATGTTTCTGGCGATTCAGTAAACATAGACGACTCTCTAGACATGTTTAACAAAGGTCTATAACCTATTGGCGTAGAGTAAAAAGGAATTAAGGGTGGCAGATACTGTAGACCTACGTTTTGTAGAAAATATGTCAATGAAGAATACTAAGCGTCTTGTCTAAAAGAACTGTAAAAAATTGATTCATGTTCTCTAAGTTCTAAATTTTCCTGAGTTGAAGGAAGAACAATTTCTTCCTTTGTATCAGTGACTTCTTCAATACTAATGAGACCAGGAGGAAGATCTTCTGTAATCCAATTCCTCACTCTGGGTGAATCAGGATAACCAGGAGTTGGAGTAGTGAATTCTAAAGTAGGTTCAGATGTAGCAGGTTCAGTTTCTGGTTCAGAAATTTCAAGTTCTTCAGCTGATAACTCACTTGTTGCAGAAGCAACTTCAGTTAATTCAGAAATTGAAATTTTCTATGGAGTATGCTCTACTATTTGCGGTTGATCTACTTCAAAATCAAGATGAATAATTATGGATGATTCTTCGCGTTCTGTTGATCCAATTCTGCTGATAACATTTGGTATTAGAGATTTAAGTCTTTCTAGTTGGTTTGGTGTATACTCAGGGGGTTTCCCCTGAGTTCTACGTGATCTTCTTGGTAATTCAGCCAGGATTAAAACCTTTAACACACGCAATCAAAGAAAATTTCAAACAAAAACCCTAAGGTTGCTAAGGAAACAATCAAATGAATCACATGCCTATAAAAATATAAGAGATCAATCCACACACAAACAATAGATCCCCACACTAAAAAAACTAATTGGTGATGAAATCCAACATCGTAGAATTTTAATGCAGAAATGGTAGGTGGAACAGTTACCCCGACAACCTGCTTAATGAAACAGACCGGTGCAAGTTTCTCCACTTAAACCATCTCGAGTGAAGATAACCCTCTGGAGAGTCCAAGTGATTCTAGCCGACTTCTGCTCCAGGTACAGTGGGACTTCCCCTCCACCGTCACCTTGGGAAAGAATCCTAAATTTTATGGCCACTAAGGTCACCAAGGGGAACACATATATCTGGGGGAACAGTCTACAATCTGATATACACGCAAGGACAAAGTAACAAGCTCAATCCTCTTGAAGGCTCCTTGACATAATCCAAGGTTTACCGACAAGTGACCCCAGGCTCCTCGACAATGGTCTATCCGAGGTTTACCATTTTTAATACATGCATGTCCTCTATCGTTCCCAATGAGATAGGTATGATTACCTCACTAGTTCGGATATGATCTCGTGCTGGACTCCTTTAGGAGGAGCTTCCCAGAGCATACATGCTACAATTGGATTTTCCTACTGCAAGATCGGCTACTTGTTTGTTTTCATTGTCTTAGAGAGTTAACTAAAACCTATTCCAAGACACTAGCCTGAGCTATATTGGTGAAAAAGAGCCCTAGAAAATATAAAATTTCTAGATTGATTTTAATTAAGCGTTACTTTTAATTGGAAGTTTCTTAGGACAATGGGTATGGAAATGAAACTTTGATGATGTTTTAATGACCCGACTCAAAATACACTACAATGCATCTATATGATAAACAACTCATTTATTTTCAATGAAATCTAACTAGAGGAAAGAGTTGAGAGATTTCAATAATTTTCAAAATATCAATTCTTTCTTTCCTATATGACAAACTTTGAAAAAAAGACAATTCAGAGAATTCAATTTCAAAAAGATCTTTTTCTCAAAATGAAATTCCTTATACCATTTAGATCAGAAACAAAAACAAACTTCTTCCAAAAGAAAGCCAAAAGTCTTAAAATTATAAAATTCAAAACTAAAAGAAAACTCTAATCTCGAATTCTATCTAAAAGTTGGAGGATGTTTAAGCCTGGTTTGTAATCTAACCAAGAATTTTCCTCTTATTCCAGCAAGAAACTAAAGCATCAAAAAATGGTTTTAAAATGAAATTCAGACCTTTTCAATCCAAAAGGTTTTCTAAGTTTGCAAATGAAAATCAAATCAAATTTTCATAAGAGTAATAATTGCATCAAGTTCAGTGGCTCAACAGAGAAGCAATGAAATACCAAGTAGCGGAGGTATACAAAAGTTTCTGATTCAAAGCAATGGAGGACCAGACAGATCATTTACTCATAACATGCAAACTAACTGAATAAAGCACTTCAACACATAAATTGTTGAAAGAAAACTTTGATAGAGATCTTTGACAATCAAAACATATTGGGATAATAACAAAAATCAAGAAAATGGATTTTAGAAAGTAGAATTCTTACTTTTTCAAAATTTTCCAGAATTCCACAGTTTCTAATGGAATAGTGTGTGGTACCGCACTTTATTCTACTAAAATCAGCGGATTCTACCGTTCTGTTTTTTTTTTTAAAGTGCGGAAGTCTGAAAAGTATAGAAAAAATAAAAAATACAAATTTCCAGTCCAAAATCCTATTGTGTTTTGTACCCAACCCAGTTTCAAGCTAGTCAAATTCAAAGAACTCTCAAAAATCAAACTGGAAATAAACAAGAAAACTAAGTTCATATCTCCTTTCCCCAGTGGATTCACCAATTTGTTAGACAGACAAATCCCTCTTGCAGACAAGAGTGATCTCCCTAGTATCCTAAGGATATCTAGAAACAAATAGACAGAGGTAGACCATTTCCTCTAGATTATTTTGCTTAAGAATTACTTGTTAACTACGGATAGATACTCCTACCTGAAGTCCAACTCTTGCTCGGTCTTCAATCTAGTCGTTCCAGAAGGTATCAATCCAGCATATAAGATCTGCAATCAAAGACAAGCAAACAAGATCAAAAGCATCTTCAAAATATGATAATTTGAAAGCAATAACCTATCTTAGTGATCAAGGAATCTAAGAATTAAATCATTTAAAAGATAGATGAACAACTCAATGAGAAAATAGAATCCATTTATATTAAATTTGAATACAAAAGAAGAAACCTTACAACCTTGACGCCTTGATCTTTGTACAGGTTATTTTGGGGTCCCAAACAGTCGTTTTCCTCATTTTGACAAGACTCCGACTCTCTTTATCAGCATAAGGCTATGGCTATGAGTATGTAATCTCTCTCATGCCAATGATGCAAAATATGGAGAGTATATTTATTCAGCAATTCCCCTCAAACTATCAAGTTCTAAGTACTCTCTCCAAAGCAAGAAGCAAGTACTCTTTGAACTCTCTATGTGCTAAGTAACCTTGAGACTGAAACTTGGTCTCAATTTATAGCAAAAGGGAGGTAGTTTCAACTCCAAAAAGGAAGGGATAAAGCCCTCTCATCATGGGATTTCAGCTCCAAAAACCAAGGGATAGCTCCATCTATGAAGGGATAAAGGTTCATGAATGGAAGGGGTGAAGCTCGACCATATAGCGCTTCTAGAAGGCCCAAGCTGGGAGAATATTCGACCAGCTGGGCTTCTAGAACTTACTTTTCTTTTTATTTTACCTTTTACGGGGGTCCGCAGTTTTAATGAACAGTACGTCCGGGATGTACCGCAGCTTTTATAGAAATAAACCTCGATACCACAGGGAATGACTAGGAAAAGTGTGGATTTAGGCTTTTTAGGGTTTTTAAGAACTTATCTCCAGTTCCAATACTTGGTTCAGGAACTTTATGTTTTTAGAATTCTAAGGAAGCAATGAATAGATAATGATGAAACCATATAGAAAACTTAATCTCATGGTGACAAATTTCAGTGTCACAAGGACATATTGGGCCTTAATAAAAAAGGACTTGGCAAAAATGATTCAGTGGACTCAAAGAAAGAAGAAAATTGGGGGTTTCACCAACTCAACCTTCCTCGCCCTTGTCCCCAAAGAAAACTACCCTTCCTCCTTCTCTAGGTTTAGACCAATCTTCCTCTGCAATTCTTCTTACAAAATTTTACCAAAATCATTGCCATACGCCTCAAGCCTTTTCTCCCTAGCCTCATCTTGGAAAATCAAGGAGGCTTCATCTCCCAAAGGCAAATTTTTGACTCTATCCTCCTTGTATAAGAATTTATCCACTCAAGTATGACTCGCAAAGAGAAAGGTTTCATTCTCAAACTCGACTTAGCCAATGATTTTGATAGGGTCAGACACACCTTTCTCCTTTCAGCCCTTCAGAAAATGGGCTTTGACTCAAATTTCATCGCCCTCATCAATTCTTGCATCTCAAACCCTTGGATCTCCCCTCTCATTAATGGCAGGCCAGCTTCCTTCTTTCAGTCTTCCCGTGGCCTTAGACAGGGTTGCCCTCTCTCTCCCTTTCTCTTTCTCCTCATGGCTGAATCCTTTAACAGGGCCTTGGATCACATGCAAAGAGTAGGCCTCATCACTGGAATTAAATTTGGCAATGGTGTAAAAAATATGAACCGCTCGCAATTTGCAGATGACACTCTCTTAATGGGTGGTGCAACCAACATAATCGCTCACAGGTTTAAATCTCTCCTTGAAAAATTCATTCTTTACTCCAGAGGGCTGATCAATCTGCAAAAAAGTTTCATATATGGTTGGAATGCAACCAACCAAACCATTCACAACATTGCACAAATATTTGGAGTTTCCTATAAACTAAACTAGGACCACTTCACTTATTTGGGCATGTCTGTCAGTGTTGGCCATTTAAAATCTGAAGTTTGGAACATCACTATCAATAAAATGAAGAGAAAAGTATAGCAGTGGGGTTCCTTTTAGTTAAACCTTGTAGGGCGAGTAGTCTTACTCAAATCTATCCTCTCATCTTTTCCCCTGTACCAATTCAATCTCCTTCAAGCCCCTGACAGAATTCACCACAAATATGAAGCAATCCTAAGGCACTTTCTCTGGCAGGGTGGTAAAAACGAGAAGAAAAAATACAACCTTGTTAAATGGAGGCAGGTCACTCAAGACTATGAACATGGAGGGCTTGGAATTAACTCACTGAAACTTCTGAACAGCGCCTTTGGTGGGAAAATAGTGTGGAGATTAATCAACTGACAACAAGCCTGGTGGAAAAGATTTATGGAAGCCAAATATCTTAACTCTCCCTGTCATCATCTCCTTGATCAAGACATCCCTAACAGAACCTGCTTCAAAATATGGGCCCTCTGTAAGAAATCCATTCCTTTCTTAATACATAATCTCTCCAAATTCCCTTTTTTGGGTAGTAGCATCAATATTGGGAAAGACAGAATTATGGGGCAAATACCTCTCGTGGACAGGCCTGGCTCAACGCATCCTCTCCCACTTTTAGAATCTTGATCTAAATCTTTTAAGTCAATTTTCTAAGTGGGATGACCAAACTCAAAATTGGATTGGATGGCTCTTTCCCCCTGTCCCTTCTTATTTGGAAGAAGACCTATCCCATCTCCAAATTCTGCTACATGGCGTTCCACCCTTACGAAAAGACAATATGGATAGATTTTGTTGGGATCCCACAGGCTCTTCTTACACCATCAAAGTTGCTTATTGTCAACTCAACCATGATCACTTCCCCTCTACTCCTTGGCCAATTTGGAATCTGGTCTGGAAGTCGGAAGCTATTCCTAAGATAAAGATCTTTATATGGACTCTCCTCAAAGGAAAAATCATCACCTCTGAAAATCTAAAAAAAAGAGGTGTGAATGGGCCATCTCAGTGCCCCAACTGTCAATGCGCAGAAGAGACTGCACATCACCTATTCGTCATGTGTCCATTTGTTGCTCGATGTTGGACAGACCTCTCTTCACCCCATCAGCTTCTCTTGGATCCCAAATGTGCCATCTCTGATTTGATTAAAAACTGGAGGAAAAAATACCCATGGGGAAAAAAGAAAAGCAATTTGGCTAGAAGGGTCTGGGACACCCTCCCATATGTGCTCTTATGGAACATTTGGCTCTCTAGAAATAGAAAGATCTTCAATGAAAAAGAGCCCTCTTGTAGGAAGGTTTGCAGCAAAACATGGAGCCTCACTCTTGAAACAATAGCCTCTAAAAATACTAGCAAAATCAATATTAGTGACCTTCAAGTGGAAGAAAGGAACTTCTTAGGCAATCTGCTGGATAGTTCTGACTTCCTCAAGCCTCTAGCTAAGGTTCATATAAAAGAAAAGGAATTTATAGAATGGTTGGATAGTTTCTCAAGGCCCATTCTCTTCTTCGACGGTGCATCTAAATCAAACCCAGGCATTGTTGGTGCTGGAGGCATTATAAAAAATGAAAGTGGCAGAACTCTTCTCTCCTTCGAATGGGGTCTTGGCTCCCTCTCCAATAACAAAGCAGAAGCTTATGCCCTCCTTCAAGGCCTTCAGCAGTTACAAAAAAACAACATATCCAATGCAATGGTGTTTGGGGATTCCTCTATCATCATCAACATGATGATCCATGATCAACCGATCAACAACATAGACCTCCATCGAATTGTTAGCAGATGTCGCAGCATTTCTAAAGACATGAAAGACATAACTTTTCATTACATCCTCCGTGGGAACAATAATATTGCATACGCTCTAGAAAATAATGCATGTGCTCGAACATTTAGGAAAATCCTCTGCAATAATGGTCTATCTATGACACCTCTACCATGTTCTTGTCTCAACAGGAATATATATCTTTTTGGATTCTCCCCTTCGAATTATCTGAATATCGCAGGCTATCTTGTACTTCGCCCCTCCTTAATCCCGTGACCTTATCTTCTCGGGCATGCTCCCACGCTGCCCTCTTCCCATCACTGAACTTTATTTATCCCTTTGCCCTCCATTCATTTCCTCACTCTCTCATAGCTTCCCTCGCTTCAGCGCTTCACTCCACTGCTGAACCCCTGCTCCTTCCGTCCTCCTTTCTTTGTTGGCCTCCTGCTCTACGCTTCGTCCTTCCCTTCTTTGTGCACTCTCCCCTCATTTATCCTTCGAACTCAGCTCTACTTTCTTGCATTATGGCTCGCTGCGAGGACTGCTTCCACTGTGCAGAACTTCAAGCAGAGTTGGAACAAATTCGCTCCCATAAAAAAATCCTTAACGAGAAGCAGCAAGCAAATGTGAAATTTTTCCTGCATTGAGTTACCTCACTTCAGAAACAGTTCAATGAGCTCTCCAACCAGTGCACCCATGCAAAAGAATCAGTCCAAATCCTCAAATATATCCTTGATAAATGCTCAACCCCAAGATCCAGCTCCAATAATGTGAGAAATGATGGCACTGAAGATAACATGGATGCTTAGACCGAGCACTCAATAAGCATTGACTGATCTGTCATCTTCTCCTCTTAACATGGCTTTTAAGTTTTCTCTTCTTCTCTCTTAGTTTGTTCGAATCTACTCATTATCTATATTTAAGTATTTTTTGAACAGTAGAAACAAAGAAGGTGTAGCATTTTGTTGTAGCCACCCTCTCTGTTGCTCCTCAGAAACTCTTGCATGTAAAAAGGAAATTTTCCTTTTCTTTTTTGGAATATAAAATAGCACCTGACATTGTTTAAAAAAAAAAAAAACACTCCATAAGTCACGATGATTGACATTGGAGAAAGCTACTATTAATATTGGAGAGCAAGAGAGACAAGGTATGGTGTTTACTACAATATATCAAGATAATATTTGAATGGTCTATGGTTTGAATCACCCTTTTCATATAATCGATATGGAAATATGGAAAAACTAACAGGCATGGCAATAAGAAAAATAGAAGAAATTAGTTTGAGGTTGATTACAATGAAGACTATTTATAATTGAATACATTCTTATTATTCACATTTTATATCATTCAACATTGTTTCATTGTCATTTTGTATTCAAAAGTTTTATTTAATTATTTTTCATCATTCAAGTTATTAACAGTGTCTGTGATCTAAAAAAACTAAATCAATAAAGTAAATTTAAAATTAAAATGACCAGATTAATCTTAGACATATTTAATATATTTAAAATGATTAGAATAATTAGATGTTCAACAAATTTTGCGTGACCACGCACGAATGAAAGTAGCCTAGATCCATCTTAACCCTGGATCTATCAAGCGCCAAGAGGGATCAAATCTCTCGAGGTGCAAGCCTTTTCTTAAGTTTTGCAATAAAAAAAAAAGTTTTTCACCTCGATAGATTTGATCCCTCTCGGCACTTGATAGATCCCAGGTTAAGATGGATTGAGGTTGGTTATCCAGTTATCCAACTTCATAGTTTTATGGTTGTCATTTATTTGGACATAATTTTTCTCTATCTTCAAAATAGTACATACTTAGACACAAATTTCATTAAGGTCTATGTATTATGGTTTTGGTAATTTAATCTTATTACATTATGACAAACATTCTATTTTCCAAAGTAAAAGTACCCACAACCGTTTTAGTTAGCTTGCAACGCTCAAATCTAGGTCTTTTAATTTAGAAACCATGATTGGAGGGCATCCATTATGACAAAGTCACCTAGGACTTATACCTAACTCCAACCTGTTAGGTCTCTGTAATTTAGCATAGTGACAAGACTAAATGCTGCAGAGACTACATCAAAAACCACTTTGGGATTCTAGGATCTAGCCCTCCTGAACTAAGAGAGGGATCTCTCTATAAGTGTAAAGATTGATTTATCTTTTAAGGTTTTAAGTATGATATTAGGCTAGTTATTAAGAACAAGGGTTTTTTGTTTGTTTGGTTGGTCAGGTATGATCTTTAATTGGATGGAATATCACAAAATGAAAGAGTTCAAAAGATGTGAAGATGCAAGTATATTAAGTGTTCAGCAGATAGGATTAGTATGAAAATAACTTTAAACCATTGGGCAATGGAGTCACAAAAGAGTTTAATTGTACAAAAATTTCAAGAGTGGTCCAAGGGGCGAGTCATCTATATCAAAATATCCTTCAGATTAAATGATGGAATGGGACATTAAAAGTGTTGAGAAGGTGGAAAAAGTCAATAATTTCAACAAGGATTTATCAACTTTCCATACAAGAAAAGCCTTTTTAAGCAACGATTTGAAACCAACCAAAGACAGGGCTAACCATAAACTTCTTTGGACAAGCTTGTATTAAAGCTAACTTATCAGACAAACAATCCAGTAATCCACATGACTACTTTCAGAAGGGATGAAAACAGATAAGAAAACAAAGTGCAGCTTAAGATCAAGCAAGATGCATTAAAATCAAAGCTTGCTTTAGCATACTCTTAGGGAAAATTTCAAACAACCTTTGGAGAAAGAACTAGAAGACAAGGCAAACCATAAAATTTTCTAGTTTAACTCTACTTAGCATGTAATGAAAATATCATTCAAGAACTTCCTTTCAAGTTTTGCACATCAAGACATGGACTAACCAACATTACTTGATAATGTTCACACTTAACTTAAGTCATTCTTAAATACACAATTGGAGGAAAACATAAAGATAAAGCTTATCAGTGAGAGTAGGGTACTTTTAACAGTAAATCCTAGCTCTATGCTTGCTGCTCTTTATCAGAGAAAAGTGAAAAAAATGGCATACATGAAAGGAAAACAATAATAGTAAGAGGTAATTCACCAATGATATAGACCAGGATCCCAAAAATCAGCTTGTATATTGATTGTCAATCCAGTTACAAACTACAAGTCCAATGTTTCATCACAGTAACAACTTCTCTTCTCAGCCTGACTTCTTCAATAACTTAACAGAGCTTCAGAGCTTCAGAATTTATTTACATTCAACAATGATTCGATACAACAACTATTACATCAGAAATCCAATATTCAACCCTTTACAATGTGCTCCTCAAGGATATTTTAAAAGAAGATGAGGAGGTGGGATGAAAGAAAAGATCTCTAGGTTCAATTAATACAAGTTAATGCCTCTATGCCTTTGAGAAACTCAATAGAGAATATTTCTAGTATTTCCTCTGTATTAATGGGTTTTCATTTAGTTTTTAGACACTTGGCAGTTTTTGTTGACTTTAAAACTCTTTACGCAGATTGGCAATAACTCTGGCTATCTTTAGGGAAAAATATCACTGACTAGGCAATAACTAGGCCTCCTTTTGATTTATTGAAGCTGCAAGTGGCACTTTGGTAGCTGAAGAGGATAAATGGCCTCTGATGTGGCAATGGAGGCCTCTTTCACTGATATGTTTCTTTGTTTTACCCTTAAACACTTTAATCTGCTTTTGTCTGTGTTTAGGCTTAATTAAGCCTTTGATCTTTGTTCTCGGGTATTTGTTCCTTAACACTGTCTTTATCCTTTGATCTATGGATTAAAAACCTTGATCTTCAGGCTTTTAGGCATTAATCCCTTTATCTTTGATTCTTCACTGGTACACTTTGTTTGCTTTTTTATACAGGTGGCTTTATGCATTTGGAGGGTTTCTGCTAAACCCTGGATCGTGATCCAGATGATTTAGACCTAGATTCAAAACTCGCAGCTCCTTTTTCCTTTGATTTTAAGCCACATAATCGTCATTTTGGGCCCTTTTGTCACCTGATTGTGACTGGGAAAAACACATAGCAAACATTTTTTGAAACCCTGCAAAACACCAAAAAATTCATTAAGAAACCTCGCGGAATTTGGTTAAGACTACTTCAGAGGTTTAATGGAGGGGATGGAGCTGTGCGAAATGGAGTAATTTGCAACAAAAAGGGGGAAAAACCCTTGGCAGAAGCGAAACAGGTGCAAATGGAGTTTGGGCGCGATATTGAATAGGAGCTGTCGGATTAGAATGATGAACGGTGGAGATCGTTAATGGAATCATCCGGGAGATTAGATGGAGGTAAATGAATTGGGATCGAGATATAACGTAAGTCGTTCGATCAGAATAATGAACGGTCGAGATCGACAGATGAAGTCTTTCGGGAGCGAGTTGGGTGAAAAGTGAATGGGGGTGAGATTAAGTTAGGACCGTCTGATCTCAGAGATCGACGGCCAGGATCAAATTAGGAGTTACATTGCGGAGGGGGAAGCGGTATAGCAGAAAACCATTAGTGGTCTTCGCGCGGTGTTCGAGCGGTTTAATATTTTGGCCAAAAAAAAACGTGATTCCATACATCGCGCGACACATGGATTTACAAAAACACCCATTTCGCGTTTTTTTTTTTGGCGTTAACATTTAGGCGTAAAAATTACGTGAAATGGATTTTCAACCGTCATATCGGAGGACCCAGATCCGACAGTGCGGATCGCACGCGACGGTAAAAGTTGCGGGTTAAAGAGGTAAGCGGGGCCCATGATAACGTGTGCTCTTTTGTCATGGAGCGGGCGGGTTAATTGGCTATCGGGTTTAATCTCTATCGTCGGATTATTCTGACGGACGGTCAGGATTAAAGAGGAGAGAAGATGGATGAATAGAGTAAAAGAAAAGGCGGAAGGTAAGGCGGAGATCGGGTAGCCCGAGGGTCGTTGACCTGCAAAGATTAACGATCCATATTCATTTAAACCTTTTCGTTGGGGAATGGAAAAAACAAAGGAAAGTAAGGTTATGGCGGGGTTTCTAAGACCTTTTAGCGCCTGATTGCGGGGCCCTAAGTCATATGAAGGTCGGGATTTTAGAGGTAATAATCCCTCAGGGGCTTAATAATTTCGGAAGTGCAAAAGGGTGTTTTTAGACCAAAAATAGGGATTTTTGAGACCAAATGGGGGTTTCGGTAGGTAAATGGAGGCAATTTTAAACCAAATAAAAAGGTAAATATAAGGTTTAAAGGGGGGTTTTGATGATTTGGAAGCCAAATGAAGGTTTTTTAGAGGAATTTTATGAAGGGAATAAGAATAAAAATGGGGTTTTTAAGTCTTTCTCTTGGAAAACAGGAGGTTCTTTAGGATTATGAGGGAAACAGAAGTGAAGATTAATTCAAAGGGGAAATATTTTCATAAGACTTTAAGAACTAACTATTTGAACATAAATTGTTTCTTAAAGGCTAAAAGAGATTTAGCCACCATTTGATATGGAAAATTTTATAGGTGCCTAACAGTGGCTCCACATGGGATGGCATCTTCTTGAAGGTGTTAAGAACCTCGGCTATTGATCTCTGGCTTTTCAGTAAATCAGTGCTTTATCCATTGGGTAGCAACATTTCTTTTCTTTTTCTGATCTTCTTTTGATCTGACAATCCTTGCAGCAATTTGAAACAATGGAATTCTATCAAAACAACATCTCTACCTACCCATTTCTAATGATCCTAACATTTTTTCTTCTTTCAGAGTATATTTTGATTGGAAAACTCTTTTATCAACATTTTATTCTTTTGAAAACAGAAAACTAATCTATTTATACTCTTATTTCTCCATGAACTCAGTTTGAACAGTTGAGTTCATAAATTCTCTACCTAACTATTGTCTGTCAGGATTAGACTGTCTGACAGACCTTTATTCTCAAAATTCTAAAACAGGAAATTTAAAAATAGTCAAGCCAAGATGAAGCAGTTTGACTTGCTACAGATCTATGGCATAAAAATAAGCTGCACATAGATTTTTATTTGTAGAAAATTAAAGAAAAATGTTGAAGGCTTAAGATCTGAAAACTAAAACATCCTTCATTATTTCTTCAGCTTTGTTTTTAGGCTTTTTTGAGTTGTTTCTCTTTCTTATTTGGTTCAAGTTTTGAGCTTTTTAGAACCAGTTCTTCATCAATCTCATAGGTTCAAGTTTTGAACTTGTTTGAACCTTTGTTTTTCTATCCTAATCTACCTTACTGATAAGCCAAGATTGGACTGTTTGGCTAATATAATTCACTACCTATCAGCAGTAAATTGAAAAGCTAATTAGTCATGATTAGACTATATGACTAACTAGAAGTGTGTTTTTAGGAATGGCATTTGAGCTTGCACACTTTCAGACTTTATTTCTCTTTTTTTATATGGGGCTATACCTTTCTTGTTTTTAGCATCTGCCCTCTTTTCTCTTTTCTATTGTTTTTGTATTTTTATTTTTCTAACTTTGAATGCAATGATGGATATGATATTTATAATGAGGAAAAAATAAAAAAGCTTCAAACTGGTATAGTTAAGAAAAATAATGTTTGAGCATCCTGCCATTGACAGGACCTCCAAAAAGTTCAATTCCATTCAATTCCTGCAAGAAATAAACATTGTTACCAGCAGTAGAATGAACAAGATAAGGGCCTAGCCATAAGTTATCAAATTTTCCATGTTTGCCCTTATCTTCTCTCCTGGAATCCCACTTCAAAACTTTGTTACTAATGCTGAAATCACTTGCTTTGGTTCTTTTGTCAAACAACTTCTTGATGTTTTCTTGCTTGTGTAATGCCCTGTTGTAAACTTCCTCTCTGGTTTGTTGAAGATCTATAGTCTGATTGATTCTTCTTGTCATATAATTTTCTTCAGACTGTACCTCTTGGATCAGCGTCATGACTGGCACTCCTAGACTAGTTGGAAAAATTGCATCTGCTCCACAAACTAGCTGGTAGGGTGACATTCCAATTGATTTCTTAAGTGTTAATATGTCAGCCCATAGTGCATGTACTAGCTTTGTGTGCCATGATTTATTATTGTCTTCCAGCAAATTTTTTATTATATTCACCAAAATTTTGTTTGAGGATTATGCTAACCCATTACCTTGAGGGTAATAAGAAGTAGAATGACCCAATGTGATCTGATATTTGTGACAGAATTCAACCATATTTTTTGATCCAAATGTAGCAGCATTGTCAGTGATAATCTTCCTAGGATAGCCAAATCTAGATAAGATATGATTTTCAAGGAATTTTATGATAACAGAGTCATTGGCTTCCCTAGAAGGAATGGATTCTATCCATTTGGTAAAATAGTCTGTTGCAGTGAGGATCCATCTATGTTGGGCAGATGAGGGAGGATGGATTTCCCCAATGAAGTCTAGACCCCACTGTTGAAAAGGAGCTTCATTAGTGATTGGTTGCAGAAGTAAGGGAAGAAATTTTATTTTGTCTTCAAATAGTTGACATTTATGACAGGAAATAACCATTTTATGGACATCTTGAAAGAGGGTGGGCCAGTAGTAACCAGCTGTAAGAATTTTATTAGCAGTTGTCTTCCAATAGAGGTGGCCTCCACATTCTCCTTCATGGAACTCGTGCTTGATCTTATCTGCATCATTCTCAGGCAAACATTTAAGCAATAATCCACTAGCATTTTTCCAATATATACATTTATCTAAAATGCAGTAATTAACAGCTTTCAACTTTAAAAATATTGCCTTTGTTTTAGACAAGCCAGGAGGTGTATTCAACTTGAGAAAAACATATAAAATATCAGCATACCAAGATGAAAACATAAAATGATCTTCAATAATGGGAGTTGACAACTCCTCATGTTCATCTAATGGCTCTAACATGTTTATATCAAAAGCTTCAAAATTAGACTCAGCCATTAATATTGCTAGTCCTTGGACTTTTATGAGCTTAGTGGGCTTGATCTCTAAATCATATTCAAGTATCACAGCAATCCACTTTCCTCTTTTGCCATCTGGATCTTGGGTTAAAATGTATTTTACAATCGAATTTGGCACAAATGCAATTATGTGGGAATGTAGAATTTAAACTCTGAAGTCCTTTAAGGCTTTGACTAAAACAAAGGCTTGTTTTTCCATGATTTATACTTCAGAGGTGCATCTCTCAATGCCTTACTAAAGAATGCAATTGGTTGCTCTTGTCCCTTTAAGTTTTTTTGTAATAGGACAACAGCCACTATGTGTTCTGATGCAAATGAAAAAATGAAAAAATCCTTTGTAAAATCAGGACTAATGAGAACTGGTGTTTTGGTTAATGCTTGTTTTACCAATTCAAATGATTTCTTTGCTTCTAAGGTCCATTTAACTCCTTCTTCCTTTTTCAGCATGTTTGTTATGTTTCTAAGGAGTTCAGCTAGATTGTGTATGAACCTTCTCAAGAAATTAATATTCCCAATGAAAGATTGAAGTTCCTTGATGTTTCTAGGATGGTTGATTTGCAATATACCATCAACCCTCTTTGCGTCTATCTTTATCCCCTCTTCTGATATGATGTGTCCAAGTAGTTTTCCTTCTTGGATTTAAAGATAACCCATATTTTATGCATTTCTCAAAGACTTTTCTCAAGTGTTCTAGGTGTTCTTCATCTGTTTTGAAAAAAACAGTGATATCATCAAGGTAAATAATGATGAAGAAGCCTAATTCTTCTGAGAATGCAATATCCATGGCTCTCTGAAATATGGCACCGGCATTCATTAAACCAAAGGGAATTTTCACATACATGAAAGTACCCCAAGGTGTGGTAAAGGTTGTTTTGATTTGATCATCAGGATGTACTAGTATTTTATTGTAACCTGAAAAGCCATCTAGCAATGAAATTCTTTTAGAACCAACTACCTTTTGTAAAATGTGATCCTTCTTGGGTAAAGGGTAGTTGTCCTTTAATGAAGCTTTGTTTAAGTTCCTAAATTCAATACAAAGTCTTATTTCTCCTGTTTTCTTCCTCACTGACACAAGATTAGATACCCAATCTGAATACCTAACAGGGACTATAATTCCCGCATCATACATTTTCTTAATTTCTTTCTCAACCAGGGGTAATCGAACAGGGTTTATTCTGCGCAATTTTTATCTATAGGGCTACTAGTTTTCTTTGAGGGGTATCTTGAGCTGAATTACCTCTGTGTCATAGGATTTTAGATCTTCATAACTCCATGAAAACACATCATAAAATTCCTTAAAGAGCTCAATGTATTTCAGTTTAATTTGAGCTCGCAAGGTTTTAGACAGTTTAATCATTTTTGGTTTTTGTTCACTGCCTATGTTACACTCTTCTACTTCAGTTTCAACAGGCTCCAGTTTTAGTTTTTTGACAACATCATTGAAATCAAACAATTCTTCTAATGGGACCAATCCTTTTGGCAAGCTTTGAGTATTAGATTGCAGCATTTCTAGATCTTCTTTTTCTAAATTTGTACTAATTTGTGTTGTATGTTCAAGTTTATTAGATAACAGATTTAACTCAGCAATCTTTGGAGACTTTACTTCTTCATCAAGTGGATTTTCTTCCATATGACAGTCATTTTCATAATCTGAATTTGAACTTGATGGCTCAAATTCATTTTTGGACTGTAGGAAGTCTTCTATTTGCTTGTCTCCCTCAAACACCTGCCAATATTTTTCATTGTCTGGGACAACTGGTCTAAATTTGATTTGGGTGGTGCATTGTTTGGTTTCATAAGGTGTTAAAAAAGTTCTAGCAGCAAAGGCTAAACCATTGGCAAGGACATTTTGGTTTCTTGGGACAAAGATAAGTTGGAATTCATCAAATGTTTTTAATAATTCCATGACATCATTTCTATAGGCACTAAGTCTAGGGTGTTTGCCACTATATTCCCCATTCACTTGCCTAATAATCAACTTTGAATCCCCATGAACTTTTATATTTTTGGCCCTTAATTTCTTCAATAAGTGTAGGCCTAAAAGGAGGGCTTCGTACTTAGCTATGTTATTTGAACATTGGAAATTTAACCTGTAGGAATGCCCTTTAGCATGATTGTTTTCAGTGTTATGTATCCATATGCCTGATCAGACATTATTCTTAGTGCAAGACCCATCAAAATTCATACTCCAAAGAGGAATAGTTTCAAATTTAGCAGTTTGACTACTATCCTCTTTATCTTGTGTGCTTTTAAATTGCTTTTGTAAGTGAGCACTATGTTGAAATTGTTCTAGTTCCTCATGTTCTTCATTAAGTTGAGGACTCTTCTCTTGACTCTCAAGGTTGACAAGCAATGGATGATTGTTTTGTAGCTCTATACTTGTGATTAGTTTGTTGTGATTTTCTGATTTGACAAACTGTTTTAATACTTTTGTCTTGTCTTCCTCCTTTTATGTATCTGCCACTATATTACAGTGAGGGTTTGCCACTAGGTCAGTTAATGTTTCTTTCTCATTAAATGTTTCATGATTGAAGAGAATAAATGAGTCAAGGCCTATATGTACAGAATAAAGGGGAGAGTTTTTCGGTCTATATTGGCTACTGACCATGTATTGCATGTGAGATTCCCTATAAAGTCTTCTGGTTTGATTAAAAACAAGGATGATAGCATATGTCATATCCATTTGCATTGTTCCTTGTAACTTAGCTCTTAGCTCCCCATGATCTTGATAACATCATACCATACTTGGGGGGTACATCAACCACTACAATATCCATCACTAAACACTTGGCTGGAATTTGTGCTAATTTTACACAAAGGTCTTTGATCAAACCTAAACATTTCACTCTACTGGAGTCAAAGGAATATAGATCTTTGTGTGGTTTGGTAATTTCAAGGCCTAGGCTCTCCATCACTGCTTTGGGAATTAAGTTATGAGAGGCCCCTGAGGCATGCATAGCGTTGTGTAAAATCTTGTCATGAATTTTCAAACTAACATAAAAGGGAGGAACTGGTCCTTCTTGGTATCTTCCCTCAATCTTAGGACCAAATAAGAGCTCTGGTTGGTCATCATTGAGGTTAACAGTGTCATTATTTTCTGCTATGTTGAAAGCTTTCAAAATTTGTGATCTATATACATCTTGGGTGACTAATTCAGTGAGGGGAACAGAGATTTTTATCTTGGAAATTTCCTGTTCCAAACTAAAAGGCATCTCACTTTTTACAATGTTTGTTTCAGCCTTGTTAATCACTAATTTATCAGCAAAATCAATTTGCTAATTTCCTCTATTTACATTGGTCAAAATTGTTTTAATAGGAGCACTAGCTGAGGTGCTAGCGCTGCTAAGATCTGCACTCTGTTTTTCATTAATTTGAATGCCTTTCTCTTTGTTTTGATCAGATTTTACAACCACTATTTTGTCCTTTTGTTTAATGCTTTTGGGTTTGTTCACAGGGCTGTTTTTTGTAGAATTGTCAGAGTTCTTAGTTTTGGGAGTTTCCTGATTCTTCTTACTCCTAAGATCATATTCTTTTGGGGTTTCTATGACGACATTTTCCAACTCTTGATAGTAATATTCATCCTCTGCTCTTTTATCATCATAGGGTGTGTATAGACCTTGTTTCTTATTAATAGGAACATCAAGATGATCACTACCTAATCCCAACATGTTTATGTCATCTTCCTCTGTTTTTTCAACCTCACTTACATAGTTTTGATGAAAAGGAGGTGTAATATGTTGATCATCCTCTCTTTTTTTGTTTTTAGGTTGATTTATCCTAAAGTTCTGATTTGGATTTTGATTTCTGTTTTGGGGAGATGATTGGTTTTCCCTAGATTGCGCCCTCTCAAGTATGCTCATATTTTTCATCATTTCTTCTATCATCCTTTCCATTTTCGAGCTAGATGTGGAGGGTGCAAATTCCTCCCTAAATGATACTTTCTTCTCATTCCTCATCCTGGATCTTTTCTCCATCAAATTTACTTCCACAGCTAAGGCTCCTTTCTGCATATCTTCTAGAGTCAAAGGATCTCTCTCTCTCAGCTGATAGTCCATTTCAGGATCAAATCTTTAAGGAAATTTGTTTAAAGCTGAGCCTTGTGGAGGTTTCAAGTCTGGGGGCAGTGCATTATAAACACTATTGAACCTAGTGCAATAAGCTTGGACACTTTCCCCAATGTTTCTTTTGAGATTGTTGTAGTCTGAAAGTATTTGGAGGGGGTTTTTTCTAACTTCCCATTTTTTTAAAAATAATTTATGAAAGGGTTGGAGATAATTAATACTATTAGGGGTTAAGCTTTTGAACCATTTTCTTGCTTCTCCCCCTACACTTTGAGCAAATAACCTAAGTTTGACAGTTTCATCATCAATCTCATTTCTATCAAAGTAGTCATTCATCTTGTCCACATGTTGTGAAGCAATAGTAGCACCATTGGCATCATACAATGGTATCTTGGACTGATAATCTTGTGGCAGGTTAACTAAAGGTAAAGGAAGGACTAGGGGATCATACCATGTTGCCATGATAGGAGGTTGTGGAAAAACTGGGGGGTTTACAGGTGGAGGAGGTTGATGGAATGGTGTAGTTTGAATAGTGGATGTGTAGATAACAAAAGTAGATGGACCAGCAAAAGATTCTTGAGCAGATCTAGGATGAGACAAACCAAAATTATGAAGGAAATTCAAATCAGGTGGAGTAGTTTCTCTGCTACCAGGATGTTCACTTCTATCTTGGGATAAAGGTGAAGGCTCAAAATCTATCTGATCTATATCCTCAAGTGACCTAGTTCAGAATGGGTTTCTTAATTCAACTTGTGAATCTTGTAGAGCTGCAAGGTTTTTAGGGACAGAATTAGCTCTATGGAGTGACCTAACAAGAGTTGAAGTTTAGGCCTTAGGAGAATTCCTAAGGATTCTTTCAGGATTATCAACTATCTCAGGAGGATTTGGGTCAGGATGGGCTCTAGTATGGACCCTTCTAGAAGCCACAATGTTGTGTTTTAGACCCACTAATAAAAAAAATTTAACCAAATATGACAATATTTATGAGGCTAACTGATCTTTCAGAAAGAAAACTTTAGCCCTTAAAGCCTTCTTAACTGAGTTTGAATGATGTTATGATAAAGGGTTTCCAAATGGAGTCTTTAGGTATTTTTAGGATTGTGGAGTCACCAAGTGGAAATTTTTAGCTTTAGAAGATAAAAAAATTTATGGTCCACCACCATTAATAGGTTCGAATACCAAAGAAAATTAGTAGGCCTACTAATATTTAGTGGAGTCACCAGGTGAAGAGTTTTTACTTGATTTTAGGGCTTTGAAAGTTGTTCACCATCAACAATCAAAATCACTCTAGGCAGACACTTGGTTCATTGTTGAAAATGGGATTATCTGAGTTGTGAAGATATCTATTACTTCAGAAAGTCCCCAGTATGGTCGCCAAAATATGTTAGGTCTCTGTAATTTAGCAGAGTGACAAGACTAAACGCTGCACAGAATACATCAAAAACCACTTTGGGATTCTAGAATCTATCCCTCCTGAATCCAGAGAGGGATCTCTCTATAAGTGTAAAGATTTATTTATCTTTTAAGGTTTTAAGTATGATATTAGGCTAGCTATTAAGAACAAGGGTTTTTTGTTTGTTTGGTTGGTCAGGTATGATCTTTAATTGGATGAAATATCACAAAATGAAAGAGTTCAAAAGAGGTGACGATGTAAGTATATTGAGAAGTGTTCAGTAGATAGGATTAGTATGAAAACAACTTTAAACCATTGGGCAATGGAGTCACAAAAGGGTTTAATTGTACAACAATTTCAAGAGTGGTCCAAGGGGCAAGTCATCTATATCAAAAGATCCTTTAAATTAAATGATGGAATGGGACATTAAAAGTGTTGAGAAGGTGGAAAAATTCAATAATTTTAACAAGGATTTATCAACTTTCCATACAAGAAAATCATTTTTAAGCAACTGTTTGAAACCAACCAAAGACAGGCTAACCATAAACTTCTTTGGAAAATCTTGTATTAAAGCTAACTTATCAGACAAACAATCCAGTAATCCACATGACTACTTTCAGAAGGGATGAAAACAGATAAGAAAACAAAGTGCAGCTTAAGATCAAACAAGATGCATTAAAATCAAAGCCTTCTTTAGCATACTCTTAGGGAAACTTTCAAACAATCTTTGGAGAAAGAACTAGAAGACAGGGCAAACCATAAACTTTTCTAGTTTAACTCTACTTAGCATGTAATGAAAATATCATTCAAGAACTTCTTTTCAAGTTTTTCACATCAAGACATGGACTAACCAACATTCCTTGATAATTTTCACACTTAACTTAAGTCATTCTTAAATACACAATTGGAGGAAAACATAAAGATAAATATTATCAGTGAGAGTAGGGTACTTTTAACAGTAAATCCTAGCTCTATGATTGCTGCTCTTTATCAGAGAAAAGTGAACAAAATGGCATACATGAAAGGAAAACAATAACAGTAAGAGGTACTTCACCAATGATATAGACCAGGATCCCAAAAACCAGCTTATATATTGATTTTCAATCCAGTTACATACTTCAAGTCCAATGTTTCATCACAGCAAAAACTTCTCTTCTTAGCCTAACTTCTTGAATAACTTAACAGAGCTTCAGGGTTTCAGAATTTTTTCACATTCAACAATGATTCGATACAACAACTATTACATCAGAAATCCAATAACCAACTCTTTACAATGGGCTCCTCAATGAGATTTTATAAGAAGATGAAGAGGTGGGATGAAAGAAAATATCTCTAGGTTCAATTAATACAAGTTAATGCCTCTCTGCCTTTGAGAAACTCAACAAAGAAGATTTCTGATATTTCCTCTATATTAATGGGTTTTCATTAAGTTTTTAGGCACTTGGCAGTTCTTGTTGACTTTAAAACTCTTTAGGCAGATTGGAAATAACTCTGGTTGTCTTTAGGGAAAAATATCACTGACTAGGTAATAACTAGGCCTCCTTTTGATTTATTGAAGCTGCAGGTGGCACTTTGGTAGTTGAAGAGGATAAATGGCCTCTAATGTGGCAGTGGAGGCCTCTTTCACTGATATGTTTCTTTGTTTTACCCTTAAACACTTTAATATGCTTTTGTCTGTGTTTAGGCTTAATTAAGCCTTTGATCTTTGTTCTCGGGTCTTTGTTCCTTAACACTGTCTTTATCCTTTGATCTGTGGATTAAAAACCTTGATCTTCAGGCTTTTAGGCATTAATCCCTTTAGATTTGATTCTTCACTGATACACTTTGTTTGCTTGTTTATACAGGTGGCTTTATGCATTTGGAGGGTTTCTACTAAACCCTGGATCGTGATCCAGATTATCTAGACATAGATTCAAAACTCGCAGCTCCTTTATCCTTTGATTTTAAGCCAGAGAATCGTCATTCTGGGCCCTTTTGTCACCTGACTGTGACTAGGAAAAACACAGAGCAAACATCGTTTGAAACCCTGCAAAACACCAAAAAATTCATTAAGAAACCCTGCGGAATTTGGTTAAGACTGCTTCAGAGCTTTAATGGAGGGGATGGAGCTGTGTGAAATGGAGGAATTTGCAGCAAAAAGGCAGAAAAACCCTTGGTTGAAGTGAAATGGGTGCAAATGGAGTTTGGGCGCGATATTGAATAAGAGTCGTCAGATTAGAATGATGAACGGTGGACATTGTCTAACGAAATCATCCGGGAGATTAGATGGAGGCAAATGAATTGGGATCGAGATATAATGTAAGTCGTTCGATCAGAATAATGAACAGTCGAGATCGACAGATGAAGTCTTTCGGGAGCGAGTTGGGTGAAAAGTGAATGGGGGTGAGATTAAGTTAGGACCGTCCGATCTCAGAGATAGAAGGCCCGATCAAATCAGGAGTTACATTATGGAGGGGGAAGCGGTATAGCAGAAAACCATTAGTGGTCTTCACACGGCGTTTGAGAGGTTTAAGATTTTGGCCAAAAAAAATGCGATTCCATACATCGTGCGACACGTGGATTTAAAAAACCACCCATTTAGCGTTTTTTTTCGACCTTAACGTTTAGGCGTAAAAATTACGTGAAATGGATTGTCAACCGTCGGATTGGAGGACCCAGATCCGACGGTGTGGATCGCACGCAACGGTAAAAGTTGCGGGTTAAAGAGGTAAGCGGAGCCCATGATGACGTGTGGTCTTTTGTCGTGGAGCGGGCTGGTTAATTGGCTATCGGGTTTAATCTCGATCATTAGATTATTCTGACAGATGGTCAAGATTAAAGAGGAGAGTGGATGGATGAATTGAGTAAAAGGCAAGGCGGAGATCGGGTAGCCCGAGGGCCGTTGATCTGCAAAGATCAACGGTCCATATTCATTTAAACCTTTTTGTCAGGGAATGGAAAAAACAAAGGAAAGTAAGGTTATGACAGGGTTTCTAAGACCTTTTAGCGCTCGATTGCGGGGCCCTAAGTCATATGAAGGTCGGGTTTTTAGAGGTAATAAGCCCTCAGGGGCTTAATAATTTCGAAAGTGCAAAAGGGTGTTTTTAGACCAAAAATAGGGATTTTTGAGACCAAATGGGGGTTTCGGTAGGTAAATGAAGGCATTTTTAAACCAAATAAAAAGGGAAATATAAGGTTTAAAGGGGGGTTTTGATGATTTGGAAGCCAAATGAAGGTTTTTTAGAGGAATCTTATCAAGGGAATAAGAATACAAATGGGGTTTTTAAGTAGTCTTTCTCTTGGAAAACAGGAGGTTCTTTAGGATTATGAGGGAAACAGCAGTGAAGATTAATTCAAAGGGGAAGATTTTCACAAGACTTTAAGAACTAACAATTTGGACATGAATTGTTTCTTAAAGGCTAAAAGAGATTTAGCCACCATTTGATATGGAAAATTTTATAGGTGGCGAACACAACCATAATCAGAAACACAAGCATAAGCGAACTAAGAAGGGAAAACATCTTCTTGGAGAACTTGAACCTTAGTGAGGGTAGTAACAATGACATGCTTTTGTTAACCGAGAAATCCCTTGTTACACAAGTTTTTTTGGTATTTTTAATATTTTTTTAGTAAATAAAAATGCATTGGCTTATTATTTCAAAGAAATTTTGTATATATAGGTGTCTAGATGAACATTTATCCTTTTTAATTTTTAGTTCCAAATTTTAATCCCTTACTAACTTCGATTTAAGGTTTAATATTTATTTATAAACCTTTATTTGCGTATGATTATCTAATTACAAACTATAATAATTGAAATCCATGTGCCAACCAAATTGCTTTACAATGTTTAAATATATACATGATGTTTATGCTTTCCTAATCGAGGGCGTTAAACATTTTAATGCCTACATATTTTCTCTTTTTTCTTTCTAATTTATTTCTACTTAGAGAATTATTTGATAATGGTAGTGGCTCCCATAATATTAATTATTGCAATTCCTCTAATTTAGAAAAAGGATGATTTCCCTTGTTTGATCTTATCCATAATCCATCTTTACCCCTAAGGTTTTTTTTAGTTTTCATAACCTATGTATGAGGAGATGGATACTTTAACATGTCAAAATCCATGTCTACATCACCTTCCTTAGATGGAAGGGATGCGATCTTTCTCAATGTTGAAGGCTTTGATTGAACTATATAATTTTTTTGGATTTTTCCTTTGGAGTTTGTTTGATGGTGATTCACTACCATAATACATGGGCCTAGCATTGAAATTTGGATTGCTTCTCTTTGTAATTTTTTCCATTTTTTTGGAGGCCCAACGTAAAATTGAACACATTTGGGGTGTTGGATCTTGTCATGTTTTGTGCATATTTTCACCATTATCATGTGTTGAGATGCCATTTTGCATCATTTTTCATGTGTGAGAAAGTCATATGGGCATCATTTTTTACATATATTTAGCATCATTTTGCATTTTGGGTTACATTTTGCATTGCATTTAACATGGCATGTTGCATCACAACAACAATTTATTATTTAAAAATTCCAAATAATTTTTGATTAGTTAAATGATATATTAATTGTCATTTTTGTAAGCACTTTTCCTTATATTCCAATCAATAAATATATTTTAGTACACATGAATGCACAAGATAAAGAAAATAAGTTATATATTCACAAGAAAGAGTTGATAAGGAAATTCCATCTTTATGAGAAAGGAAATATCGGCCGGTAGGGAGGAGATGTTCGAAACCCTAGAGGTCTGGATGGATTGAACCTAGGTGAGCAGTCGTCGTGAGGCTGCTACAGGAGGCAAACAGATGTTGATCTGTGGGGACATCAGAAAGGATACATGGCAGCAGGATATTGGCACGGATGGTAGCTTGAAAATGACCGCGGATGATGAGTCAGCGAGTTGACGGGGAGTTCGGGTGTCGTTCGCAACTTCGAGTTTTACTCCTTGGTAAAACAGGTTTCTAGAGTAACATAGGCTCCGATCATTCCTTTACTGCGTTTTACCTGATAAGGGTTTTTCCTGAAAGCGGCAAGTGATGTCGGTTACGAAGGCAGTGGGTTGTGCCACTTTTTTATTTCTTTAGGGTTTGCAAGGATGGGAAGAGGCTTGGAACATGTGGAGCTTGATCCCGAACCTGAGGACCTCCTTTCGATGTAAGGTATGGTGATCTCTGAGATGAATTTGAAGGGTGTTTATAGAGCTGAGCTAAATTTCATTAGTGAGTCTGGAGGATCGGGAATGGGCAGCAGGATGGGTAGCTCTCCAAGGAAACCCGTGAGCCCGTTGATGGTTATGGCTGTAGGGGTGAGTAGACTGCTAGAGAAAAATTTGCCAAGATCCGAATTTTTCAGGTCAGAAGGAGCATAACGGAGGTCATTTCGGGATGACAGGTCCTTTTTGGGAGAAAATAATCCTTTTGCGTCTTTTGGAGGTCTGGAAGACATTGTTGCAAGTTGTGGAGTGCGGAAGAAGGTGGAGACTAAACAAGTGATTAAGAGGGCGGGTTACATTCTTTATGTTGAAGGAGGGGTGCTGACAGGGTTGCTGGGAGTTCTGGGGTTTGCAGCTGAGGATCAGAGATAAAAGGTGGTTTTAGAAACAGAAAAAGAGCGAAGGAGATCTTCGGGTTATTTAGTAGGGGACAAAGGGATAAGGGCGGAGGAACCGAGAAGGGATCTGAGACAAATCCCGCTTGAGGTGTAGGGTTTAGGGGTTGTGGAGCAAGATGGAGATCTCATCAGGAAAGAAGTAGGGAGGTCTGGGCAGGCTAACAGAGAAAGGGGAGCGGAGCAGAGTGGTAAGGCTACTGGGAAATTGAAGGAAATAAGCGTGGAGCTGGAAGAGGGAGGGTCCAAAACAAATCTAAAGTTGGGAATCACTGACAGCATCTCTGACAGTGATCCAGAGCTCTCGAACTCATTGCGGAAGAAGGCCATAGCAGTAAGGAGGACAGATCTGGTGCCAAATTTAGTCTTGGGCATCGATCTTACTATAGACGAGGCTATGGATACCACTAAGCGCACGATAGTAGGGAAGGAAAAATGTAAGAAGGTCACTCCCCTTTTTTTGAAAAATTGGGCGGAGAAATCATGGCAGGCCTGCCCAGATCCAAGTTTTGAAATTCACCTTTTAGAAAATGGCTAGTTTACGGCCCGATTCAAAAGCAAGGAAATGGAAACTTGGGTTGTGGAGCAGAATTGGGGTTTCAACTAGGCGCAAAATCTATTCAAGGGATGGCATCCTTTATTTGACGCGCAGAAGGAGAAGTTAGATGAACTCCCTATTTGGGTCAAGCTGCCTTGTCTCCCTGAGCCTCTCTGGACTTTAAATGTCTTCAGGGACAGAGGGAATGTTCTTGGCCATTTCTTGGAGGCAAACATGTCATTTCTTCAATCTTTTGACTTAGGGACTACAAGGATTCTGGTACACTTAAAACCTAGAGAGGGTCTGTCGGAGGCCATTCAGCTACACTATAGGAATTGGTCTTATATCCAATCACTGGAATATGAGAATATCCCCTTCCATTGTCACCATTGTCATCAGTATGGCCACTTGGCCAAAGAGTGCGCATTGGGGAATAGGAGAAAGAAGAAATCGTTCAAAGGAAATACTAAAGGCTCAGCAGGAAGGAAAGTAGGGGCTAAACCCAGTAACTTGGGTCAGGGCATGAAGGAAGGATCCTTTCCATCTCAGGAAATAGTGATTGATATGGAGGATGTAGAGGGGGTTGCGGAAAAATTAAGAGAGGAAGGAGTGGGCGAAAATATAGACGTGAAAGCCACACGAAGTATAAAGCCCTCGTCGAAATCCAAAGATGTCGAGGTACCTCCTAAGGTGGGTACTGCTCTCTCTTCCCCCTTCTATGTTTGTTTTGATCAACCTATTAATAGTATTGTTTCGGAGCCTGGTCCTTCCAGGCTAAGTCATCTACTTAGGTCTACAGAATTCACTGCTTTTGTTGAGAATGCATCGGACAGTGTTATTACTCCTATTCCAAGTCACCTTGTATCATTGGGGCCGATACCCCCGATGGTTCACCCTTAATGCATAGTTTCTGAAGCCCAATGCCCCTGTAACTTAAGAATGCGGGGGGGGAGAGAAAAATCAGCTCACTTCTGGACATAGTGGGGGGGTTGGGAAATCTTTCGGTCTCCTTATCGGGGCCTAAGCTAAGAGGGCATAAATCAAACCTGTCAAAAGCACAGCTTAAAGCCAAGCTTGATATAGTGGATGGGAAGCAAAAATCTATTAAAGGGGCACTTAGAGCAGTGAACGCCCTGGGCCAAGTTATCAATGTTGGAAATACTGAGAGGGGGGGTGAATCAGTATTTATTTCAATTAGAACATTAGTTAATCTTCAATTATTATCAGTGTTTGTACAATGATAGCAGCAAACAAGAGGAACAAAAATTCACACAATTTTTAAGGTGGAAACCCACTCCGGGACAAAAACCACCTAATGCTTTTCTAATAATTCTTTTCAACTCCAATTGAAAATAAAGCTCCAACTTCCTAGAATCTAGAGAAGCATTCTTCTTCAACTCCCACTGGATGGATGCTCCAACGCCCGAGATTCTTCAGTAGTCATTGAACGGATGCACCAACACCCAATGAGCTACAACTCACCTTAGCACCACCCTACCACTCTATAGAAGAATAAAAGAAGAATGGACTCTCGTACCAGAGAAAATGGTCCACTTTACAATGATATAGAATGATGTAGAAGAAGAATATATACTAGACCATAACCCCAACTTTGACACAACCACTGCCTCTTCAACCCTTGGCAGATAGACACTAGTACAATTTGTACAATAATGTATTTAAAATGACTAAGCACAATGATACCTTTACAATGATTGTATGCAATGCTGCCCACTTGAAGGCTTCATATGATGAACTTCTTGCTGCTGTTATGCACCTTAGTTGCTTCTCTTGTCATGCTACTCTCGGCTGCACCTTTCTTTGCTTTGCTGCCGTAGAAAGTCTGGTCCTTTGCAACCCTTGACAACACATGATCTAGATTTTTCTTGCCTTCTAGGAGATCGATATTGAATCTAGTGTATCTCTGTTATTTCAGATCCTCAATATCTGATTTTCATTCCTATAGTAGTCCTCTAAGACTTCTTTCCAATGCCACAGGTCTGACCCAATTTGGATTCTCCAAGAGAGATTTATACCCAATTTCTCACACTGCCCTAATTATGGATTGTTTCAATAGAGCGCACTTGTACGACGTTCCACGTGTCACCGTTTCTTCATTTTTCTCTGAAATTGATAGAGCACAAATTACAGACTATGCCCTACCCGTCACTTTTTACGGAATTCCAATCTGATACTCAGAGAGGGAGTTATGACGAATTTTCCGAGGTCACTTCTTTGAGATGAATTTCAGGAGCCTGCAAAAACCCTTACTTCCACAGATCATATCTCCAAAAATATTGCGCAACTTGATCTGAAATTTTTACTGCAGCTTCCTCAGGATTTCAGCTTCGCCTCATAAAAATTTCAGCTTTTTATCCTTCGTAGAAAAACAGTTAGAGCGAAAATTACACGATGACCTATTTCAGATGGCTGAATCCCTTGCCTAAAGAGGAAATGAAGATCACAATATATATGAAAGCTTAAGTTGAGAGGGGCTTCAACAAGTGAACGTGGGAAGGATTTTAGGAGCATAGAAAATATTGATTATGAATTTTCAATGACCCATGCCCCAACCCCATGGGGTTTCAGCCCACTAACTGGGGTACAAACTTCAAACATGAATATCTCTCAAACCGTGAAGAATTACATGGCGTGCCATATATCAACGGAAACATATAGACAAGTAGAAACCATCAAAATCATTATTGACCCAGAATATATTAATTTGGTAGGTAAAACTTTCCATTCAATTTTGGGTTAGCCCCTGGTGCTGCTTGGGTTGACATCAATGACAACCGCTGATCAACAATCTCCCCCTGAAACACAACCATCATGCAAATCTGTACACACTTCCACTCGCGCTGACACACAACCATCCTGCAGACCTGCACACACTTCCACTCCCCCTTTATATTAAGAAAAAGGAAAATCTAATGAGAACTTGGGAGAATCCCAAGATTCTGGCGAAGATATTCCAATGTTGGCGAATATTTAATATATGATTCTTTTGGTGTTGCTTGGAATCTTTCTACTTGTCCAACTGCTTGCATAACATCTGGTCGGGAGGCTATTACATATAGAAGACTACTAATCATAGATCTGTACAACCTTTGATCCACATCCTTATATGAGTCATCTATGCTCAATTTGCAACCAAGTACAGACATCTTGAAATCACTTTGCACCTTTGTAGCAAAATTCTTACTTAGTCGATCATCATTGCTACCAATTATTGTATCATCCTCTTTAGCTATTAGACATGCTTTACTTGCTTCATCCAGAACATATATGTCATTTGGAGCTCGACTTTTTGTAGCCACAATTTCACCATACACGCCTTTCCTGATTTCACATTTCGTGGAGTTGAATAGTATTGTGTGTCCTTGATCACACATTTGTCCAACACTAAGCAGATTGTGATTCATGTTTTCAACCAATAGAACATTATTGGCTAGAGAATCTTTGCTTTCGAGAGTGACAGTACCTGATCCTATAACATTTGAAGATCCATCATTTCCAAAGGACACAATTCCATCCTTCTTCTCTTTCAGAGATACAAATTTATTTCTATCTCCAGTCATATGCGTTGAGCAACCGCTATCAACATACCACACATCTTTGTTCTTTTGAGCCTTGAGAGCGAGAGCAAAATTATCATTCTTCTTCTTCTTCCATGTTCGTTCATTCTGTGGCTTCGAAGATTCTTCTGGAGGATTTTCAAGTCTGCAGTCTTTGGCTATGTGTCCAAAGTTTCAACATTTGTAACATTCAATATTATTTCTTAAATGTTCAAATCTATTGATATTTCGCTGAGCCCTGGGAGGTTCATATTTGACAGATCTCCTGGAATTATATTCGTTCCTAGGGTACGTGCGACATTCTACAGCTTTATGACCAAATTCTCCAAATGAATAACAGTAGCCATAAAAAATATGTTGGTACCTGGATGGAAATTTTCATCAAGGAATTGTCTTCCAAGGTTGTTCTTCCGAATATTGTCCAATGAAGTCTTCATGCATGTCAGATCTCATAGGTTCATTGTATTTTGTTGTATAAGGTCCTGCTTCTTCTTTTTTGTAACCGATGCTAGTTTTGTCATTGTAAGATCGTTGATTGTTGATGAGTTCTTCCAATGCCCTTGAGCTGTTGGCATAGTTTTTGATAGTTTTTCCTTTCTTCACTTCCTCACGTAGCGAGACTACTTGGGCTTCTAATTCTTCCCTTTCTTGGTTACTTTATTCCAACTTCTTTTGAAGTGACTCTTCAATGCATTTGTGTTCTTCAAGAGTTTTGGAACGGATCTTCTCCGCCTTGAGATCTTTTATAAGCTTGATTGCTTCCTCATAAAATTCGTCTATGGTCCATCCTTCCTCTTCATTGTTTGATACCTCTTGCTTATTGTGCTTGGGTTTATTATGCTTGGCCATAAACAATACTCTCTCATTGGCTTCTTCTTCACTATCATTGTCTTCATCGGATGATGAGCTATCTTCTTTAGAGAGAAAGTTCCTTTTGGATCCTTGCTTGTTGAATTTCTTAAAGCCTTTCTTTCTCTTTGAGTTGTCGTTACTTTTGTTTGGACATTTTGCTGCAAAATGCCCAACCTAATTACAGCTGAAACATATCAATGGAAGTTTACCTTTCAATTGTCCCTTACCAATTTGTAGTTTTCTCGTGAAGTAAGCATATTCTTCATCTGAAAGACCTTCTTCATCATCTCCCTTTTCTTCACACTTGCAGGTGCATGTCTTTTCAATTGAAGGTTGTTTATCCTTATTGGTTTTCTTAGATGCAACAAACGCAGTTTCTAGATGCGAAGTACCCTCTTCTTCATCAAGTCTCATTTCATATGTTATGAGAACTCCATGTAATTCCTCTTTGCTGAGTTTGTCCAAATTTTCACTGTATTCTAAGACCGATACCTTTGGGTTGAATCTCCCTGGTAATGTTCTAAGAATATTCAGTATAATAGTCTTCTCGTCAACTGGCTCTCCCAATCCTTCCAGAGTATTGGTTATTTCATCAACGTATTGAAAGTATGCAGCAATGTTGCAATCTTCTTGCATTCTGAGTTGCTCAAATTTTGCTCTATAGATTTGAAGCTTTGCTTCTTTGACATTTGAGTCACCTGCATATATATTCTCAAGCTTTTCCCATACATTTTTGGTGGTTTTGCAACCCAACACCTTATGATGAGCAGATTCAATAAGTCCACTGATAATAATATTCTTTTCTTTTGCATCATTTACCAAATTCTTCTTACCTTGTTCATCCGTGGTTGATGTAAATCCATTTTGAACAGTGTCCCATACTTCGTAACCTTGTGCCAAGAGATAGACCTCCATTCTTCCTTTCCAAAGTGCATAATTATTTTCACTGAATAGAGGTACACCATTCTTGGTACGCTCCATGACCTCCTTCCAGTTGTTAAACTGCTATTGAAGGAACCAAGCTATGATACCAATTGTTGGAAATACTGAGAGGGGGGGTGAATCAGTATTTCTTTCAATTAGAACATTAGTTAATATTCAATTATTATCAGTGTTTGTACAATTATAGCAGCAAACAAGAGGAACACAAATGCACACAATTTTTAAGGTGGAAACCCACTCCAGGACAAAAACCACCTAATGCTTTTCTAATAATTCTTTTCAACTCCAATTGAAAATAAAGCTCCAACTTCCTAGAATCTAGAAAATAATTCTTCTCTAGCTCCCACTAGATGGACGCTCCAACGCCCGAGATTCTTCAGTAGTCACTGAACGGATGCACCAACACCCAATGAGCTACAACTCACCCTAGCACCACCCTACCACCCTATAGAAGAATAAAAGAAGAATGGAATCTCGTACCAGAGAAAATGGTTCACTTTACAATGATATAGAATGATGTAGAAGAAGAAGATATACTAGACCATAACCCCAACTTTGACACAACCACTGCCTCTTCAACCCTTGGCAGATAGACACTAGTACAATTTGTACAATAATGTATTTACAATGACTAAGCACAATGATACCTTTACAATGATTGTATGCAGTGCTACCCACTTGAAGACTTCATATGATGAACTTCTTGCTGCTGTTATGCACCTTGGTTGCTTCTCTTGTCATGATACTCTCTGCTGCACCTTTCTTTTCTTTGCTGCCATAGAAATTCTAGTCCTTTGCAACCCTTGACAACACATAATCTAGCTTTTTCTTGCCTTCTAGGAGCTCAATATTGAATCTGGTGTATCTCTGTTATTTCAGATCCTCAATATCTAATTTTTGGTCCTATAGTATTCCTCTGAGACTTCTTTCCAATGCCACAGGTCTGACCCAGTTTGGATTCTCCAAGAGATAGTTATACCCAATTTCTCACACTGCCCTAATTATGGACTATTTCAGTAGAGTGCACTTGTACGGAGTTCCACGTGTCACCGTTTCTTCATTTGTCTCTAAAATCGATAGAGCGCAAATCAAATACTGTGTGATATCCGTCACTTTTTACGGCATTCCAATCCGATACTCAGAGAGGGAGTTATGACGAATTTACCAAGGTCACTTCTTTGAGATGAATTTCAGGATCCTTCAAAAACCCTTACTTCCACAGATCATATCTCCTAAAATATTGCGCAACCTAATCTGAAATTTTTACTGCAGCTTCTGTATGATTTCGGCTTTGCCTCATAAAAATTTCAGCTTTTGATCCTTCATATAAAAAAATTTAGATCGAAAATGCCACGATGACCTGTTTCAGATGGCCGAATCCCTTGCCTAAGGAGGAAATGAAGATCACAATATATATGAAAACTTAAGTTGAGAGGGGCTTCAACAAGTGAACGTGGGAGGGATTTTAGGAGCATAAAAAATATTAATTATGACTTTTCAATGACCCATGCCCCAACCCCATGGGGTTTTAGCCCACTAACTGGGGTACAAACTTCAAACATGAATATCTCTCAAACCGTGAAGAATTACATGGCGTGCCATATATCAACGGAAACATCTCGACAAGTAGAAACCATCAAAAGCATTATTGACCCAGAATATATTAATTTTGTAGGTAAAACTTCCCATTCAATTTTGGGTTAGCCCCTGGTGCTGCTTGGGTTGACATCAATGACAACCACTGATCAACAATCAAATGATTGTTCATTCATTTAACTGCAGGGGCTTAGCAAGTAAGCCAAAGAAACTAGCTCTACGGGCTCTGTTTTCAGGATATAGTCTAGATGTCATACTCCTACAGGAAACTTTAGGAGTTGGGGCTGAAGTGGCAGGGGTGCTACAGGTTTTGTGCCTGGGGTGGATTTTTACGGGGTTGGATGCATGTGGTAGATATGGGGGGTTGGCAGTTGGATATAAATCCAGCAAGATTAAACTCCTAAATTCCTGGGGGAGAGATCATGTCTTGGCTACTGAAATATACTCTCTAGAGCTGTGCACTCCTTTTCTGCTTCTGAACATATATGGGCCTTGTTTGGAGAGGGAAATTTTCTGGAATAATCTTTTGAATGGGTCTTTCATGAAGGACCCCAGCTTAATAATTGGAGGAGACTTAAATTTTTCTTTGGGGCAAGCTGAATCTTTGGGGTCGAATGCAAGGGCTAACCCCTTGTCTGACTTCCTCAAGCTAAAACTCATAGAGGGGTAGTTAGTATACATCAACCTGGTAAACCTTCAACCTACTTGGAGGAACAAAAGGATTGGTGATGCAAGAGTGGAAAATCGTTTAGACAGATTCCTCCTGAGAGAGGAAGTGGTGGAGAGGCATCAAGATTTTTGTCAGTGGATAGGAGAGGGGGGGGGGGCGGGGGGACTTTGATCACCACCCTATCCTTCTAGAAATAAAAGGTTGTCTGGACAAACCAGGGGCTCTTTTCAAATTCAATTCAGGTTGGCTAAAATAGGACTCGTACATGGAGCTCTTTAATGCTACTTGGAGACATTGGGGGCTTCTGAACCGTAGTCCAAAGCGGGCCACTTCTGGGAAAACCTTAAATCTATGAAGAAGGCAACTATTGGTTGGGCCAAGTTAAGAAGAGAAGAGCAGGAGGAAAAACTGAACAGGACAGGAGAAGATTTGGAAAAACTGGAAAGTCCAGAGATAGATAGCTATGAATCAAGACTGAAGAGGGATGAAATCCTTGCCCTGGAAAGGGAAAGAAGGAATATCCTTCTGGAAAGAGAAGAACATTTGAGATTGAAAAGTCAGGCGATTTGGTTAGAGGCAGGAGATGAAAACTCAAAGTTCTTTCACAACTATGAAAAAGGGAGGAGGAATGCTAACACTATTTGGGGGATGAGGAGGGAGGACAAAGGGGTGGAAAAATTATTTTCGGAGCTGGCACACATAAGCAAGGAGCACTTTAGCAGACTCTTCAAGGCCCCTTCGGAAGTGACCATAGTTGAGGTTGTAAGGGTGGCCCAACTCTTTCCGGGCTATGTTGACGCAGAGGATAATCTGGTATTGACTAGGCAAGTGACCAAGGAAGAAGTGGAAGGGACACTGAAGATAATGCAAAAGGAGAGAAGTCTGGGCCTGGATGGATGGACCATAGAGTATTTCCATCACTTTTTCGAAGAACTAGGGAGTGAAATTACGATAGTGGTGGAGGAATCTCGTTGGAATGGTGCCATTTTGGAACCTTTGAATTCTACTTTCATCACTCTTATTCCGAAGAAAGATGAGCCAAGCTCATTTCATGATTTCGGGCCAATCTCCCTTTGTAATAGTGTGTATAAGATCATTTCGAAAGTGATTGTTGTTCGCCTAAAGCCAGTCCTCTCTAAGAATGTCTCCAAGCATCAATTCAGGTTTTTAGAAGCGAGGCAGATTCACGAAGCCATTGGGGTGGCCCAGGAAACCCTTCATAGCATCAAGAAAGACATAAGGAAGGGCAAGATTATAAAGATCGATCTAGATAAAGCTTATGATAAGATCAGCTGGATGTACTGGAGACTACTTTAACTCACCTTGGGTTTGATATAGTCTTCATCAATTGGGTAATGAGTGTATTACAAATTTCAGCTTCGTTGTTCTCATTAATGGGGCTGCATCGCCATTTTTAAGAGTCAAATGGGACTTAGACAGGGATGCCCATTATCACCTCTGTTTTCCTCTTAGAAGTAGAAGGTTTGAGTCAGCTTATTGTGCATGCAAAAAGGAGGGGAGTTTTCAAAGGAATTGAGGTGGCCATAAATCTTCAGATTACACACCTCTTGTTCATTGATGATATCCTTGTGTTCAATAGCGGAAGTAGAAGAGGGACCCACATTCTTAAGAAAATTATTGATATTTTTCTGAAATCAACTGGGATGAGCATTAAATATGCAAAATATATTATTATTATTGAAGGTATCTCGAGAGAAGAAGCCAGAAATATTGCTGAGGAACTTCCTTTTCAGGTCAAAAACCTCGAAGGAAACCTGAAATATTTGGGGTTTTTTATTAAGCCTAACAATTACAAAACGGTGGACTGGCTTTGGTTGATATCTAAAATTGAAAAGTGCATTGCTTACTGGAGTTTCCGCTGGCTGTCGAGAGCTGGAAGATTGGTTTTGGTCAAATCGGTACTGATGGCTATTCCAGTGTATTGGGCCATGCTGGCTTGGGTTCCCTAGAATATATTATCAAGGGTGCAAAAATTGTGCAAAAAATTCTTGTGGGCAGGATCAAAGGAGGAAAAGGTCTTGTCGTGGGTAGATTGGGACAAAATAGCTAGGCCAAAATATTGGGGTGGGTGGGGTATCAAAGATCTTTCGGCATTTGGGACCTCTTTGGCGGCCAAAATGGGTTGGAGGATTCTATATAAAGACTCTCTTTGGATGCAGGTTATGAAGAGGAAATATATAGACCCTATGGAGATTTCGGATTGGCTACATGCGGCGGGGAAAAAACCATACAAATCTTCAGTGGTGTGGAAGGCGATCCTTTGATCTATTCATATAATAGATGAGGGGCTAGTCTGACAGGAGGGGAATGGGGAAAAGGTGAGGATCGGGATTGAACCTTGGGTTGGTAGTAAGGATCTGTTCGTACTACCTCTAGATCTGAGGGATATTCTTAAGGATAAGGGGATCCAGTTCTTGAATTAAATAGTTAACGAAGAAGCCTCTTCATGCTGGGCACAAGGATGGAAGAATGGAGTGGACCTAAATCTAGATCCAGAATGGCATGAAGCTTGGAAAAATTATATTTGGGAACTGGAACGTACCCATGTTCAAATCAGGGACAGGAAGGATGACTTAAGATGGGCCCCTAGCCCTACAGGGAAGTACACGCCAAAATTTGGATATGCTTTCCTAATGGCTAAAAGAGGCTAGGAAGCACCTGCATGGTGGGGGAAAAAGCTTTGGGAGCTGAAATGTCCGACAAAAATCCGTTTTTCTTTTGGTGCATGCTTAATAATAAATTTCCTACATGGGATAATTTGCTGAAATGGAATAAAGCTAGGCTGGGCCGCTATCCTCTATGCAAACTCGACTCGGAATCGGTCTATCATCTATTTATGGGTTATCCTTTCAGCCAGGCTATGTGGGGGGAGGCGATGGCAATAGCGGGGAAGCACCAATGGTGGGAGGGAAGATCAATTGGGGAAGTCTGGGAGCAGTGGTGGCAGGAGAGCTCTAGGGATAATTGGAAAGCTTTGCCCTTGATTATTTCATGGGGCATCTGGTTGGCGAGGAATCGAGCCATTTTTAAGGAGATTGAACAATGTTTTCAATTCATCGTAGCCGAAAGTATGGTTGTTCTTGCAAACATGCTTGTTCCCAAACCGAACCCCCGTTGAAGGACGGTTGCTTCAGAAGTCATCAATGAAAACATGACGTGGGCATACTTCAACGGAGCCTCGAGTAGTGAGGATAGGTGCAGGGCAGGTATTGTGATCCATTTTAGCACAAACAGTATCAAAGAGGCCTCGGTGGGATTGGGGGCTGGAACAAATAATTATGTAGAAATCAAGGTGCTTCATCTACTTATGTGTTGGCTCGTTTGGCTAGGCATTCGCTCTATTCAAATTTTTGGGGATTCCTTAAATATTGTCAAATGGTTTAATAAGAAGTTCGTCTGCCAAAGTTATATTTTAATGCCTATCCTTGAAGAGATTTGGTTACTTAAAAATAGATTTACTTATATTTATGTTTCTCACATTTACAGGGAAAGGAACGTTGCAGCAGACCTCCTTTCTAAAGAGGGCCTACAACAAGTTTTGGGTTGCTGGAAAATAAGAGATTCTGATGCCGAGGGACCGGTCGAGTTGGTCCGAGCTCCTTTTATCTGATTGGTGCAGTGGCCTACTCATAAATCAGAGTCTATTTCTGCTCCATTGTTTATGTGTTTTGGATCCATATGTATTTATTTTTTTATGTTGTTACAATGAAACTATGCTCTAAACTTTGGACATACTTGATCGTTTTGTTTTTTTTTTTTTTGGCCGAATGTGGAATCCGTTTGAGCTTGTTTCCTCCTAAGAGGGAGCTCGGATTCTACTGGCTGGTGGTCTTTTGTTTCAGTCTCTACCTTCGGGAAATAACTCCCTAAATGTTTTTGGGTCAGCAACCTTCATAGATCAGGGGCATACCATTCAAGAAGGACTCATTTAACCTATCTTTTATGCTGAAAACTAGATTTAATCAATTGCAGAACTTACCCGAAAGTCCTACGCTTGATGTAGATCCCGCAAGGTTCAAACCCCCAGCAACTCCTCGTGCTTCGTAACCTGGAAATCAAGAAAGAACGAGCACGAAACACTAGTTGTACAACATATATTGTTCATAGATGTCAGTATAATCCATGTATAATATCATATAAGAAATACGAAATGTTTAACTAACAATATTTACACATATATAGACACGTGAATATTCAGAAACAAGATGGTACTTCATATTATAAATGGCATGTACAAGAATAGAAAGTGGAGAGATCACCTGAATCCTTCCACGGCCTTCGAGTAGACCGTCCTCTGGATCTGTCCAACCCTCACATCGCTAGGATTCTTCCAAGATGTGTGCACACGAGATGTCATATAAGATTATGATCATCTTCAAGGAAACAAGGGTTTCCTGAAAATTCTTGGGAAGTGCAGGAGGCACAGGAACATTAAACTTGAAATAGGGATCCAACAGAGTATAATATCTATAATTTTCTCTCCCCCTTAGGCCATACACATGAGGGGCTTTTATACTTCCTCAAAGTAGTTTCAGCAGTTGGAAACAGTTGGGCCACGGGCTGGGGTGGTTGAATTACGAGAATAACCATCACCCTGCCATGAAAATAAGGAATTATATATTTTTTAATGATTTAAATGGCATACACGGAAAAGTATGAACGGACTCGCGTATGTACGCGGAAAAGTCTAGGCATAATCACGTATGGGAATTTTAACACTGTTTTTATGAATTTGTTCAAGTATGGAAGGAAAGGGTGCCTAGGGCCAAAGAAACAATCCTTATTCACATGAGGGTGAAAAAAGATGCTATAACAGATGCCCCTTGAGATATGAGGTCAGAAGGGGTACATGATGGCCGAAATATATTATGTGCATAGAAAGAACCTTGCGAAGACAAGAGAGGATGTCACCAGATTTTAGCCTGTCAAAAACCAATGAAAGAAGTCAGAGAGTCAATTCATGTCTGAGGCGGGCATCCCCATGCTCAGTGAAAGAAAAGCATGTCTATAGATCCAAAATGTATACAAGTATAACTGAACTGGAAAGTACATAGTGAATCATCTGAGCACTGCTCAGAAGTACAAGTCGAAAATCAAGTGCAAGTATCACATATAGAATACTGATCAATGATGTTGTAGTAGATATCTGATCACTCAAGTAACTGAATCTCCACGTACCAAATCATAAGAGGTGGAAAACATGGTACAATCACACAACTCGAGGGCCAACATATAAGATGTTGTTGTACTGAAACTGAAACATATAAGGGTGGATGGTGTCATTGGCAGAAGCTGGATGAAATGTCCATAGTGAACCGAAACATGTTGATGCAAACCCAAGGTCTTCACCGATCACTATGGCACAATTCTACACAATAAGAAAGAACGAGCACGAAACACTAGTTGTACAGCATACATTGTTCCTAGATGTCAGTATAATCCATGTATAATATCATATAAGCAATACGAAATGTTTAAATAACAATCTTTACACATATATAGACACGTGAATATTCGGGAACAAGATGGTACTTCTTATTATAAATGGCATGTACAAGAATAGAAAGTGGAGAGATCACCTGAATCCTTCCACGGCCTTCGAGTAGATCATCCTCTGGATCTGTCCAACCCTCACCTCGCTAGGATTCTTCCAAGATGTGTGCACACGAGATGTCATATAAGATGATGATCATCTTCAAGGAAACAAGGGTTTCCTGAATATACTTGGGAAGTACAGGAGGCACAGGAACATCAGGCTTGAAATAGGGATCCAATAGAGTATAATATCTATAATTTTCTTTCCCCCTTAGGCCATACAGATGAGGGGCTTTTATACTCCCTCAAAATCCCTTGCGTAGACACAATAAACCCCAACAACCGATCGGATGTGACCGCGCAAAAGAACTTGTTTGGATTCAACCGGATTTTGTAAAAACGACACCGTTCAAATACTTGACGGAGGTGAGAAGGATGATCAATTCTCTTGCGAAATCGAGCAGCCATCCAAGTACGCCTCGATAATATGTTTGATGTCGTGGAAGGCATATGACATGGCCCGCTTAAACGTGGCTCTAGAATTTTTAAGGCCAAAAGGAATTTTTTTGAAAGCAAAGGTACCCCAGGGACAAATAAAGGCAGTCTTATGTTGATCCTCAGGATGGATAGTAATTTGATTATATCCAGAAAAATTGTCCATGAAGGAGAAAATTGCATTGCCCGCACATTCATCGATAATCTGATCTATGAATGGTGTGGGGTAGTTATCTTTCAGACATGCTTTATTAAGATCTCTGAAATCAATGCAAACGCGAATTATTCCCTGTTTTTTGTCCACCGGGACTGGATTTGAAACCCATTCAGTGAAAGGAACAGGGAAAATGAATCCCACCTTGAGTAGCTTCTCTACCTCAGATTTGATAGCTGCAACCTTCCTAGGGTTGACCGAACGAAGCTTTTTCCTTACAGGCTTAACATTCTCGTAGATCTTGATCTCATGCTGGACAATAGATGGATCTATACCAGGCATTTTTTCATAATACCAAGCGAACAAATCCCTAAGCTCTTTAAAGAGATCGGTGTAAACTTGAATCTCTTCAGGGGAACATTCAGTTCTGATGAAGACATTCTCGATAATGTTGGGGTTCCTGGAGATGTTCACCAGGATAGTCGGAGAAATCATAGCCATGTTCCCTTCAAAAAATACCTGTGTTGGTGCTAAAGGGTTCAGGACTGGGTGAACAGGACCAGAAGACTGAGGACTTGGAAAACTTGACTCAACTTCGTTCAAGTCTGGTAGAAAGTAAGACCAATGATGCAAATCATCCCACGGTCTATCTACACCAGTCATAGCTTCCAAGATAGCCTCTTCAGATGGAAGAGTGGTATATAGGAAATCTTGGGCGGAAGAAGAACTAAGTGTCCAAGCCGGAGCCACATCACCATCCAATTCCTCTTTTGAAAGAGAAATGGGAATGGATTCTACAGAGTCAACAATGGACTTATAAGAAATCTCTGCTACAGACATCGGAAATTCCATTCCACCCACTTGACCTTCCGCTAATGTGGAAGTAGGGGAAGGTAAGGTCCAAGGATCTGAAAATTAATGAGTTCGGAAGAACTCTCTTCGAATAGGAGCCCTGGAGGATGAGATTGCATTTATATGAACAGAAGGAGGTGTAATATCGAAAGTACCCATCAGAGAAGAATACATTCCAACCCCGAGATTCTCAACAGGCGGCTTGACATTATCCACCAAAGGGATAGTTGAATCAGTAGATACACTCTGGTCTACAGGAGAACAATCCAGTTGGTCAACTGTGACAATCCTCCTTTTGTGAGAGAAACAAACAATACGAAACAAGGAGGATGCAATAGCATCCATCTCATAAATCCAGTTTCGCCCCAACATAAGGTTGTAGTCTAAGCTTGCATCAATTATCTCAACCTCGATATTTACATTTTTGCACCCAACACAGATGGGCAAAGCCGGGACAATACCATGCAGCTTGTGAGAATGACCATCAAATACAGTCAGAAGAGTGGCCGATGGAACAATTGCAGGAGATCCGATTCCTTTCCAGCATGCGAGAGACATCACACACGTGGAAGCACCTTCATCAACGACCGTTCTAAATATAGTGAATCTTCGATACGACAATCTAATATGGAAATCCATATGATGTGGGAGTCTCTTCTTAAAATTAGTCATATCAAATGTAATCATAAGAGAGTTTTTTGGATCAACAGCCCCAATATGAGTAAGAAGAGCACTTCGTTGAGCTGGACAAGACTAGAGCACCTGAAGAGTAGACATAGCACAAGGAATCTGGGCCAGATCTTCTACAACATAGTAGTTATGAGCAGCCATGGCATTTGGATTAATTTTCGTTCGCTTTGTAGATGCTTTCGACATTCAAGGTATGGGCTCAACAGTTGGCTTCGGAATGTGAAGTGGTTCAATAGTATCAGAAGTACTCTTAGCTTTTGAAAACTCAGTTGTGCCATAATCATAAGATCTCGTAGCGATATATGCGTGAGCACTCATCATATATATGTTTGATGGAGTTTCCTTTTCCTAGGTGCCTCCAGAGGAAGACCCAGTATTTTGATTCGCGCCAACAACTAATTATTGCCCTTGGGGAAAAGGGTTTGTTAACACAACCTCGGAACTGGAAGATCCCTGTTGAGCTAATAAGCGTTGTGCATCCTAAATTTTAGGACAAAGGTGAGTAAGATGATCTCCAGTACATAACTTGCATGGAAATTTCACTTTCTTTTTATCCTTCTGTCCTTCACCAACATGCTCGTTGGATTTATTTTCATCTCCCTTCCCATCTTTGCCCTTATTTCTATTATTATTTTGTCCTTACTTCTTCCCCTCGGATTGTTGATTTCCTTTGGGGTTTGAATTCTGGACATCGTTTATCGACAAAGCTTGAGAATAGGTTGGTATTGAAGGTACAACCTGACCTGAAGAAGGAGATTGTATGGACAATTTCTACAATTGGTTAAGCAGGTTAGCTGCACCGTTATTTATTGACCCAATAAGTCCATCACCATGAGGACTGCGTTTAGTTTTGGAGAAATCCAATTTGGAGTGAGGAGCATCAGGAAATATTTTATTGAGGACTCCAGACTGAGAATAAATCAGTTCTAATTGTTGGGCCCTGAAAATAGCTTGTTCCTCGGAAAATACCCCTGACAAGGATACATCCTTCGAAATATCTGCTGCAATGATTTCAAAAACCATTCTAGAAGGAATTCATTCGGAATGTAGGCTTTAATGAGCCACTTCCTTCTCTGCCATTCCTGAATATGATCAGAAATGTGGGTTGCCTTGCCCTGCTTAAAATTAGCCAAGAGTTCAGTCCCATCATCATAACGAACAGGCAACTGAAAGTGATTTAGAAACATGGTAGCCAGATCTCCAAAAGTGGAAAAAATGCCCCCAGGTAACTCAATATACCACTTAGCTGCATTTCCTGTCAAGGTACGCTGAAATAATCTCAACCTAATCGAATCATCGATCAGGGAGTTTGATGAACACCAAAGATGAAAAGAATGGAGAGGATCCGGCCAAATCTGGCAAGTTTAACGTTGCCAGAAATGGTAAACGAGGAGGAGCCTGAGAATTCCATCCTTGATAGAACGAATTTCCCACATTCTGAAAAGAATAACCTGGATTTGATGAGGCACCAGGTTTCCATAAGGAGTTTGTAGAAAACGTTGGGCCATAGGAAAACCCTTGTGACCCAGAATTCGAAGAAGGACCCCCTCCCAACATAGAGTTACTATAAACCGGACCAGTTCCCCTCACTGAAGTACTGAATGAAGAAGAAACCCATTGATAAGGGTTCCAAGCATTTGAAAAGGGAGAAAAACCTTGATAAGCACTAGATGAAGAGACAAGAATATTCCCTTGGTGACCAGCGAGAAACTGATTCCTTGCCCCTACTGCCGTAAAGATAGGGTTCCACCTCGTGAAGGTAGTAGAATTTTGACCTCCAGACCATGGATTAAAATTCTGAGTCTAGGAAGTAAAAGGAAAAGATCCTAAGGAAGGATTCGAGTGAGGAATATGTATGCTTCCAAAGGGGAACCCTTGAAAAGAAGTCGATCTGCTAGCCATAGAGGAGGTGGGTGCAGATGCAATTGCAGCAGTAGAAAAGGAAAATGGACGAATTCCATTAACGGACATTCCAAGACAAAAGGGACCAGATTGAGAAGCCTGTGCTTGGGTATAACCGGAACCAAACACAACAGTACTAGAAGCAATCAAAGATATAGCATTAGTGCCTCCTCCCTCAACTTTAAGAGGAGTCTGAATACCTGCAGCACCCACAGCTGAAGCTGTGTTCCCAGTTGTGGCCATCGAAAGGTAAGAATGTGATGGATAAGGAGTCTCGGGTCTCTTAGACTCAGGTCCGATGTACTCGATGATAAACGGAGAATTAGAAGAAAGAGGAGACGGAAGCGATTCAGGAGATTGAGGTACTTCCTCTACTTCTACTTTTGCAAATAAAACTCTTGAGGTGGGTGGAGTACTCCTCTCAGTACTGACACCAACACCAAGACCAGCTGCAGAAAATTCAAGTCCTAACAGAGGGTCTCTCTCCGCTGCGTCAGATAACACTGGGTGATCACCGCCTTCTGAATTGCTCTTATGTCGTCTTGAAGAAGGCTCGGCACTCGTGGGAGACAACCCACAAAGCCATCTCGATCAACGAATCGATCGGTCAGCCACTTTAAAAGATTGATTAGACTCAAAAAAGTATAAAGCTAAGCAAGCTAGGAGAAAAGAGCACTCACTACAAAGTCCCTAAGATACAGCCAAGCAGATGGCCTTCAAGTATTTCTGCTTCGAGTGATTAGGACCAGACACCAAAATATAGGAAAGCGAAAAATAGGACCTCCCGAAAGCAGTCTGGGGTAATTACGACCCAGATCCACTAGCGAAGGTAACAGAGGTAGTTGCGCTAACCTCCTAACAATAGCCTTTGCCGGTGCAAGTACCCAAGCTTTGCAAGGGCACCCTCCAAAAGTACTGTTGGAAGTGATTCAAGGTCTGCCTCAGGTACCACTGGTATTCCCCCCGCATTCACCTGTGTGATACCTAGGATGGGCAACTAAGGACACCAATCTATATCAGCAGCCGAGCAGAACGATCTTAGGTCAAGATTCAGCAAATCAGAGAGGGGGTATCTCTCTTCTCTACCTGCACTTTCTCTCGCGCTTGAATCTTTGGAGGAGAGCTTTCCCAGTCCACCTAACGGTGTTGGATTTCGCTCAATAATAAACTTCTATGTTTCAAAATCTAAGCGGCCTTGGAGAGTTAACTCTCCACTCACCTAATCCAAGGCCCTACAACCTAGCTAGTTGATGTATGACACTGAAAACAAAAATTGCTAGTTGTTTTTAATTTATATCGCTTATTTTAATTGGCTGTTACTTTATGTCAAGGGAATATTGAAATGAAACCAATGATGTTTGTATGACGCAACAAGAAACTAATGAAAACCATACTATATGCAAATGCACTGATTGCCTTTCGATGAAGAGTGATTTCTACACAGGTTCTACAAGACTATATATTTTACTTTTATTTTTAGATAACCAGACCTCACACATAGAAAACTACGAAAAAGACTAAAATGATTATCTGCACCTAATGCAAATTACTAATAGCATGCAAATTCTAAGATGCAAGACTTAAGAAAGCAAAGAGAAATCTCTAATGATACCAAGGTTCAATCACTTTTTGGCAGCCCACCAGTCTAATTCCAAATCAAAAGCTCAAGGTATAAAAACGCCAAAAATCAGACTTAATATAACAGAATGAAATCAAAAGAAGACTCCTTTCCTAATCAAGTCAAGAACCGAAGAATAAAGACTTCAACAAGGCTTCAAAAAAGATGAAAAGAAACCATAAATCAAAACAGAATAAATGGGAAACAAAAATGTTTTTTTTGGCTTTTGAGTTTTATGAAGAAAAGAGACTTCAAAAAAAACTAAGAAACTATCAAATTACTGAGCCAAACCAACTTCGAATTTCAAGCAAAACTTCAACAAGATGCTCTAAGCCAACTATGCTACTCTCGTAGCAGGACTTGTATGAGCAAGAGGAAGACAAGAAACTCAACAAATCAACTCAGTACAATAGCATAAACTTGCGGCAAACTCAGACTTCAAAGAATCAAAAGAGACTCTTCAAAAATTGCAACAAGACCTGGTCAATGAAATCAAGAAAACCAAACGCAAAAAGAGGCAAAAATCAAGATGCCAAGCAACTCATAAAGTTAGGAAAGAGCTAATGAGCAAAAGCTCTCTGTCCCGAATACTCAGAACAACCAAGAATATTCAGAGAAAGACCTTAATGCTCAAGCAAGAATTGCAAGCACAATAAACGAAGATTTCACCAAATGATCCGGTCTTCAAACAACCAAGAGAGAAACAAGTATTAAACCACTTTAAACACAGTATCGAGACTTCAAAGATATCACAGGGACAAGTCTCCACAGGCAGACAAGACCAAAATAGCTTAAAACCAAAAATTTCAAAATTTACCCAAACATACGCGCTTTAGTAGTTTTACAACTAGCGTGCATACGCGACTGTTGCAAAGGAAACTCATGTATATGTGACTTCCTTTACACAAACTTGTGTATATACGTGACTGTGTGGAAGAAAAATTGCGTATGAAAAGGTTAATAAGAAAAAATAAAAAAATTTCAAGCCTGATCAAGAGACCAGGTCTTCAGTCTGACCGAAAAAAGATTTACTGAACTGAAAAAATGATTAAAACTGTTGGAAACCTTCAAGACAGATGAAACAACCCAAGGGAAATCACAAAAGTGTGATCCCCAGTGGAGTCGCCATTTCTGTTTTGGGAAATAACTCCCCAAAGGTTTTTGGGTCGACAACCTTCACATATCAGGGGCATACCATTCAAGAATGACTCACTTAACCTATCTTTTATGCTTAAAACTAGATTTAATCAATTGCGTAACTTACCCAAAAGTCCTACGCTTGATGTAGATCCCGCAGGGTTCAAACCCCCAACAACTCCTCGTGCTTAGTAACCTGGAAATCAATAAAGAACGAGCACGAAACACTATTTTTACAACATATATTGTTCCTAGATGTCAGTATAATCCATGTATAATATCATATAAGCAATACAGAATGTTTAAGTAACAATATTTACACATACATAGACACATGAATATTCGGGAACAAGATGGTACTTCTTATTATAAATGGCATGTACAAGAATAGAAAGTGGAGGGATCACCTGAATCCTTCCACGGCCTTCGAGTAGACCGTCCTCTGGATCCGTCCAACCCTCACCTCGCTAGGATTATTCCAAGATGTGTGCACACGAGATGTCATATAAGATGATGATCATCTTCAAGGAAACAAGGGTTTCCTGAATATACTTGGGAAGTATAGGAGGCACGAGAACATCAGACTTGAAATAGGGATCCAGAGTATAATATCTATAATTTTCTCTCCCCCTTAGGCCACACACATGAGGGGGTTTTATACTCCCTCAAAGTAGTTTTAGTAGTTGGAAACAATTGGGCCATAGGCCGGGGTGGTTGAATTACCGGAATAACCATCACCCTGCCACGAAAATAAGGAATTTATATATTTTTTAATGATTTAAATGGTATACACGGAAAAGTATGAACGAACTCGCATATATACGCGGAAAAGTCTAGGCATAATCGCATATGGGAATTTTTTTATGAATTTGTTCAAGTCTGGAAGGAAAGGGTGCCTAGGGCCAAAGAAACAAGCATTATTCACATGAGGGTGAAAAATGATGCTATAAAACTACCCTGGGGTGTTTTCCTCTCCGGAGGAGCCTCAGAGAGAGGATAGGACTGAAAAAGACTGATAGCTATATTTGAGCAAGTATGAGGCAAAGAGGTTTTTTTCTGCGAATTTTGTTAGACTCGGGCTATCTAGGGATCAGTTGTATGGATCTGCTCTTTGCAATCTTTAGAGAGACAAATTAGATAGAATGCGTTAAGCATGTACTTTGTAAACTTTTTATAACTAATAGAAAGTTTCGATTTTTCTTCTTTAAAAAAAAAAAGGTTCTATATTCACAATAATTAATATACAATTATCTATAATTGTTGTAAAAATGATCCAGGTGTATATCGGTGGCCACCCACCTATTCCATTTGAACCCCCACCATTAGTTCTTTCAGTTTTTAAGTTGTAACAAAACTTACTATTTTTAGCAGTTTTTTGGGTCCTGAACTTCCGGACTCGTTTTGAGGCCCTAAATGACGTTTTTTGGGAAAACCGGGAGCTATTGAGCGCGTCAAACGGAGATCGGATGCCAAACTTACGTCCCCGGGAAGTTGAACCACCAATTTACCCAAATGGGGCCCATAGTTTTGGCGCTTCATCTCCTAGGGTTAGGTTTTTGGAGGTTTAGAGTTCTCCATTGTTTCTCAATAATAAATAGGCCCTCGAGCCTCATTGTAACACAGTTCAGAAGTTTGTAGCCACCACATCTCTTCTCAGATATTCGCTACCAGCACCCTAGCTATTTTATTTCCATTGTGTTTGTAAGCATATTTATGTTATATGATATTAATGAAATGAAGAGTTATTTCCGCTGCACCTCAATGTTCATGGTTATTTATGTATTATGTTGTGTTCCTGCATAAATCCGGATCAAACAACTAGTCTACCACCACGTGATGTGAAAATAGAATATTATGTACATAAATACATTAATATACATTTTCATCATAAACAAGTGGTATACTACCACCCTAGGGAAAAATGAAGCTTAAATACAAGATTATATAATCCAAATAAGAAATCTTGACTATAGCTGAACTAATTAGATCTTGGTACATCGTCAACATTGTGGTCATTGATTGAAGCTACAATGTCATCTTCTTCTCATGAAGTTTAGTATAAGAACACAAATAAAGGAAAATTAACACATTGCAATTAATAATGAACATTGGATTTTCACACTTACAAGACAAAATTGATCAAAAGGAGTAAATTATCTCATTTAAAGGCAAAATTAATTATAACTTACTTTGAATACCACTAGTTACAAGTCCTATACTACCTTCACATTGACCATCCACCTTGTTTTGATCACATAGACCCATAATTAGTATTGCCATAATTTACAAATATTAACTTCCCCTTAATTTAAGAAAAATAAAGAACTTCATTTATTAAGGTAAAAATTACCTTTAGTTGTAACAAATGACCAACTCCATTGGAGATTTGAGGCTTCTCCATCCATAACGATTTGATCTTCATGAACAAAATAAATTGTGTGATAGGTGATTAATATTCGCCTTTGCTTGATCTTCATGTAATAAATAAATATGTGATAAGTGATTATTATTCACCTTTGCTTTTGTCAATGGTGTGCACTATATATTCCCCTACTTTTACTTTTCCCTATATTTTCTGGCACAAAACACCATCATGACCTTAAAATTCAAATCCACATGAACTCATGTTTTTAAATGTACAATGATGCCACTAACATGGTAAGTTCACAATTAAAAACTTAGCGAAAAATAATTATAACATAAATGAAATAAACAAAATAGAGCATCGACAAATAAGACATTCCATGATACACACATAACCTTGGGTATTGTGCAAATTGCAAAACATAATCATTGATTTGATGAGAACTATGACCATAATATGAGAACTCTAGTGCTAATACCCATATTTTTGTGTCAAAAACCTTAAAATAAATCTCTAAATCAGAAATTGGTGCTACCAATAAAATCTTTTTTCCTAATGTTGAAATTACAACTTGTTGATGATGTTGGATGCTGCGAACAGTAAGGGGGTATCCCCAGTATGAAGTCCCAATTAGACCTCACAATGTTTGGAGTAGGAGCCCCAACCAGAAAGTATGTTTGGTTGCCATTATCTTAAAGATTTGCATTGGATGCAATGAACGACACAAGAGAAACACATGAAATTTAAAGATAAGCAAGTAAGTTAGCCCTGTGATGTATTCAATTGTAAAGTGTGTAATGGTTATTTTTATGAAATGGAAAAGAAAGTGAGCCTTTGAAATAAAAGTAATAGTACTACCTAGCAAAGACACAGACATAAACCTGAAGGAATTGTTATTAATCTCGCGAAATAGTTCACAAAGAAACCACAGTCATCAAAACATCAAACACATAATTCAAGGATGCATACTAAAGCCAACAAAATAGTTAATTTTAATTGATATGAATTAACATAAACATATACTATAAATAATGAAATAATAGTCTCACAATCATTCACAACATATGCATGAAAGTGTATCGGTTCCAAGAGCTTCAAATTATAAAGTGAAAGTTCAAGGATACACCATTATGATGATACAACACTTGTTCCAATAGTGGAACGTTAAGCGACTACTTGCTTCTCAAAAGCCTAATATTATCTCCTATGCCTATCATGAGAAGCCAAGGTGAAAATTCCTTTGCTTGAGATATGAGAGTGTATATATAATAAATGTGGTGGCTCTCCACCTCCCTTGTGACTCTTGAGCTCCCCTCATGAGTCTCGAGCTTCCTTGTGAATTTTCAAATTCCCATGAGAGCCTTTGACTTCTACATGAATTTTCACATTCTATGAGTGACCTTTGGACTTCCACACACTTTATATTTCTCATTTTTCTTGAAAATTATATAATTACATCCACAAATTATGTGACAACATGATGAATCATATGAATCTTGAGATGAAACTTGGATAAGCCATGCCTTGGCACTGATGACTTGGAACTTCATAATGATGTGTCAATTTTAGGCTTCTCTTCTTATTGTTGTCTTTGTATCTTCTTGATAAGTCTTGCATGTGTTTCATCTTCATCCTCCAAAATCTTATTGATATGGAGTCTTCCATGTGATCTTGAACTTCCACATTTTGTCACAATATAGTGTCCCTTCATCTTCTTGCTTGATGGTCATCCTTGTCTTTGTAGCTTCATAAGTGTATTTTTTAATGATCTCCTTGGCATCCTCCTGTCATGTCAAGATACAATACCTGCAAACGTAATTCACTCATGATAAGATGAAATCAATCCAAAAATATACTAGTCTATTCTTTTCTTAATCCAACACCGAATAACCCTCGAACAAAGTGTAGGACTGAGGAGGAGGCTCATGGATAGTGTGCAGTTCCAGGAGACAGTGAGGAAGGTATGATGGTTGTGATTGCGCAATGCATAGTGGCTGGGGAAATGGAAGACAAAATTGTGCAGTTGACTGAGAAAATGAAATAGTGAGGTAGGATTTCCCATTGTGACTACATAATGCGTATTTTAGGATAGAATGGTCGATAGGATTGCACATTTGTGTAGCTAAAAGAGACAGGGAGGTTGATTTCTGACAAAAACTACATAGTGCGCAGTGGGAGGCTGACCAATAGGAAATATTGAGTAATTTTGAGGGACATGAGGTAAAAAATGGGCACTGTGACTATGCAATGTGTATTCCTTAGAGATAGTGACTGCATAGTGAGCACTTTTAGGAGGCAGGGGATGTTGACTAAGGTTTGCAACTGTGCAATGCACATTTCAGGGAGGTAAGCTGGAAGGGTGGTTGGTTAGACAAGGAAAATTCCAAAAATTGAATAAGTGTGGGATCAATGAGGAAAGGATGAACAATAACATGACTTGAACATGATCGCACACTCATAAATGATCAAACACATATCTATGAAGCACTTAGAACCTTGAATCAACATGATCCATTGAAACAAAAACAAAACAACACTTTCCTCCAAGTGCGACATTGAAGTCACACTTTGTGACACAAGTGGAAACACCATCAAAATAATGCATATAAATTTTGGAATGAGTCTAGCACATGTATCTATGATATATAGGACCCATTAACACCAAATCTTCCTCTTAAAGATGAGATATGACTCCCTTACACAAAGTACGACACTTCCCTTACCAAAATATGACAATTGGGTTTTCTTTACAAAGGGACTTGGAAACTCGGAGAACAAGCATAAAATGTATTTTAATACTAGAAACAAAAACTAACATGGTTAAATTAGGCTCCAAGGTTTGAATATGGGCCAAAATTTGGAGGGAATTATAGCAACAACAACACTTTGGAAACACACTGGCAAAACTGTAACTTCTTTGTTCTGGTCTAGCTTTATGCACAGGGCGTAGTCTCACAGGAAGTATTAATTCATCATGTGGATTACTTTGGCTTACCCACTTAATGAGGTTATGGATGTAGTTTCCTCTATCTCCTTTCTTTGTCAAACACATTCATGAAGCTTATTGTATCAGAATTGTTTCAATCTAGGAGAAGGGTAGTATGTAGTCATGAGTTTGAAATGGTCACAGTTTTGATTTCATCTCCAGTGTTGCTCCACTTCCAACAGACCTTTTCATTACCTCGATAGAGTCACTTCATGTTGAGATTGCAACAATATGATGAGCTTAGTGGAAAGAAGTCGCCTTCACTAAGTGGGCCCGCAGGCTATTTTTGGCGCAAAGTCTATTTTTAGACTATGTCTATTTTTAGACATATGGATCATGTTCTATGAGTTGCAGGATGCTATTTGTGGATGGTTGGTCAAGTTGGAAAAAATAGATGAATTCTATTTTTAGACATACTGGGCGGAATCTATTTTTATATTGCCAGTCTAAAAATAGATATGTCTAATATTATTAGCTCTTAATAATATTTAGACTCTAAACATTATCTTATTCTCTTGGAGCACTTCAGTTAAGTGCACAGATGTGGCACAGGAGCTGACAGAAGGAATTACACTATTCCTAAGGGTTAAGTGGAGCTATTGCATGGATACTTCAGTTAGAACTCATGTGACAGAGTTTGGTGGAGTTGATTGAGGAATTTAGTGGAGTTGTATTCAGTTTAACTAATCTAAACATAGTTGAGCTATTTGTATTCAGTTTAACTAATTGATACAATTAGTGAGAGTGGTGTGAATTAATTATTAATTAATTCACTAATTATAACCTCATAAATCAACTAAAGAATGCATCAGTTAACTTCAGTGCATGGACAGTTTCAGTGGAGACCAGTGCAGAAATAGGTGAAAGAGCAGGTTAACTATCAGTTGTGACTATATAGTTGCTATTTGCAACACACAGATAGGTGGAGAAGCCCATGAGGATTGCGCAGTACAAGCCAGGTGGTTTATCTATTTAATGAATCCATCCCATAGCATTGATTACGCAATAGAGGCTGGCTATCAAGTGGCAAAATATTGGAGCATGTGTTTTGCTAGATCTAGCTTGATAGTGTGTAGCAATTGAGGGTGTGCATGAGAGCTTGTGAGGAGCTTTTGTACCATGATTGTTACATGATCTCCATGACATATAATATACAGATAGTTGGGGTTTTCAGCTTTAAGCTTTCCCATTAAATACTGTGTTCATATGTGTGATTGTTTGTGGTTTTAATGTATGCATGCAATTGATTTTATTTATGCATGTGATGATCAATGGTAGAAGAGATTCTGTATTATGCATGAAGCTAAAATAGTGTGTGATCAAGAGAATCTCGGTGAATAATATATCAGTTATTCAAATTTCTACATGGTATCAGAGGGATATTGATCATTGGAGCAATTGCAAAACATTGAAGCGGTTGAGTTTTGTGCTGGTGGAATTCGAATTTGCAGCATTGTTTTCTTGGTGTCGAAGTTGAGATGTCTTTCAACGGATTGCGATTGGAGTATGCCCTTGAGGGCAGCTCGAATTATATTGCATGGAAGGACAGGATGGAGGCAGTGCTGGATGACAATGGGTTGAAGGAGTTCATAGATGTAGAAATTCCAAAGCCTACTTCTAGTGATGCTGCCGTACTTGACGCATGGCAAAAGAAGACAACAAAGTGTCGAAGGATTCTGTTGGAAGGTGTGAAGGATCACATAGTATCTAGCCTTCATGGTAAGGCTTCTCCATTCTTGATGTGGAAAGCTTTGAAAGATTTATTCCAAAGCAAGAGCGACTGTGAGAAGTTGATACCAAGGACAAACTCAGAACATAAAGATAGAGAAAGGTGAGCAAGAGTGTCAAGTACTCTCACGTGTTCATCCAATGGTGGATGAGCCGGGAAGGGAGGGGGTTACCGGCTGATGATGAAGACTTCGGGTGAGCTTGGCCTCCTCGCTCAAGAGTTGGCACTCCATCAGACTCGTCAATGGCCTGGAGAAATTGCCAGGTGATGGGAGCGATGGTTAGATCTTGTGCAACAGAGATACATGGAGGATTTAGGGATGGATCTTCATCAAAGAACTATGATGAAGAGAATTGCGCTTTGGTCGCCAAAGAAAATAAAGGGAAGAGCAAGAAAGCTTCTCAATCCTAAGTAAAAGGCAAGAAGTAGGACATGTTCAAGGTGAAGTGCTTTCACTGTCACCAACACGCACATTACGCCACTAGTTGTCCACAGAAGAAGAAAAATAAGTAGGCTGCTAGATCTGCAACTGGAGAGACCTTAGCCTTACATTTTGAGCTGGTTTTGCGTCGATCGCATGCTTGGTCTCAAGTGTGATGGGTTCAGTGTGGTTTCTTGATAGTGGTGCATCTTTTCACATGATAGGAGATCGAGATTTGTTTACTGATCCGGATGAGAAAGATCTTGGAGTGCACATCAAGATGGGAGATGATGGTAGATACAGTGCGACCGGTATCGGTACCATTTCCTTTGAGAGGGAGTCTGGTAAACCCTTCAGATTGAAGGAAGTGATGCATGTTCCAAGATTGAGGAAGAATCTTATCTCTGTGGCGAAGTTAGAAGAAAAGGGATATGATGTTGTATTTAGCGAGGGAAAGGCTTTCCTGTACAGTAAGGCAACTGGTGAGACCCGGAGGATAGGGGTTCGAGTTCAGAACCTTTATCAATTGCAGGTAGATGGATGCGCAGCAATGGCATGCAAGGAAAAAGGAGTAGTGAGCCGGGATGATGGCGAGTTGTGGCACTGGAGATTGGGCCACCTTCACCATGGAGCTTTGAAGATACGGCACAGAGCTCACTGGCTTCCTAAAGGCACTGCGTGCCGCATCAGTGCAAGGGGTGTACCTTGGTAAAATTTGTGAAAGCCACCTTTCACGAGAAGGATAGTCGCGCCACAACGATCCTTGAGAGAATTCACACAGACGTGTGTGGACCTTTCTCAGTAGCTTCGACAACAAAGCACAGGTACTATGTGATATTTGTCGATGATTTTTCTCGGAAGTGCTGGATCTTCTTCATGCAGAAGAAGAGCGAGACATACTCAAAGTTCTGTGAGTTCAAGGCACTGGTTGAGAAAGAATCAGGGAAGCAGGTGAAGGCTCTTAGGAGCGACAATGGTGGTGAATTCATCTCTGGCGAGTTCAAGGAATTTTTCAGTGCAGAAGGAATTCGAAGAGAGCTCATAGCACCTCATAACCCACAAGCAGTAATCCAAGGTTGAGCTAATAGCATAACGATCGGGTGCCGCACGGCGGATGTTGCATGATTAGGGCCTACCCATTCACTTGTAGGTGGAGGCATGCAATACTGCAGTATATGTGCAGAACCGTTGTCCTCACAGGATACTTGGCATGAGTACACCCGAGGAGGCGTTTTCTGGTAAGAGGCTTGATATTTTCCATTTGAGGATTTTTGGTTCACCTGTTTACATTCGTGTGATGAAGGATGCCAGGAAGAAGCTAGAGCCGACCGCAGAGGTTGGGATATTTGTGGGTTACACTGATACGCCCCACAACTATCGTGTGTATTTTCCAGACAGTCGCAAGACTGTTGTGCGACGGGATATCAAATTTCAGGAGGAGAAAGCCATGAAGTGTTCGCTTGAGAGGGAGCCACACTTGCATGCAGATGAGGAGTTATTAGTTCCTAAGGATGAGCCTCAGGATGTGGATCAGCCACAAGAGGAGGTTCATGGAGTGGAAGAGACCACTTAGGCAAGACCAACCACTGCAGGGCCAACACTGGCGTGTCGAGCGACCGGGTCAAGAGAAGGTTGTAGGAGCACCTACATCACAGTGTAGAAAGAGACAGTCACCTGACCGGTATACTGGATATATGGCTCTTATGAGCAAGTGTATCATGACAGAGCCATCCTCTTTCGAGGAAGCTGTGGAGGACCCCGCATGGGTATATGCCATGGTGGAAGAGTATGATTCGATTGTCAGAAACAGTGCATGGGAGATTGTCCCAAGGCCGGAGGGGAAATCAATGGTGGGTTCGAGATGGATCTACAAAGTGAAGCAGGTAGCTGACGAGAGTGTGGAGAAGTACAAGGCAAGATTTGTTGCCCGAGGCTTTTCACAGATTGAGGGGATCGATTATGAGGAGACCTTTGCACCTATTGCAAGGTATTCTTCCATACGGACGATTCTTGCTCTCTCAGCGCAGATGGGGTGGCACATTCATCAGATGGATGTGAAGACTGCGTTCCTCAACGGGGTGATTGAGGAGGAGGTGTACATAGAGCAGCCCGAAGGTTTCGAGATCTTCATCAGCGAGTCGCATGTGTGCAGGCTCAAGAGAGCGCTGTATGGGTTGAAACAAGCACCTCGTGCTTGGTACACACGGATAGACAGTTATTTCACCGGACTTGGATTCTCCAAGAGTGAGGCGGATCCGAACCTATACCAGATTGTGGTGGAGGGCAAGTTGCTGATCATTGTACTTTATGTAGATGATTTGATTTTGACAGGTGATGAACTGTTGATACACTCATGCAAGGTTGATCTTGCAAAGGAGTTTGAGATGAAGGACTTGGGCCTCCTTCATTATTTCCTGGGATTGGAAATTTGGCAGCGCAGTGGTGGACTATTTTTTTCTCAGGGTAAGTATGCCCAGGAGATACTGGAGAAGTTCAACATGCATGGCTGCAAGCCTGTTGATACTCCTCTTCCTGGTGGTTGGAGGAAGGAGGATGCTACTTCGGCGGAGGTAGTGGATGCCACTGTTTATCGACAGTTGGTGGGGTTGCTTATGTATCTGGTCAATACACGACTCGACATATGCTATGTTGTTAACCAGCTTTCACAAGCTATGGTTAAGCCTACCAAGCTCTTTTGGAAGGCAGGCAAGCATGTATTGAGATATCTCAGAGGCACATCGGGATATGGATTATGGTACAGACAGTCGGATGAGGTGAAGATGTGTGGCTTCACAAATGCAGATTGGGCAGGGAGCCCAACGGACAGAAAGAGCACATCTAGAGGGATTTTCAGACGGCCTATTGCTAGCTTGGTACAAAGAAGAAGCGTAGATCCGTGGTACTCCGGGGCCTTCCGAAGCAGTAGGCCGAGTATATATGGAAGCAAGTTTGGTCGCATGCGAGGCTATATGGATGAGGAAGATCCCGGGTCGGTTGTTCGGGTCACACTTGGAGCCTACCGTGATTTATTGTGATAACCAGAGTTGCATTAAACTCTCGGCTAATCCAGTATTTCATGATAGATCCAAACATATCGAAATCAGGTACCATCATATCAGAGATTGTGTGTAGCGAAGAATCATGTTACTTTCATACATTCCCACGGAGGATCAGGATGCTGATATCTTGATGAAGGCGCTCACCAGGAGAAAATTTGAATACCACAGAGGCAAGATAGGGGTTGCAGATAATCCATGTATTGTTGAGAGGGAGTGTTGAAAATGCAACAAGATGATGAGCTTATTGGAAAGAAGTCGCCTTCACTAAGTGGGGCTCCGCAGCTATTTTTAAGAAAGTCTATTTTTAGACATATGGATCATGTTGACCATAGCTGCATGATGCCATTTGTGGATGGTTGGTAAAGTTGGAAAAATAGATGGAATTATATTTTTAGACATATTGGGCGGAATCTATTTTTAGATTGTCAGTCTAAAAATAGATATGTCGAATATTATTAGCTCTTAATAATATTTGGACTCTAAACATTATCTTATTCTCTCGGAGCACTTCAGTTAAGTGCATAGATGTGGCACAACAGCTGATGTAAGGAATTACGCTATTTTCGAGGGTTATGTGGAGCTATTGCATGGATATTTCATTAGAACTCAAAAATATTTAGGTTTGGTGGAGTTGATTGAGGAAGTTAGTGGAGTTGTATTCAATTTAACTAATCTAAACATAGTTGAGCTATTTGTATTTAGTTTAACTAATTGATACAATTAGTGAGAGTGGTGTGAATTAATTATTAATTAATTCACTAATTATAAACTCATTAATCAACTAAAGAATGCATCAGTTAACTTCAGTGCATGGACAGTTTCAGTGGAGACCAATGTAGAGATAGGTGAAAGAGCAGGTTAACTATCAGTTGTGACTATATAGTTGCTATTTGCAACACATAGATAAGTGGAGAAGCCCATGAGGATTGTGCAGTACAAGCCAGATGGTTTATCTATTTAATGAAGCCATCCCATAGCATTGAAAACGCAATAGAGGCTGGCTATCAAGTGGCAAAAGATTGGATCATGTGTTTTGCTAGATCTAGCTTGATAGTGTGTAGCAATTCGAGGTTGTGTTGAGAGCTTGTGAGTAGCTTTGTACTATGATTGTTACATGATCTCCATGACATATAATATACAGATAGTTGGGGGTTTTCAGCTTTAAGCTTTCCCATGAAACACTGTGTTCATATGTGTGGTTGTTTATGGTTTTAATGTGCGCATGTAATTGATTTTATTTCCGCATGTAATGATCAATGGTAGAAGAGATTATGTATTTTGCATGAAGTTAAAATATTGCGTGATCAGGAGAATCTCGGTGAATAATATATCAGTTATTCAAATTTCTACACTTCAGGGACACAAGCATTTCTTCCCTGCCAGCGAACATCTTCAGTACCTCGACAAAGTTACTTGTTTCGCCTCTTTTCATGAGAATCCTCTCTCTTCTTTCACCCTTTGTTATTTTATTGCTTTATGCACATTGGATTTTATCGATGTTTGTATCACCAAGGTGGAAGAGGGATCCTAAATTATTGAGAGAAAAAAGAGGTTTTTCCTTCAGATACTATTCTATACCTCTACAATTAATATGCTCACTATTATTTCCCCCCTTTCCTATCTCTAGTTGATTGAATAAGCATGCAAAACAATGTATACTTATAACACCAAGTCAAGGAAAGAAGGTACAAAAAAAATACGTGGGTATCATGGTTTTGCCCAAAGCTCTCTATTTTATTGGATCGTATTTTCCATTGAGACAGCACTGACCTAAAGAGATTCGACCAAGAAAAAGAAGAGGGATCAAAATTTAACCAAGTATTGTTGTGTGTCACAAAGCCCTTTTATACTTTTTCCAAATCCTTTGGAACCGAACAACACTTGCACAAAAGGTTTTATTCATAACAAGAAAAAATAAAAGACGATGGAAAGGACACAATATGACATGAAAAATAGAAAAAATAAAGACAAGGAAATACATATGTACATAGGTCAGGGACACAACCTTGAACTTCTATTAAAAATATTGCTTGATATATTGGACATTGACGGGAAGTGATTCCATATTCCCATCTCAGGATTGAAGACGATAAGTATGGTGGACAAGCTTAACATGAACAACATAAGGTCTAATCCACAAGGACTATAATTTAGTGTGTTTACCCTTCTCTTCATGGGATTTATCCCACTTCAATACCAGGTCTACCACATTGAACTCCTTATTCCTCGTAGACTTCTTGTAAAATCAATGCTTGATACAACTATGATGGATGGAAAAATTCTCTTTTGTTTTGCGTTTTGTTTTCCATATTTCTTCCTCTAACTTCAAGAGAGTGTATATCCTACTCTCAACCACAAGACGTGGTTTACCCTGACATTCTTGAGAAATTTGAAGGTATGGGAGGTATATGTTTTGAGGCAGGATGGCTTCTTTTCCGTACACTAGGAACTAAGGGGAGGCCTTCATAGAGGGTTTCAATGTGATACAATCAACCCATAAATAATTATGTTATTTACTTCACTTAGAGTAATTTTTTTTCTTGATAATACATATTAGATTCTTGTTGTTAGACTCAACTTAACCGTTTTCCTGAGGGTAATGGTTAGATGAGTACTTTCAAACAATGCCATTTTCTAATGAAAAATCATAAAGTTTTAGTGATGAAAAATAAGTTTCATTATAAAAAAAAGTGACGTGGGAACACCAAACATGGTGATATATTTTGCTTGATGAAGTTGATGACTTCATGCTGGTTCACCTTTTTTAGTGGAACTGCTTCAACCCACCGAGTAAAATAGTCTATAGCGGTTAAAATATAGCAATGTTGCTTCGATGAATGTGGGAAAATTTAACCAATGACGTCTGATCCCCATTATTGAAAAGGTTCTTCAACAACAATGGGTTACAATGGGGTGGATGACTTTATATTGCGGCCAATGCATCTTTGGAAAACTAGGCACTTGCAGGAATATGCACGAGCATCTTTGAATAATGCGGTCCAATAATAACCAACCCACACAACTTTGTGTGCAATAGTATCCCCTCCATAGTCTCCACCAGTTGCACTGTCGGGAAGATATTTTAATACCCTATCTAAATCTGCTGCTTCCAAATATCTGAGGAAACCATTGTGATGCTTCTAAAAAAGCACACCATGTACCAGATGATATGATAGAGCTTTAAGTCAAATGACCCTCTTTTGTATTTCTTATAAATGTGAGGGAAAGGTACCATGCTCAAGATATTGTCATACATCCATGTACCAAGACATGGCTACAATAGTGGGGGTAGCCTATTAAATATTACACATTTTGATTTCTTGCTCCCATCTAGAAGCTTCCTCTTTTGGTGCATTAATTGTTTCTATTGCAAGTTGACAAATACCATGACCTTTATTGTATGAACTGGTTTGAATTCAATATCATACTCTTGTAATCTTGTCATCTAGTTTTCCCTTCTCTCACCCAAATATTGTTGTAAGGAAAATGATATGACCACTGGGTGAGGCACAAATATGATGACATGACTCTTGATAAGTGATCAGATTTGGATCAAGGACCTAAGTAATAGCTCACAATTCAAAGTGTTCGGAAGTGTGTCGAACCTAAGCTACCGTATAGATCTCGTCTTCCTAATTTCGGTGCCACGAACGGTTCGAAAAACCGACACTGTATGAAGAAGTTATAGCGATTTGAAAAGTCTAGTAAACTGCAATTTCTGGGTTTTCACCAAGTTTGACTGGTTTTGGTTTAACCAAAAAAAAGAAGAAGAAGAAGAAGAAGGAATATTCCTCAAAATATTCCCTGGAATATTCCTTCTGGACCAACCAGTGAATGCCAAGTGGCACATTGTGGTTCGTTGTGGGCTGTACGATTAATGGTTTTCGACCAATGAGAGGGTGACACGTGGCCAGCCCTGAGGCCACCACGTGTCCCTAGGATTGTGTAATAAAATTTGGGAGGAGCCGACCGAAGTTGACCCCGTGACCTCCGAGCACACATGCCCATGCCTTACCGTTGGGCTATGAATTGGTTCTTAACACTAATGGTGCGTAGTTTAAGTTTATAGTTTACGGATTGCGCACATGGGGGCCCGGAGGGGCCAGCCCCTCCCCCATGCAGCCAAACGCAGATGACCGAGCGCTAATCAAAACCTCCAGTGGTTATGTCATTTCCACGAAAATTTGTCACATGCCACTCCTTGCGGTCATATGTGACGGTTAAGTGGACAATTACATTAAACTCTAATTCAATGGAGTTTCAACCACAATTTACGCTCAGTTTGCGATAACTGCCAACAGTAACCGCGTGTAATTCGGGACATGTGTCCAACGACGGTTAGAAAATTAATGTTGCGGTTTGAAACTGGCAGAACTTTTGGCATGCCCACTTAATTTCCGTATTTTCCAAACTTAACTGGAGTTTAACATCAATTCTCCATTTTTGTTGGAGGATTTTTAGGGGTCACTGGACAAATTGAGTTTAGGCTCTATCTTGAGCTAGATTCGACCAATTTTGGAGTACCAATAGTCCATTTAGACTATATTAGACATTCCAGACTCATTGGTGAGGTTTTCAAAGCCATCAGAGGACTTTTGGGCAGGTTTTTGCTTCAGAGAAGTTCTAGGGGCCACTAGGGCCACCATGGGCTAGCAACAGTTTGAGGCCTAGCCAGGGAAGTTAGAGGCCTTTTTTAACAATCCAATAGTCAATTTTGGATGTTGCAGACATTATGGAACTAATGGTGTGGTTTCTAGAGCCTGTAGATGAATTTTTAAGACTGAGATGCTTTAGAGAACTTCCACGGGCCACCAAGGCCAGCAAGTGCCAACAATAGTTTGAGGCCTAGCCAGGGCAACTAGAGGTCTTATTCAGCAAAAAAATAGTCATTTCTGACTGTAATGAGCATTATGAATCCATTTGAGTAGTTTTAAAAATATTTTTAGGACTTATAGAGGTCGATAACCCATAGAGAATTTTTCTTTGACCCTAGAGCCAAGGGGTGCCACCAAATGTTGGAGGCGAAACCGGAGCAATCGGAGGCCAATTTCAGCAAAATAATAGTTTATTCTGACTACATTTGAAATTATGAATCCAATGAAGGGATTTTTAGAGTCATTTGAATACTTTTGAAGGTCGAATATCCATGGGGAAGTTTTGGGGAGCCCAGGGCCAACAATAGATGGAGGCCTAGATTGGGGAGCCAGTGCTCATTTTGAGAAAATGATCAGTCCATTTTGGAGGTCTGATAGGTGATGGAGACAATAGGTGAGGTTTCAGGGATAGAAAATTAAATTCTGAAGGAGTTAGTGCCATAGAGAGGCTCAGTGTAGCTCAAGGCACCAACAAAAGGAATCAAGTCTAAGGGAACCTAGATCTGTTTTCAGACTGATGAAAACCATGGCAGGGATATAAATGGTATTATAAACCCATTTGTTCAGTTCATTTAACCTTTGGAGTTGAGTTCGTAACTTGTAAAATAAATTTTCCATAATCCTAAAGAGCCAAGTCAAGATGACGAGCTCAGGGAGACGTAACCCACGATATTCGGGTGAACTCCTAGATTAAATTTGATGTTATGTGTTGATTTTTATTTGATGCATTATATGGATGTTGCACATGTTTAATATCAGCAAAAAAAAATGGTCTTAAAGCACTTAAATAGTTAAAAATACATACACCTATTTCAACTATAAAATTCCGCAAAATTCAAGTATAAGCTAGATATTTTATTTGTTTAATTGAGTGCGAGGTTCTCGAAAAGTATAACAAGTTATCCAACCCATTTTCAGATCAATAAGGTAAGGCCTAAAGTGCTTAACTGCATTTTATATTACATAGGCTTGTTTATCAATGGTGCGGTAATTCAATTCATATCCTTGTAAGCCGACACTCATAAATGATATAGGCCGCTCATTTCCTTGTTCATCCTTTTGCATGAGAATGACTGTGAGAGATGCGTTAGAAGAAAAAGTGAAAAAAAAAAAAAATCTTTACCGAAATCTATACTATACAACACTAGATCTTCAACAATTTCTTGCTTAATATGGGAGAAGGCATCTTTCTCCCTTTTATCTCACTTATAGACCGCATCCTTATTAATCACATCTTGTAATGAATTTATAATTTGTGCATAATCTAAGATGAACTTACGGAGGAAGTTAATTTTCCTCATGAAGGATTGCATGGATTTTTTGTTCACTAGGAAGGGGATATGAGAAGTGGCCTTGACCCGTTCTGGGTCCACTTTAATCCTACTCTTGGCTATTATGTGGCCCAAGAGATTACCCTTAGACACTCCAAATATGCTCTTCTTTAGATATAAGGATATTCCATATTTTTAACATCGTTAAAAAATCTGTCTTAGATGACAAAAGTGATCAGATAGTTTCTTAGAAAATACGGTAACATCATCCAAGTATACCACTACACTTGTCTAATTAAACCATATAACATAATGTTCATATCCCGTTGGAAGGTATCTCTTGCATTAATGAGTCCAAAAGGCATTCGCTTAAAAGTAAATGTACCCCAATTTGTCCTGAAAGTAGTTTTGTGTCTATCAGGTTCTGCTACTAGAATTTGATTATACCTAGAAAAACCACTTAGTAATGAGAACATATTTGACCCATATACTTTTCGAAGGATTTGTTCCATAGATGTCATGGGATAGTTTTCCTTATCTGAAGGCTGGTTTAATTTGCAGAAATCAACACAAGGGTGTATATCTCTGGACTTATTCCTTACATGGACCAAATTAGAGACCCATGTAGAATGACTAACTTTGAATATGATCTGAACATACAACAATTTTCTTAGTTCTTTCTGGTTAAGGTGTTCAAGCGTATGTTGAAATTTTCTTTGTTTCTCGTTGAAAAGGATTTACCCCTTATTTAATAGGTATTACATGCTGGATAATTCACGTGTCATAAGTTTTTAAGTCCTCGTGCATCCATGTGAACACATCTCAATACTGCTTGAAAAGACGGATAAAATCTTGTCGCTCCTGAGATGTAAAAAATGTATCGAGATTCACATACTGCAGATCTTCTTTGGTACCCAGATTGACTTGTTTGAGAGATAGTGTGGAACTATGAGTCTTTGCATTAGTAGGTCCCTTAAAGTTGTTTTGTAGGTCATACAACTTTTCCAAAGATACTACACCCTTGGGCATGTGGTTTTCTTTATTTGCCTAAGCTGATTCCTACAAGGATTTTTCATGCTCATGTTCATCAATTTCTACATCCTTGAACACATCAACATTTTCCGTGAAGTCCATTATCTGTTGTCATCATTGAAAACATGAAAGTTAGTAACATTATCAGGCACAAATGGCTTATAAATAATCTCAACTGAAAAATCATCTCTTAAAGGTGACAACTTAGCAATAGCGTTAGCTAATGTATCTACAATGACATTATGAATTTTATGAACAAAATTAATATTAAAATCTTGGAAATATGAAATGAGATACCATGCCTCTTTTTGGTAATTTCTAAGATTGGGTGACACACAATGAATTGTATTTTGTACTAGGTGTGTAACAACTTTTGAGTCACCTATTACTTTAAGTGCTTCCACTTTGAGGTCAATGGATTTATTTATATCCAAAATAAGTGCTTCATATTCACAAACATTTTTTGTGCAATCAAATTCCAAGTGGCATGAGATCATATGTTTGTTCTATTGCGGGTCTATCAAAATATAACCAACTCCAGAACAATCCTATATTAATTTCGAACCATCAAAATACATAGTCCAAATGTTAGTAGCAATAGGGTTAGTTCCTACACGAATACTATTTACATCTATAATACAAGAATCATAAGCACTGGTTGGATTACAAGGAAGGAGTTCCAACTGTGCATCTGGTGGTACTAATGAAGGTTGCACAATATAACATACGCGATCAACCTCTAGAAAACAATTTCCAAAAATCATCTAAGGAGAAAGAATATGGATGAATTATATTGAGGGAAGTTCGATAACTATGAAGTTAAAGAGATGAACATATTGAGATTGAAAGGTAGCGGTGTGAGAATATAACCTGAAGGTCAAAAGAAGATAACTTTCAAGAAGAAGATATGATCATATTGAAGTTTGGGAAGGCAAGCTCAACTGTATAGATGCAGTATATTTAGGGAAGCTCGATAACTGTGAAGTTAAGATATGGACATCTTGAGATTGAAAGGTAGCGGTGCGAGAATATAACTTGAAGGTAAAAAGAAGATCACTTTCAACAAGAAGCTATGATCATCTTGAAGTTTGGAAAGGCTTAGTGTAATTCCTTCATATCAAAGAAGAAAGTGATGATCAAGAAGATTTTCCTGGAACCTTTCACAAGATCAAAGAGAGAAGGTGGCTCCATGATACCTTGAAATAAATAAATCTCAATGATATAGAGGAAAGAGGGAGCTAGGAAGCTATAGAGAACTAGTAGTTGATACTCTTATGAAGACAAATTGTAAGGCTTGTGATGGCGACTTCCCAAAATATAAAGGAAGTCTAGATCTCCTCTAATTTTGAGAGGGAGTAAAAGAGTCTCTTTGTATAGGATCAAGATTATATTCTAAAGATTAAAGGAGAATAGAAATTTCCTCTCTATTTGAGAGGGAGCGATGTTGGACATCACACACGCATTTTAATCTTCATGTGTTAGGCACTTGACTAGGACTAACAACCGTAAGTATAAGTGAAGGTCATGAAGAAAGGATGGTGGAGGATTAGATAAGAATATATGGTTTCCTTAAGGATGTATCATCCAAGAAAATAAATGGATTGACACTTGTTGAGCATATGACAAGTATCCAAGAGAAGAGTGGTCGAAGAGGACCGATATTATTTGAGAACTCAAGATTGGAGATCCAAGATACGAATAGTCCTAAAAGGATGTACCTTGTATACATTCAGATGGGGTATGTACATTGTATAGGTAGTGAGGTATCACACATAAATCCTCCCAACGTAATGCTCTTGATTAATATAGAGCTTGTCCAATTAGGCTTCAGCGACAATATTCATCATGATGATGATGCTCATAGTATGACTTATCAATCTGAATATCCTTGAGAACTCTTCAACTTGAGATATGATGTTGTACTAGTTGTACAATTATGTATATCTCTTTAGTTAAGAGGGAGTGTTAAGAAATGTAACTAGTTTCAGTCTTCATAATTGTTGTATTAATTTCAATATGTATCTGATGTAACAAACAAGAAAATAAGAAAGAAAAGTTATTATTATTATTAAAGCATGGGTTTCATGCTCATTATTGATAGTATTCTAGCTAAAAGGATTCTCTTCATGCCTCTAGGGTTTTTTAGGTCTTAGGATTTATTGTCATGAGTCAAAGGAGTCAACATCAAATTTATAAGACCCTTTCGGGAAATTTGTAATTGTAAAAGGAATTATTTTTGAGTCTAGAAAGTCCTGGAATCTCCAAGAGTACAAGTCGACCCTCAGATCCTCAAGTCTGCCTAAAGGAGGCAATTCGACCCCTTCATAAGGCTATATAAATAACAATTTGACTTCATTTGGAGACACACTCACTCACAAGTTTGATTTGTAGTTGGGAAAGGCAAAATAAGGAGAACAAGGGTCTATAAGAAGTTGGGAGGACAAAATTTATTGTTTTTTGGCTCCATCTCTCTCACACATGCAAAATTCTAGGGTTTATGGGTTGCAAACACTGGTTGAAGTTGCCGGTATGAGTTGCAGTAGGACGAAGTGCAGAATTTGGTAGTTGGGAGAGGGAAAACCCTTACCTTTACCTTGTTGACCTTGGGAGAGTTGTCTTGCTCAGAGTAGGTCTCAGGAAGAGGCTATATTAGGGTTTCCAAGAAGCTACAAGGATGAAGTTGTTGGGCTGAAGTTGCAAGTCGAGTAGTGCTGTAGCTGGTAGGTTGAAGTTGCAAGGTGTAGAAATTTGGTGCATAATAAAGGAATGAATTGAGAAATGTTTGACTTGTTAGTGGGAGAAGGACTTGGTTTAGGGATTGGGTCTTCGTATCTCATTTTAAGCAAATTCTAAGAAGATAAGAATTTATGGGTTTTCCCCTTGGAGGGGTTTTTCCCTAGCTGAGAGCCTATATCTGTGTCCTCTTTTGTTACTGTTATTGTTCTTGATATTGTTTGATGAAAGATCTTTTTGAAGAAGATAAAGAAGATAACTAAAGATTCACAAGCACTATCAAGGTTAAGGAAAATAATATATAATAGTTGTTGCTTTACATTTTCTAACAGTATATTGGGCTTCTTTAGCTTGGATCCCCAAATGCGTCCTAGCAAAAAAAAGGAAATCATGCTCTTTCTTCATTTGGTTAGGGAAAAAAAGATTAAGGGTTGTGGTTGTGGGTCAAATTGGACATTATCACTAAACCTAAAGCCCTGGTAGGTTGGGGTCTAAAGAACTCATTCCAATTTTCAAAAGCTTTGGCTGCTAAATGTAGTTGGGGACTAATATCAATACAAAGCCTATGGACATTGGTGGTCATCCACACGTACATTGCTCCTAGTTCTTTAGAATGTTGGTCATCCTTGTACTTTAGAAGTTATCCTAGTTCTTTAAAAGTTATGCCACCTAGAAGTTGACCTTCCTGTTTTATTCACCATGATTTGAGAGGATGCCAAATTAGCCCCATTAGTCCCAACAAAGGGACTATACATGTGATCGTGAAGAAGAATACTACAGAACAGTAAAGCTATAATTCATATTGAGGGTTGAATGAGTCAAATTTAACCCCTAGTTGGCTATTGGGATGTGTTATAACTAGGGCACTAGGACGAAAATGGGTTCTATTCTATTCTATTATGTTTGTTCCATAGTAGAGTAGAGTAACTGAGAGTGAATATAGAGACGACATACTAGGGAGTGTTTGTATTTTGTAGTAGCCCATGGACCACATGTCTCTCTCCTTTGTATTTGCACCATTTCCATTTAGAGAAAGAGAGAGCGGAGAAACCTCACTTTCCAACTTGGTTTTCTCTGTAAATGGTTTCCCAAGTCATATCTTGTGTTATTGTGGTTTTTGTGAGTGATTGTTCTAGTTTTTCTCTATTCTTTGCATTTATTATATTGCATGTAGAAGCATGAGCAATAATTTAATAAATCCAAAAAGTCTAAGGAAAATTAACCCTCATATTATAGATTTTCATATTTTGGTAAGTCTTTATCAATTTTACTATGACGAACTATCTAGTGGAATATTTATGACAATTTATGATATTCTCCCCTAAACCCAATCACTCTAGCATCTTCCCCTATAATTTCAAGGATGAATCTAGAAAACACCTTGAAATCTTAGATTGTTTTATAAAGCATTGGAAGTTCAATTTGAGTTTTTTGGGGGGCTTGTACCAATTAAACTATTTTGTAAGATGCATATGATTAGGGTGAGACATCATATAAACCATACACCCAATAACAAGAGTGATCAAACAAATATAAGTGTTAACACGATTGAACTATAAATGTATCAAGAGCTACCAAATATCTTTCACGTTCATTTGTCCCACTTTAAGAAGTGTACCCACCATGAGAGGGATCAAGAACATAGTCAAGATGGGTTATAAGGTAAAGAGTTGAGTTTGACATATTTCATATTAACATTTTGGAGGAAATTAGGGAGTATATGTGATAAATTGATTTTATACTCACTCCATTAGAGTCATGATTGGTGGCTTGGCTTGATGGGTGTTTAGTTTGACTTGTGTTTGTATTATGGTTCAAACAAACTAGGCCCATAGATGAACTAATGGGATTTTTCGTTTTACCCTTTAGATTGGACTCTAAGAGTGCCTTAGGTGTAAAATGTAATCTATAATCATAAGAGTTAATAGGGAAGAAAAAAAGCTATTAAAAATTAGAACAAAATATTCCTATCTTAGGCAAAAGCCTTGGAGGCTCTGTGAGGCCTACAAAAAGTCAAAAGTGATCCCATATGAACTATATGGTTGCTAATGTCAACTTAGTTAGTGTACTATGCTAAAGAAAAGGGAGTAAGTCTCTTCAATAATTACTATGTTATGCAAACATATATTTCTAAAAAAATAAAATCCCTTTCTCTAAGAATGTTAGGTTCACAGAGAAGATATGTGTATGAGAGTGAAGGATGAGAATCCTCAGAAATTTATTGGACAAATAATGTTAACACATTTATCCTAACTTAACATGTTTAATCAAATTAGTTTTCTTCTAGTGTAGAGTTTAAATCCAAATGCCATGGCGTATCCATGAATTACACCACTCAATTATATGATTCATATTAACTAAACTTTGAAAATACAAATATTGAAAAATAAGAGATATTATATGAACATAGCTACAAATTTTAGAAATTGGTTCTTATTTAAGCAAAGAACTCTCAAATAACTCAATATACGGTAAAGAATATATCTTGATTATAAGCTTCAAGGAACTAAGTGCTCACCAAATTAAAATGCAAGTTGTGAAATGAAAGATGGATTGGATGTTACTACACTCCTTCTGAAACTCCTCATCGTTTGAGAATAAGTATCATTGAAACAACTTTTGTAAAAAAAAGATAAACAAATAAGAAATTGAATTTGTATATGAAGGTAAAGCTAACAGATAGAGCCTATAGTTATATTTTATCTCATAGGTTTCTCAAGGTTGAGTAAGCCAAGGATAATCAAGATAAATAAGAAGAAGACATGCAAAGTTTTGGCTTAACCTTCATTGCCATGTTCCTTAACTAGGGACCAAACCGTTCCCTTATAAACTTCCTCAAAATTGCTACTAGAAAAATGTTATCCCAATAAACTTGGACAAATGGAAAACTTGAACAAAGTGCACATGAAATCTATTGCCATTCCTTAAAAAATCAAGATGAAATACAAAAAATCTGGTTCAAATTTTACAAAAAATCTGGTTCAAAATCCTTAAAACTTTCCATGTTCTCTTCTTCTCATCATCTTTAAGTATTAGATTTCTTATAGTCAACTTTAAACTTAAATTATACTCAAAATTAAAATAAGAATATGTTAATATTCTTATTCTAAAATCACATATATCAATACTCACTTATAACAACAAAATTTAATAATAAAAGAAATTATATTTACTATATTTTTTCCAATAATAAAAAAATTCATCATATTTAATCATATACAAAAATCATAATAACATTATAATTCAAAAATATATTTTATACCATAAAAATTCTCATCACACTTCATAATAAAAAATCATAATACCAATTAATTAAAAAAATGTTAGTTAAGCTTATACATATCTTCAAACTAATAGACATTAATGATGCTCCCTATAAGTGTATGGTTAGCTTATATATATCTTCAAACTAATATGTATTACTGGATAATAAATGGCAGATATGCGCGCGATAGCTTGCGATTTAAAGGTACAGTTAACAATGTAATTAAAATCATAATAAAAACACAATTCAAATATTATAGATTTTCGAGTGTAAAGTTAAGCCTACTCGTACATATCTTCACGCTCATAAATATTACCAAAATTTGACAGACGTGGTATTAATGCTTTTAAACAAGTATTTGTCAACCGTCTAAATATACATTTGGAACTGAACCAAAGGAACTTCCTAATTAGAATTGCCGCAGTATAATAAGTTTGGAACATTATAACCAAAGGAACTTCCAAAATAGAATTGCCGCGCGGCGTAATTAGACAAAGGAACTTCCGTATTCTAATTCCCACACACCGTATTTTGACAAAGGTGATGGCGGCGGATTTGAAATCAGGAAAAAAACGAGCATCCTAAAAATAATCAGTAAAAGGCGGTCATTTAACTTAAAAAAATAATTTAAATAGGGGAGTGACCGTTCGAAATGGAGCGCCTATAAAATTTCTTTCCGGAAGCACAGTCGCAGTTTCATCTTAGCCTGCATGTTTATTGGTTTTGTTTGATTGATCTGCAGCATGGTCATGCTGGTTGATTTTTCATTGTCTTTATCGGCGTTCTGTTGTATCTGTGTTCTGATTGATCTTTCTTTTTCCTTTTCATTTGTTTTTCCTCCGTGTGTTTGAATTGTTCGGCTGGATGATTTTATTTTGTTTTCGGTTGCAGAGATTTCGGTTGATTTTCCATTGTCTTGCTCTGCTTTCTGTTGTATTTGCGTTCTGATTGATCTTTCTTTTTTGTTTTCATTTGTTTTTCCGGGTGTGTTTGAACTGTTCAGCCGAATGATTTTATTTTGTTTCCCAATGCACAGAAAAGAGGAGAAGAATCTCATTATTCCATCTAGACCCAGATTTATGCATGGGAGAGTGATCATCAAGAATAGGGTTAGCTAATGATGTAATTTCGTTCCTGGACCCTGAGATTTTATAGCGGGGGCCGGGGCTTATGCTTTCTCCTCAACGGCAATTAGCTGAGAGCCGGACTCTGTTGAGCGTACCACGAATCAACCCTGCCCTTTTGATTCTACCAGGCTAGTCAAGAAAGATTCTATCCATTGGTTTGGCTCGCCTTCGTCTTCCTCAAGTAGAGATTTCGTCCTGGAGGTGAGCAAATCTTTTCTGATTTGATTTGATTTATTTATTTATTAAGGTTGCTGTGTTTTGATGTGGGGTTGTACAACTTCCTTTCGGACTGCAGGCGTGCGGGTACACATTTTTCGCTAGTCAGTTTTTAATTGACACGACGGAGTTGCACAAGATAGCAAAATATTTCTTATGTAGTTTGTACATGCGGCTTTGCTTCATTCAGGTATACGATCTTTAACACTATAAGTGTTATACGTGCGGCTTTGCCTCATTCAGGTACACATTCTTTAACGTGCTAGGTGATATCTGACATTGCACTGTTAAATTCCTGTCTGGTAACGCTGGCTAACCATGCCATGGCCGCTTCTCGAATATAGAGATTTGAGTTGGTATACTTGATTTATTCCTTTTTGATATTTCATTTGGTTGGGAAAGATTATTTTAGTTTTCTTTGGAGTTGTCTACCGAGGCCGCGTTTTGGCCCGGACGGCAGAAATTCGCCGGAATCCGGTCAACTAAATTTGCAAAAATCAGGTAGTTGCAGTGCTTGGAATCCATTTTTGATAGTGGAAATGGATTCAGCACTATCAAAAACCCCTGAGCACTCAAAATACTAATGTTTAACAACGGTAAACAAGATTCTGGGCAAATCTTTGCCGGATTTTCTGAAAATCGTCCCCGGATTTTGAGTCAAAATGCGGCCTCTTTAGACTACGCGGTTTTGTTTTGTTTCACAGTTGTTTGGTGTTGGGTAATGTTGTTATCAAAGTATATATGGTTTAAGTTGGTATACTTGATTTATTCCTTTTTAATATTTTCTTTGGTTGCGAAAATATTAATTTAATTTTTTTTTTCACCATTAAGTTGTTTGGTGTTCGGTAATGTTTTTATTTATGGTCCTTATGAATGCATATAATCCGATTTTGTTTGAAATATTTATTATTATTATTAAGGGGTAGATTTTCACAAGTTTTGAGTTAATCTAATTTTTATGTTTAAAAGAAAAATCTCTTAACTAAACAAAAATATTAAACAATTTTTAATTTATAGTATTAAATAATGAAATAAATTAATAAATAATAAAATAAATTTAAACAAAAATATCAAATAATTTTTAATTTACAATATCAAATAACGAAATAAATTAATAAATAATAAAATAAATTTAATATGCCAATTAAATTTATTATTTTAAATATTTAATTTTCACTTATAACTTACTTATATTACTTTATTTTATTTATTTACTTAATAAGTGATAATATATATATATATATATATATATATATATATATATATATATATTAATTTTATTTATTTACTTAATAAGTGTTAATATATATATATATATATATATATATATATATATATATATATATTTTGTGTTTATATGTATATGTATGTTATAATTATTATTATTAATATATATTATTGTTTTAATAAACAATAATAATATTATTAATTATAATTTAATTACAAATAAGTTAATATGTAAATGAATTATATTGTCAATTTATTTATTCTTCCTTAGGATGACTACTTAGGATGGTAGTTTTTTTTAAGTGTGATTGATTTAATGATGGTTGTTATTTTATCGACTATGATTTAAATTTCCATGATAAATTATAATGTCTTGATAAATGTTGTAATGACTTGTGCTCATGAATATTATTGTATGTATTGATTTCTAGTTTTGTGAACTCTTGAGTGAGTATACATGTAGGCTTGTGAACTCTTAAGTGAGTATACATGTAGCTGGTTTGGTACCAACACCCTCACTCTAGTCCTATAGATAGGCTTGGTACAAGCAACCTCACTTTAGCCCTATGGATAGGCTTGGTACTAGTAACCTCACTTTAGATGAAAAATGTTAATTTATTTTTTTAGAAAAAAAAGAAAAAAGTCAAAATTATCTTTTCTACTTGATTTCAATTTCCATTTGTAAAATATATTCTTTGTTCACTTATTAACATTCCTTATATAACTAATAAATATAAAATTAAATGATATTAAAATAAATATATAAACTTTAAAATAAATGTTATATATAAACTTTTTACCATTATTTATAATAAATAAATAATTATAACATTTAAGTATATTTTGACGCTTTTAGAATCAGCCACTTTTCATGATGATGATGAACCACACTGGCTGGTTTGAAACGAGTCAACAAAATATACTTAGATGTGATGTTGGAAAAATATACTTAGATGTGATTATCACAAAAAGACTTTATATGCATTTTATGGATTAGAAAAGCAAAATTCCTAATAATTATAACATTGCTAACCAATTTAATATGAATTTTTTAAAATTATTTTTCCCATATTTTTTAATTTTCATTTTTTTTATATATTTAATAAATAAAAATTAAATAATATTAAAATAAATACAATATTATTATTATTATTATTATTATTACATATTTTGTATTATTATCTATAATAAATGTCTATTTATTATATTGCTAATTTCTTTTAATGTTTAAAGATTTAAGATTATTTTTCTTTTTTTCCTTTCTCTTTTTCTTACTTACATGTTTTTTTGAATTTTTTCTTTTTCTTTCTCTTTTTCAGACATTTATTATATTGCTAATTTCTTTTAATGTTTGAAGATTTAAGATTATTTTTCTTCTTTTCCTTTCTCTTTTTCTTACTTACATGTTTTTTTGACTTTTTTCTTTTTCTTTCCCTTTTTCTTACTTACATGTTTTTTCTTTTTGACCTTTTTCTTGTGCCATAGTCTTGACTATCTTTTCTAGTCCTATTTAGGATGTCTCCAAGTTGAGGACTTATGCTGATGATTTGGTAGTGTTGTGAATAACATTAAATAGAGCAAGTTCTAGTTAGCTGCATGATCCAAGTTTGAGCAAGTTCTAGTTAGCTGCATGATCCAAGTTTCCTTCTGGGTTCTCATTTCTAGTCCTATTTTGGAAGTCTCCACTTGAACAAGTTCTAGTTAGCTGCATTATCCAAGTTTCCTTGTGGGTTCTCTTTTCTAGTCCTATTTTGGAAGTCTCCACTTGAGCAAGTTCTAGTTAGCTGCATTATCCAAGTTTCTTTGTGGGTTCTCTTTTCTAGTCCTATTTTGGAGGTCTCGACTTGAGTTGATGATTTGGTAGTGTTTTCAATAACACGAGATAGAGCAAGTTGATTTGGTAGTGTTTTGAATAACATTAGATAGAACAAGTTCTAGTTAGCTGCATGATCCAAGTTTTTCTTTGGGTTCGTATTTGTGTCAAGTTCTAGTTCGCTGCATGATCCAAGTTTTTCTTTGGGTTCGTATTTGTGTCGTTTATGGCGTATTGACGGAGGTGCAAGTAGGTGCAAGTAGGGTTTGCCAATCGGATAGTAAAACTAAGACAATTTTTTATTTACTAAAAATAATATTAAAATAAATATATGTTATTATTAGTGAATAAATAATAAATAATAATATTCTCGAATGCAGTTCAAATATGTTGCCAAGGAATAATGTTTCAAGATCACGTGTCATTTTAATCAGGAAAAATCAATTCATCAAAAGAGTGAAATAACGTCCCTTATTTAACACTCTAACGTAGAAAAATAATACTCGTATTTATTAAACTCGTCAGAAAGCACAAATTCTAGCTCTTTTCGGACATCTCGTGTATTTCAATTGCATTTATATGAGCATTTATCATTTTATAATCTTCATACTAATTCAAAGAATGCCTATTTATATGAGCATTTATCATTTTATCACCTTCATACTAATTCAAAGAATGCCTGGTTATTATCTTAGAATTTATATGAGCATTTATCATTTTATCATCTTCTTAAGTGCAACTCAAATTAAGAATCCTCATCACCACGTGAAATAATATGGAAATCCTCTAGGTTCTAGACTTGTGTCGAGGAAACAAAATACCTATTAGGTTCCAGACTTGTGTGGAGGAAACAAAATACCTATTAATCCGGTTGATGCATAAGCGTTATATATTTATATTAAGAGAATGTTCTTACTCACTATATATTTATATTAAGAGAATGTTCGTACCTGACTAGAGACCAATTACCTGAATAAAGTTACGAGAATGTTCTTTTCTTATGGAAAAGACATAGATATCTCTCTCACTCACACTTTTCACTATAAAGAAAAATATCTCATATAGACCGAAAATTTCCAATTTCATAAAACATGCAAGAAGAAACAGACCTTAACACACTTCTTATACAGAGCATTGGATCCAGGTAGTAATTTATTCATCGTGTGTCAGATCAAACCAAATAGATCACAATGAGACTTCACATTTTGAGGTACAATTTTCCTCCATTGAATATAAGATTAATAATAACGAATTCCTGAAGAACGAATTCCTTGTTTTAGTCTTCGATTTAAAGTGACAAATTCCTTGCAGTTATCTGTTCATCAATGTCTAAACGTAGACTGTTTTTCTAATGACATTTTTTCTTGCTAGGTTAAATTAGTTTTCACTATTCATCACTCTTCGTTTTCCCTGATACTTACTTTCCCTGATACTTGCTTTGCTTCATCTTCTGAATCCATTATCAAATGCACATACATACTTCTTGGCTATAGAATTTAACCCATTATCAAATGCGCATACATACTTCTTGGCTACAGAATTTAACTTCGAGAGCAGATTTCCAATTCGCCCATGTCACGATTGAAATCCTCTGAAGCCGCGGCATTTTCAGTCCGCAGTCCTCCCTTCTCATGCGTGACAGCACCATTCGGGCGTTGGCCATGTTCTTCAGAGGCCGAAAACGCAGGGTTTGCCAACATGGCCTGGTGTTGCAGATCCTGAGTGTAAAAGGGTTTATTTGAATATTTACATTTCGTATAGCACTTTGCTGCATATGTTAAAGTCGCACATTTTTTATTATTTTGCTGAAGACTATGCTGACAGTGCTGAATATGGACATTTTACTCCATATTTTCTAGTTATTATGACTGATTGCTGCAATTGATGAAACCTTAGTTGATTCTGCTGAAAGGTTAGCTATTTCTGTTTAGCATTTTGCTTCATCTATTGAACTTTCATAGTTTGGAGCAAACTCTGCTGATTTGGCTGACTACTTTGCTGTAAATGCTGAGCCTCGAGTAAATTTTGCTCATGTAACCCTACGCTTAAGTGATTTTGCTCACTCTGGTGTGCGCTTGCTGCCGCTGAGTCTGGACACTCTGTTGAGGAATTTCTTAAAAATCTGGCATATCTGAACTCGGATTCTTTTACCTCGTCAAAGAGTACTCCTCCGAAGCCCCTAAACTGCTAAAGCTTCGAGCTACAGACCCTACATTTTACCCCTAATTCCACGGCCGTTCCACCAAAGCCTTCATTTTCCACCACCATTGCCATCATCAACAAAGCCCCTTTGCCTTTCCCGATTTCGATTCTGCAAAGAGAAAAAAAAGTTCAGGCGACTGTTGCCTCTAACTGAACGCACAGGCGCCCGATTCCAAGTAGAAGTCTCCGTATGCTAGCAGAATCGCAAAGATTCAGCATTTAACGGTGCCTCCGCTTGCCGTTAGCCCTTCATCTGCAACGAAGACGAAGGCTCGCTTGACAGGTGGCTCGCCGATGACACGCAGATGACATGTGATAATGTACACGTGACATGTTATTTTAGGTTGCGACAAACGAAGGCCACAAAGGCCTCGACAATGTATACGTGGCATGTTAATATATGCTCTTATGGACAAAACGACGACCCTTGGAGGGACCGCACCGACCTTCTGCTTAATTATTAATTAATTATTCATAATGATAATTAATTAATGGAATTTAAACTGAATAGATAATTACTTAATATGAAAATATGAACCAAGGAAAGGAGTTACTGAAAGTGGAGGTATCATTCTCTCTAGCGGGTACCTGGCCTCTGCAGCCTTGTTTTGTTCCAGTAATGCAGGCATCTCATATCTCCACACGAAAATTGGCTTCTCCTTCAGTGTTTGGTTGATTTGTAGTTAAATTACAGAGCTAGAATGACGAAGATGAAGGATAGAATCCGTCATTTCCCGTGGAGTTCACTCATATGCAGTTCTTACAGGCATAGCCGCATACTTGGCCAGGGAGGTACAAAGAAAATAGCTAACCCTGTGGATAATTTAAACATGTAGAGAGAAAACATCGAAAATTGTAAAACTATTTTGATAAATCTTGTTATTATATTGAATTGTTGATCATATTTCGAACCTTAAGGCTGTAGATATGTGCTTAATCTACATGACACATCTATCTCTTCATTCTATCTTTCGTTCAGGGGTTTTTTCTCAGTTGAGGCAGTGTTTGGTTAATCTACAAACATGATATGATGAAAAATAGAGACCGTTATTTCTTGTGGAGTTGGCACCTTCACCTCATTTTATACTTAAAAATAGCTAACCAATATTATTCCCAAATGTGATAGTTTAGAAAAGGTAAGTTTCATAGCAACTGATCTGAAAGCTGTCACGAGTACTATCCCTGAATGTTGGGCTACATTCTTTCTTTATGAGCTTAAACGCTTCTACTTCCAAACCTACGGGGTTGAAGTCTTTCAATAGGATGACATCTCCCAGTCTGCAATTCTTTTGGTCAACAACCGTGCATAAACAAAATCAATTCTTTTGATTTTGTTTACATAATACTTCATAACATGGTGATCACTAATTGAATTGTCCCTCATGGATTGATCTCTACTATTTATATTGAATTGCTAGGAATCCAAATTTTAAGAAATCACTATGAGAAGCAAAGGTGGTTAAGTTGGATGTTTATGTAGACATAGGAAGTGGTCACGGTTGTAGTTGTGCTTTGAAGTTATAGATCCTTGGTGTCCATTGTATTAAAGCCTATTTAACTTTGAATGTTGTGAAGAACCTATAAAGATTTGTTGCAATATAATAACATTTTCTTCAGTTTCGTTGTTTATGCTTCATTCTTTCTATTTTCTCAATTTTGGATTTCTATATATATGTAATTCTAAAATACATTTGTTCTAAGGATTGAGTTAGTTATGTAGGAGGTAGGTAACTGAAGTAACTTGTTGCAATTTTTTGGTTGTGAGGCATGAAATCCATTTTAAGCCATGGTGTTGAAGGCATGTTAGGCCAACCATTCAAAATATGATCTAAATGATCGTTAACCTCCACCTTAAGGTAACCCTCCTATCAAGCGTGATTTGTGATTTTATGGACCCTTCCATGGATAATGTAAACCTCATAGAGATTACATCGTCATCTAGTATGAAGATGACATCTATCTCTGAACAAAGGGATTCCTCTTTATCTATAACTTCTATAGATTGTATTATCATTTCAAAAAATGAACCAAACTCAATTGAGCATTGTGATTACCCCCAATTCACCCTAAAGATGTTTATAAACTAAAAACATGGTACTATTTTTCTCACTCATTTATAAAAATCCATTATGTAAATATCCCCTTCTCTACCCATGATGATCCCATGCATATAAATCTTCTAGATCGTGACATCATATATTGGGAAACAAGAATAAGGATGTTTTCATCTTACATTGATGCTATCAAGTTTGGATTAGGTCTTTTTCTCTGTGTTGATGTTTGTAGCTCGAGCAGGTACTTCTACACATGCTTATGTGTTTAGGCGTGCAAAAGTTTCCCATAGTCTCCTTAGATACTTGCTCTAGTGTGAGAAAGTTGCTAATGTAACTTAGCCTAAGTCTAAATTGGGAAAAAACACATATTATTATGTTGTCTTATTAAGCTATAGAAACTTAGGAAAAGTAAAATAAATTACTCTAGTAAATAAGTTTTAATCTCAGCCCTTGATCTCAAGTGAGACGAGATGTAATCTCGATCATTAATCACTTTGGAGATTAGGGTTGGGATTAGGGATTTAGCTCAATGTAACTTTATAAAAGCAAGGCTAGGGAGAGAAAGACAAACTACAATAACACAAGATTGAGAGAGGCTTCTCAGTGAGTGTTAGGTCTGAGCAAGGGCAACAAGTAGATCTGGATTAGCCAAGGAGGGTTGATTAGTCATATCAGATCCAAGGTTGTAAGTTATTCCTTATTTTGGCTAAGATCCCAAGACGAGAGCCCAAGTAAGTTTGGATTAATAATGGAAAACTTTGATTGGGAAGAATCTGTGTGTCGTTTTTATGAGATTGGTTATTTTATTTTTTCTTTCATAATTAAGTTAAGAACCTAGTTGTGTAAATTATTCAATAGACTTGCAATCTACTAGGTTAATTATTTACCGAGTGCTAGGTTTAATGAAAATTAACATGGTATCAAAGCTAGACCTTTGAGAACCGATCTTAAGGTGCTAGGTTCATATTGGATTGTTGGGGCAGGTTTGACTGTGATCATACAACTGGAAACTTTTAAGGGATCAAAATTGAGCCTACAGTGGTACGTATGACATAAAGGTCTAAGTTCAAATTCTTTTTAAGTGTGGCTTGTAAATGCAGAAATAGAAAAATTCATAGAGAAGTTGAATTTGTTTTTCAAGAAACAAAATAAATAAATAAAAAGAGAAGAGAGAGGGGGGTGGCTAATAACTTGAGTTGGCTTTCAAACCCACTTGGTCACTTCAGGCACTAAAGCTTGGGCATTGTGTGTTGAAATACTGTGGGGAAGTTGCAGTGAGAAGGGTTGTCGACCAACCATTGCGAGGAAGCAATGATCGACAAGGAAAAGGTAAGGTTGTAGTGAACCAATGGCAAGGTCGACAACGCCAAGGAGCACAAGCGATGAAAGCACTAGTTGAGTTCAGGGACGACAGAGAAGGTGCACGAAAGGAATAGTCATCGATCACAAGGAGACTAGGGATGCGAGTGACAGATAGGGAACAACACTGTTAAAATAATATAATTAACTCCTGCATGGAGATTTAGCTATATTTAGAGAGTCAGTTAAGTGAGCGTTGAGTCAAGTCAAGTTATGTGATGGTCAAATCGAGTTATGTGATAGATGAGTTTGGTAAGTGTGTGCATGTCAAGAGAGTAATTAGTTGAAAAGGATAAATACCCTTCACCGGGTCCATTGTATTTAGAGATTGAAGAATCAAGTTTGTGTGATCAATAGAAGAGTCGCAACTCGTGTGTTATTGTGTGTGAAATATTTGTGTAATTTGTTCCTTTACTCTTTTGCCTTTCCAAAATATTGGTATCAGAGCAAGGTTATAGAGAGTCAGGGAGGATGGATCAACAATAATATGTGTGAGAGGAGAAATATTTTTTTTTCTCGCTTGTTTAAGCTATAACACATTTGGCAGTTATACTCGGAGCGTTATAGTGTTGGTGGGCTCAGCAGAGAGCCGCGTTATAGTTGATAAACTTACGAGCTTTGCACAACACGCGGGTTCCTTTTCGTTTTTGCAGCATTAGCACACTAACGCGGTGCTATTTGAGGTGACAAGCATTACACGCTACCACAATACACTTCGGACGTGTTAGTGCTTTAAAAAAGGTCAACATATTGATATGATTGATATGCATTAGTGCAAAGAGTTACCAAAGGAATCTTTAAAAGGATTCATGAGAGTTCTAGTTTTAATTAAGAGGTCCTTTTATAAGGTCACGTGAATATATAAGAGGAAAGTTTTTTAGAAGGGATTTTCGAAAGCATATTATAATAAGGTTTTAAAAAGGAGTTTATTATAAAAGTATTTTGTTATATATAAATATTTTTCATAAAAGAATTTTTTTTATATAAAAATAAAACTTAGGGTTTTATTATAAGGGTTTGTTTTTGAGCTTTGCAAAGCTTATAAAAAGAAAAATTTAGCGTTTCATAAGTGAACTGAATTTTTTTGAAGGAAGATGGCAACAATCAGTTTTTGGCCATAACTTCTTTCTTTCACAGGGAAGGATTATGATGTGTGGGCCATTAAGATGGAGACCATGTTAAAAGCGCATGATGTTTGGGATCATGTAAAATCTGGGTTTGTAGAACCTCAGAATGAAGCAAAAGAACGAGCTCTTACTAATCCAGAGAGGGAACAATGGAAGAAAGACAAAAGGAAGAATACACAAGCATTGCTTTTTATCGAGTAGGGAGTGGACCGAGTAGTGTTCCAGAAGATTATGATCACGTCTTCAGCAAAGGAAGCATGGGAAACTTTGGCAACAAGCTATCAAGGTATGGCCAAAGTCAATATTGTTAAATTGCAGAATACTAGGAGAGATTTAGAAAGTCTACAAATGAAGGAGACGGAGGACATCGATTCTTTCATGAATCGAGTCATGTTTGTCGTAAATCAGTTAAAAATTTATGGTGAAGAAATTAAAGATCGAACAATGATTGAGAAGGTCCTTAGATCTTTGTCTATTAAGTTTGATGTTGTGGTAGCAGCCATAGAAGAAGCCAAGGATTTGGAAAAATTGATAGTTGACGAGTTGATAGGATCGCTTCTATCGCATGAGGCAAGGATAGACAGAAATAAGGATTCCACTTTAGAAACTGCTTTCAAAAGTAAAGTTTCCATTTGGTCGAGGCAGAGGTAGATCGAGAGGCAAAGGACGAGGCGGAAGACATGGTGGTCAAAGAGATGGCCGAGAAGAGTATGAAATGAAAGTGGAAGAAACAACAGAGGCTTCAAAAATAATCAAAGATCTGACAAATAAAAGGTGAGATGTTATTATTGCAATACATTTGGTCACTATGCTCATGATTGCAGGAAGACGGTAGCTGATCAAGAAAATCAGAGAGCTAATGTTAGGAGAATACTAACTCCATGTTCCTAGCTTGCAACACCATGCATGAACTTTCTGATAATGTGTGGTTATTAGACAGTGGTTGCAATAACCACATGACAGGCAACAAGAATTTGGTTGCAAATTTGGATCAATTTGTGAAGACAGAGGTAAAGTTGGGGATTGACAAGACTGTGGACGTAGATGGCAAAGGAGTGGTCAACATTCTGACCAAGCAGGGGGAGCCAAAGACAATCTCAGAGGTATATTATGTTCCTGGTGTCAAACACAATTTGATAAGTATTGGTCAATTGACACAAAAAGGATACAAAGTTATTTTTCAGCGACAAGAGTGTGTTATTTATGACAATCACCCAAGCAAGCAATTGATAACAAAGGTGCAGATGACGAGGAACAGACTCTTTCCTCTAATTATGAATTACAACGATCAGGTCAGTTCGTTTAGTGTTGCATGTTCTAATGATTACTGGTTATGGCACTTTCGGTTTGGACACTTGCACTTTACTGGTTTAAGATTGTTGCAGCAGAAACATATGGTTAGAGGATTACCTCCCATCAAAAAACTTGCTACTACTTGTGAGTGTTGCATATTGGGAAAGCAACATCGTGAAAGTTTTCTAAAGGGAGTTTCGTACAGAGCAAAGAAACCTCTTGAGTTGGTGCATACAGATTTGTGTGGACCTACGAGGACACAGTCGATTGGTGGAAGTTGTTACTTCCTCACTTTTATTGATGACTATAGCAGAAAGACTTGGGTTTACTCCTTGAAGCAGAAGTCTGAAACTTTTGCAAAGTTCAAAGAATTCAAAGCCTTAGCAGTGAACCAAAGTGATTGACAAATCAAGGTATTGAGGTCAGATCATGGTGGAGAATATGATTGAAAGGTATTCCATGATTACTACAAACAACATGGAATCAAAAGATAGTTTACAACCAGGTACATACCGAAGCAGAATGGTGTAGCAGAGAGAAAGAACATAACAATTATGAACATGACAAGGAGCATGTTGAAAGCAAGAAACTTGTCTAATGAGTATTGGGCAGAAGTAGTTGCATGTGTTGTTTATGTGATAAACAAACCTCCTAAAAAGAGTGTGAAGAACATAGTTCTAGAAGAATCATGGTCAGGTATGTCATTCAATGTATCTCATTTCAGATTTTTTGGATGTGTACCCTATGCACATGTACCTAAGCAGATAAGAAGAAAATTGGATGATAAAAGTGAAAAATGCATATTTACTGGTTATAGTGAGCAGTCAAAAGCTTACAAATTGTATAACCCTGTCACCAAGAAGACCATAATTAGCAGAGATGTTGTGTTCAAAGAACAAGAGTCATGGAATGGGACAGTAGACAAAAAAGTTGATGCACAAGCACCATTGATGGAAGAGGATGATGTAGCAGAAAAGGAGCAACAAGAATCAAAAGAGCAGACAGCATACAGAGTCACACCAGCAAAGACTCCAAGATTTTCAGAGCGATATTGATCTTCAAGCAGATCAACAGAGCAGAATTCTCCTAGGAGACTACTAGGTGATGAATCAAGAAATGTTAAGAGAAATATGAGAAGAGATATTTATGATGATTTGGATGTTAGTTCAAATTTTGCTTTGTTGTCATTCCAACCTTCTTCATTTCAAGAAGCAATCAGAGATGAAAATTGGTGCAAGCCATGGATGAAGAATTGAAGCTATTGAAAAGAATGATACATGGGATTTAGTTAATTTGCCAAAGGATAAAAACCTCATTGGTGTGAAGTGGGTGTATAAGACAAAGTTGAATGAGAAAGGTGAAATTGATAGATTTAAAGCAAGACTTGTAGCAAAAAGATTCTCACAGCAACCGTGAATAGACTTTGGAGAAATGTTTGCTCCGGTAGCTAGATTGGATACTGTAAGAGCAAGTCTAGCCCCATCAGCTCATAACAAGTGGAAAATATATCAAATGGATGTGAAATCAACCTTCTTGAATGGTATTCTAGAAGAAGAGATTTATGTGCAGTAGCCTCCAGGTTATGAAGTTGAAGGTAAAGAAGATAAAGTTTACAGGTTGAAGAAAACACTCTATGGACTGAAGCAAGCACCTAGAGCATGGTATAGTAGAATCGACAGCTATATGATTAAGAATGGATTTTGCAAAAACATCATTGAGCCTACCTTGTACACAAAGGTAAATGAGCATGGAAGAATTTTGACTGTTTACTTATATGTTAATGACATGATTTTTACAGGTGATCTTGAGTTAGATGAATTTAAAGCAACCATGATGAAATAATTTGAGATGACGGATCTTGGTCTCATGAAATATTTTCTTGGCATAGAAGTTGAGAAATTTGAAAAAGGAATTTTTATTTGCCAAAATAAGTATGCTAGAGACTTGTTGAAAGGATTCAGGATGGATAATTGCAAAACTGTACCTACACCGGTTGCAACAGGTACAAAGTTAAGTAAGGATGATGAAGGCTCGATGTCAATCCAACTCTATTCAAAAGATTGGTTGGCAGCCTCATGTATTTCACAGCTACAAGACCAGATATTATGCAAGGAGTGAGTTTGATTTCGAGATTTATGGAGACTCCAAAAGACACACATTGGCGAGCAGGAAAAAGAATTCTGAGATACATAGCAGGAACTAGATATTGTGGCATAATGTATGCAAGTATAGAAAAGAAATATTTGATTGGATTTACAGATAGTGATTTTGCAGGGAGTTTGGATGATAGGAAGAGCACTTCTAGTTATGTGTTTCATCTTGGTTCAGTTGTGATAACATGGGTATCTAAGAAGCAGCCTATTGTGACACTATCATCAGCAGAAGTAGAATATGTAGCAACAACATGTCAAGAAGTATGGTTGAGAAGAGTATTGGATGGACTCAAGCAGAAACAACAAGGATCAACAACAATATATTGTGACAACACCTCAGCGATTGCACTATTCAAGAATAGTGTGTTTCATCAAAAGAGCAAGCATATTGATACTAGATATCATTTTATTAGAGAACTTGTGAGCAATGGAGAAGTTCACTTGAAGCCTTGTAAATATGGTGATGAACTGGTTGATATATTTACAAATCCATTAGCAACAGATGTGTTTGACTTTCACAAAAGAAACTTGGGTGTTGTAAGCCTAGCCGAGACATAGACCAACAAGCATGTTTGAGTTGTCTTGAGTTATGTTTTAGTTTAGCGGTTGTAATTAAGGGGGAGTGTTAAAATAAGATAATTAACTTTTGCATGGAGATTTAACTATATTTAGAGAGTCAGTTAAGTGAGCGTTGAGTCAAGTCACGTTATGTGATGGTCAAGTTGACTTATGTGATAGATGAGTTTGGTAAGTGTGTGCATGTCAAGCGAGTCGTTAGTCGAAAAGGATAAATACCCTTCACCGGGTTCATTGTATTCAAAGATTGAAGAATCAAGTTTGTGTGATCAATAGAGGAGCCGCAACTTGTGTGTTATTGTGTGTGAAATATTTGTGTAATTTGTGCCTTTACTCTTCTGCCTTTCCAACAAACACAACGGGGAGCAGGTGGAGATCGAGTGGGGTGAGTGAAGGCGAAAAAGAGATGCTCAAACAATATGGATCAACATAGTTGAGGAAGGAAGTGCATTTGAGAAAAGGTTGTGGATTGGCTGATAATCGACAGGGCCAAGGCATTGCAAGGGTCTCACAATTGCCGCTATAGCTGCCGCATGGTGTCTTGAGTGGTTGCGAGTCATGCACGTGACAGTGGAAAATTATACCAAATGATGGTTCGCTAACCACTTCCTGCACTCGAACATCGTTTCACCTTATGATCATAGTCTTCTGTGGCATAGATCTGGGTGTTGACCACTTCAACATGAAAGAATATGTGAAGGTTGTGAAAAGGCACAGGATGTAGATATCACATCCTATGCTGGATCCCAATAGTAGTATGAAATGGTTGCTGACGAAGTCTAACGTGGATGACCATAAGACATATTTTGTGGAGATCATGGTGGCATTGTTCTCGAGGAAGGTGTGGAAGTGCGTTTGGAAGATGACCAGAACAACCTGGTGCATGCCTAGGGATTGGATTTTTCCCTAACTAGGCATGCGAGGAGTAGACAGACCATGGATGGGCTCGACCAACGAGTCAGAGTAACCAGAACCTCGAGCCACGTGCAACAGTCATAGCCAACACTAAGAAGGGCCAAGCATGCTACAAGAAAAAGCAACCAGGCGTGCAGGTATAGTTAGCAGACATCAAGGCGGGTGGAAGACAACAATCCAAAGAACGCTGAGGAAGACAATGGATGATAGCAAGGAGCTGCTACAAGGAGTAGGTGTTGTAGGGAAGGAAACATGAGAAAAATGCTTTTGGGTCAAACGTCAGGTCATCGTGGGCAAGTTTTTAGGACTGACAATATTTGTGAGGGTTCTAGAGTTGTTGGGTAGTGGATTTTCCACGATAGGCACAAATCAATAATGACCGACAAAACATGTACGAAGGATAATGTCAACAATGTCACCAACAGGGTTGGTGGGGGTCGGACCTTAAAAGGAGAGAGGAAGACCATATCAGTTGGGGGATTGTCATCAAGTTTCGTGGTGTTGGTTTTTGATGGGTTTGGTAGTAGTGGGCAAGTATTCTAGTCTAAAATGATGCTAAGAGGCTAAGGAACATGATATCTCCAACTCCCGAAAAAGGTTTTGCAATTTAAGCTTGGGAAACACCTTAATTAAATTAATTTACCATAACTACAATATTTCCTAACTTAGAAAAAGTGGTAAATTAAAGTTAATTAATTAAGGTGATTCGATTTTTCTCTAGAGACTTCTATTGATGGAGTCAAATTGATATAAGCCATTGACTGGGATTAGATCTTGGTCGTTGGTTGCCCAACAGAAGATTATAAGAGCAACAAGTCAAGGGCTTGGAGAGTGGCATCAATTTAGAGTTGAGTAGTTCAACTACCTAGTTGCAGGTTTTCAGCAAGGGGTAGTTGAAGCAAGGGAAGAGCATTAGAGAGAGGGAGCATCAGAGTTTTTGGGACCATAGATTCAAAGAAGAGATTCCCAGTGATTTTCCAGTGTCAGAGTGGCAAGAAAAGGGTGGTTGAGTTATCTGCAAAGTAGGTCGTACATAGTAGTGCGAATAGCCAGAAACCTAGTGCAAGTTGCCCGAAGAGGCTTGTTTCAGTGGCCATAGACCGAATCAGAGTCCCAAAGGCAGAGCGAGTCATTTCCAAAGACAGAGGGAGGTTGTACATCTCACTTGGAGGTAGTTTCTAGGTTGTACGAATTTCCTTCATCCAACAGTGCGTGCTACAGGAAGGCAGTGCAGATTCCAGTTTATGGTGCGAGTGGCCTGGAGGAGGCTGAGTTTGTTTGGAGAGGGAGATAAGGTGTATCCAACATATTTTTCCAATAAATTTTTGGAGGTTTGCCGGTTTGGAAACCAGTTGTAAAATTTCTCAAATTGTTGCATAATAATGAAACCCTCATATGCTCCACTAGTTTTCCCTTTGGGGGTCTTTTCTAGGGACATTTGTCTAAAAATAACGATGTCTATTTTATTGTGTGTGTGCATTTATTGCTCAGTTACGTATTTTTATTTCTACAACGCATTTTATTTGTGAAGAATGCATCAATGAATTATTCGTTATTTGTCGTTAATAATTAACAAAAGACAAATAAATTGCACTTAGTTAGGAGAATAATGCCACTTGTTGCATTCAAGGAAATTTTCTCATGGTACTAGAGTAGATAATATTGGATCAGAGGCTCTAGGAAAAAGGAAGAGAAATTGTGCAGTTTCAGAAGGAGATCTGAAGCACAGAATTTCAGATCTTCATAGGACAACTAGGCAGTGCGAATTGTTGGAAGCAAGAAATCAATTTCTAGTTCAGGATGAAGGAAAAGTTCAATTTTCCTCAAAAGAAATAGTAGCCAACAATAGGATCACCGGACAGGGTTTTCGGCGAGTAGATCAGTTAATCACAAAGCAAATATAGCGCAAAGTTTTTGCAATAAGGATTTTGCAGTTCCAGATCAACATAGGGAAGGAATAGAAAAGCACACAAAGGGAATTTCGAGAAATTATCTGAGGGTTTCCAGTTTTCTAGAGGAGGAAAGGAGGTTGTGATATCCTACAAAAGAGAACAATTGTAGGTAGTTAGGTTCCTAGTTCAAAATAAATTGTTAGTTGGTGTGTGTTGCAGAGGTTGCAAATCGTTTGCTAGTACCAAATCAAAGGTTCAATGAGCAACTTCTATATTCAGCAGCAGCTAGTGGTAGCGTTGAAAACGGGTTTCCGAAGGCAAGATTGAAATCCCAAAGTAGTACTGCGTAGTCCAATGTGAGTTACATGATCCAGTGCGGGTTGCAGGTAGGGGTACGAGTAACAGGGAGAAGACTGAGTTGATTTTCCGAAAGGAGAAGGATATTTCCAGCATATAGATCTCTGGTTTGTGAATTTTTGTAGAGATGGCCACAATAGGTCTTAGAGCTCAGGACAAAGCCTCCAACTTTGGCGTATGGAAGGCTAGGATGCAATTCCTTCTAGACGAGCATGACTTGAAGGAATTTGTGATAACAATAATGGCTGACCCTACAAATCCACAATAGTTGGAAACCTTTAGGAAGAAGATGGCCAAAGCTAAGAGGATGGTCCTAGACGGAGTTCGGGATCGTATCGTCCCACATATTGCAGACAAGAATACAACAAAGGAAATGTGCGATGTCATCGTGAAGTTGTATGATGATCCATCTGAGAATTGGAAAATGATTCTCAAGGAGAATCTAAGAACTGTCAAGATGTAGAAGGGTGAGAACATTGCATCCTATCTCACTAAGATTCAAACAGTCAAAGATGAACCTGCAGTTGTAGGAGAGAAACCATTAGATAGTGAGCTAGTCTGCACAACACTCAATTGGTTCACCAAGAAGTGGCATACATTCATCCATGTGATTTATGGGCGAGACGCACTTCCAGGTTGGGAGCGCCTATGGAGTTAATTCACTTAGGAGGAGCTAAGGCTCAGCCTCACAGAGGGTACTACCAACAACTGTAGCAAGGTACCGAAGGTGGAGGAGGAGAAGAATGTAACCCTTGTAAGAAAGGGAAAAGTGAAAAAAGGTCCCTGTCAGGGATAAGGCTCAAAAGGAGAGAAGGAGGACCTGTCGAAGGTCAAGTGTTTCGGATGTGGTGAGTTTGGTCACTACGTCACCCAGTGTCCCAAGAGGAAGGACAAGCAGGGGAAGTATACTGCAACGTTGGTATAGATTGACGACTTGTCCGTCAAATTGGAGGATGAGTTCGCTACGTTTGCAACATTATCCTCAAATGGAGGAGTATGATGCTTCGATATGCAAGATTGGGCAGGATCTGTGGTAGGAGCAACAAAAGGTCTAGATCTAGCCATGGAGAGCTTGCTCAGTAGATCAGGTCTAGTTGCTATATATTCTTCACATGGATCAATACCTTTGCTACAGGGGCCCACAATAGTAAAGTAGTAGGAGGATTGAAGTGTTACCAAGGCGCAGTCAAATACTTGAGAGACAATATAGAGCTATTAGCAGTCAGATACTTGAGAGACAATATAGAGCTATTACCAGTCAGATACTTGAGAGGCAGTTGTAGAGCTAGTTGGGCACAACCAGGTGCTTAGTTGACCGTGCAAATCTAGTTGCAGTCAGAGGTTCAAGAGACAGTTGCGGAGCCAGTTGCAGTGACATAGTAGATAAAGGAGACTGTGAGACTCAGAGGGAGTCTAGCTTCAGAGGGAGAAACCTTATGGAATTAGTTGCAGTAGCACAGAGGCAGTGTAGAGGCATAAACAATGTGAGATCAGAGTAGATGTAGTAGCATGGTGGACAGTGTTTGCCATATTGAATTCTTCACAGTGATTTCTAGTGACACAGGGAGTTAGATCAGTTTGAGATGTGAAGAAAGAAGGTATAACAAATGTCAAACACCTGCATCATGGATCAGTTTGGCTACAACATGTTCTCACAGACCAACAGGTGGCTAATATACTTACAAAAGCTCTAGGGAGAGCTAAGTTCGTCTACTTCAGAGAATAGATGGGCGTAGTGGAGAAAACCTTCCTCGCTAAGAGGGAGTGTTAGTTTTTTATGGATTTAGTAACAACGGATAGGTTTTCTAGTCTCAAATGATGCTAAGAGGCTAAGGAACACGAGATCTCTAGAATGCAGAAAAGGTTTCGTGAGATAAGCTTGGGTAACACTTTAATTAAATATTTCCTAAGTCTAACTTAGGAAAAGTGGTAAATTAAAGTTAATTAATTAAATTGTAGAAATTATACAAACATATGTATATCAATGGATTCAATCTGATCAAGCAATGTACTAAAGCTAGCTATTGAATCCTTCTACAAATCAATTGCGGAAAATAAACACGATTGCCAATCACAACAAGTAAAGAAAGAAGCAAATCAAACCACAACACAGATATTTTCTTGAGGAAATCTTGCTGCTCAAAACTGCTCTATCTTCTATTGTATATTCACCATGGAATCATGAAACAATTCCAATGCATTCTTCTCACAAGAGTCTCTTGCACTCTCACAAATGTCTCACATTGACCCGGGAAAAATCGACCAACACTTGGCCAATTTCCTACCTCTAATCAGCCTGCCTTGCTTGCGCAATTCATGTAGAATGCAATCCCTATTCTTTAGGAATTTCAACATTCCAAAACTGCGCAAGCATCATGGGCAATCCAATGGATGTCTGGTTGCATGTGGGCAACTTACTAATGATACAACTGATAGTTAACATCCCGTTTAACTTTGTCTCAACTGGGTCTCCACTGGAACTGACATGCATGCAACTATTAATAGTAAATCATCAGTTGCATGGCAGATCACTGCATGTGAATTAACTCTGATTTAATTCACTTGATCTCTCACTAGTGCAACAAACAGTTACAACTAGTTCAACTGACTTTAACTCAATACATTAACTTAGTTGATTTCTTGCGCATTAAACTAATGCACTAATTGCAATTCGAACTCCATAACTAATAGAATCACTCTGCATGCCTCACCAACCACTCTCAACTCGAAATTCATGAGCTAACTGAGTTTATCACACTCAGTTAACTATTACAAGTGATTATGAGATAAGATTACATTTTATTGTCTAATTTAATTAAGGGAAAATTAAATTAGACACACATTTCTTGTTGACTTTTCAACACTCCCTCTCAACAAGAAAGGAATTATCTGCCACCCTGATCCTGCCTCTATGGTATTCAAATTTTCTCCTGGCGAGTGCCTTCGTCAGAATATCTGCATCCTCATCTTCCGTGTGAATGTACTAAAGTAACATAATGCGCCTTTGAATACAATCTCTGAGATGGTGGTACCAGATGTCTATATGCTTGGACCTATCATGGAATACCGGATTAACCAAGAGTTTAATGCCACTCTGGTTATCACAATGTATCACTGTCGGATCCATTTGAGAACCAGACAAACCAACTAGGATCTTTCTCATCCAGATGGCCTCACATGAAACCTAACTTGCTGCCATATACTCCACCTCGGCTGAACTGAGTGTCATAGATCGCTGCTTCCTGTTGTACCAAGAAACTGCTATCAATCCTATGTTGAAGATCCCTCTTGATGTGCTCTTTCTGTCTGATGGAATGCCTGCCCAATCTGCATTTGTGAAGCCTTGAAGCTTCACTTCCTTTGTTCGTCTGTACCATAATGCATACTCTGAAGTGCCCCTGAGATATCTCAAGACATGCTTCCCCGCCTTCCAAAAGAGCTTGGTCGGCTTAACTATAGCTTGACTCAGTTGGTTAACTGCGAAGCAAATGTCTGGTCTGGTGTTCACCAAGTACATCAGTGAACCCACTAGGTACTTGTAGACAGTAGCGTCCACTACCTCTCTTGAAGTAGCATCTTCTTTCTTCCAATTTCTTGGAAGAGGAGTATCCATGGGTTTACAGCTCCATGTGAAACTTACCCAAAATCTCTTTGGCATACTTGCCTTGAGAAACAAATAGCTCACCATCCTGCTGCCATATTTCCAAACCAAGGAAATAGTGAAGGAGTCCCATGTCCTTCATTTTGAACTCCCTTGCAAGATCCTCCTTGCAAGAAGTTATCAGTTGCTCATACCTGTCAAAATTAGATCATCAACATAAAGTACGATAATCAAGAGCTTACCATCAACCACAATTTGGTACAGGTTCACATCTGCTTCACTTTTGGTGAAGCCCAACCTGGTCAAATAGTTGTCAATCCGAGTGTACCAAGCACGAGGTGCTTGCTTCAAGCCATACAGTGCTCTCTTGAGTCGACACATATGTGACTCACTATCAAAGATCTCAAAACCTTCTGGCTGATCTATGTACACTTCTTCCTCAATAACTCCATTGAGAAACGCAGTTTTCACATCCATTTGATGTATCTGCCACCCCATCTGCGCTGAGAGTGCAAGGATAGATCTAATCGATGAGTATCTCGCAACTGGTGTAAAAGTCTCCTCATAGTCAATCCCTTCAACTTGTGAGAATCCCCAGGCTACAAATCTAGCCTTGTACTTCTCCACACTCTCATCTGCCACTTACTTCACCTTATAGATCCATCTAGCTCCAACCATTGATTTTCCGATAGGTCTTGGGACAACTTCCCATGCACTGTTCTTGATGATGGAGTCATACTCCTCAACCATAGCGTCAACCCAAATTGGTTGTTGCACTGCTTCCTCAAAGGAGGATGGTTCTGTCACAATACACTTGCTCATAAGAGCCATGTATGCATTAAACCTATCTGGAGACTGTCTTTGTCTGCACTGTGAAGTAGGTGCTCCTACATGCTTTGTCGCATCAAGTCTCAATCTATCAGCTTCCGTGGTGCGCCTTCTACCATTTCTGGTGGATGGCTCTGCATGAGTGTTTTTTGCCACTCCATGATCCTCTGCATGTGGCTGCTCCACATCTTGAGGTTCATTCTTTGGAACCAAGAGTTCCTCATCTGCATGCAAATCCAGCTCCCTCTCAAGGGAAAATTAGATGGCTTTCTCCTCATCATATTTTATATCTCGTCTCACAATAGTCATCCTGTTGTTTGGCAAATACACCTGATAGTTGTGGGGAGTATCAGTGTACCCCACAAATATCCCAATCTCAGTAGTTGGTTCGAGCTTCTTCCTGGAATCTTTGGTCACATGCACATATACAGATGAGCCAAAGATTTTAAAATATGAAACATCAGGTTTTTTACCAGAAAAAGCCTCCTCTGGTGTTGTCATGCCAAGTATCCGACGAGGACTACGGTTTTGCACAAATACCGCTGTGTTGCATGCCTTAGCCCATAGATGTAACGATAGGCCCTGATCATGCAACATCACTCGTGCTGCACCCACAATTGTTCTGTTCTTTCTTTCTGTGACCCCATTCTGTTGTGGGTTATGAGGCGCAATCAACTCTCTCCGAATTCCTTCTTTGCTACAGAAGTTCTTGAATTCATTGGAGATGTACTCACCACCATTGTCGCTCCTAAGAGCCTTCACATGCTTTCTCGTATCTTTCTCCACTAGTGCTTTGAACTCAAGAAATTTTGAGAATGTCTGATCTTTCTTTTGCATGAAGTAGATCCAACACTTTCTAGAAAAATCATCAACAAAGATCACATAGTACTTATGCTTTGTTGTCGAAGCAATAGAGAATGGTCCACACACGTCTGAGTGAACTCTCTCAAGGATTTTCGAAGCTCGATTCTCCTTCTCGTGAAAAGTGGCCTTTGCATACTTCCCCATAGTACATCCCTTGCATGTGTCTATCTGTGCAAGAGTACCCTTGGGAAGACCTGTGGAAATCTCTTGCATGACCTTCAAGGCTTCGTGGTGTAGATGGCCCAATTTCCTGTGCCATAACTCACCCTCATCTCGGCTCACCACTTTGTCTTCCTTGCCCATCAATCCTGCGCAGCCATCTATATCAAGTTTATAGATATTCTTCACACGAATCCCAATCTTCTTGGCTTGTCTTGTGGCTTTGCGTCGAAGGAAAGATTTTCCCTCACTGAAAATCACATCATAGCCTCTATCCTCCAACATTGCGACTAAAACTAAATTTTTCTTCAAGCCTAGTACATGCATTACATCTTTTAATAAGAAAGGTTTACCTGACTGTCTCTGGAAGGTAACTGTACCAATCTGAGTAGCACTGTATCGCTTGTCATCACCCATTTCGATATGCATCTGGAGGTCTTTTTCCTCCAAGCTATTGAAAAGTTCTTTGTCTCCCGTCATGTGGAAAGATGCACCACTATCCAAGTACCACACCGATCACATTGCACTTGACACCATGCATGCAATGAGTGAGAAGTCAAGCTCAAATTACAAGGCCAAAGCCTCACCAGCTGCAGATCTTGAAGCCTTCTTTTTCTTCTTCTTTTGTGGACAATTAGTGGCAGAATGTCCATGCTCGTGACAGTGAAAGCACTTCACTCTGGACATGTCGCGCTTCTTGCCATCTTTGTCAGACTCAGATTTGGAATAGGATTTCTTTCCTTTCCCCTTCTTCGCCTTAGCAACCAAAGCGCAATTTTCTTCATCATCTGTCTTAGATGAAGATCCATCCCTGGTATTTTGCTTGAATTCTTCTTGCAACAAATTCGACCAAATTCGTTCCCAATCTAGCAACTTCTCCCTCCCATTGACAGAATCCTCATAACTATGCCAACTCTTGGGAAGTCCTAGAAGAGCTAGGCTCACCAAGTCATCATTCGCGACAGTAATTCTGATGCTCCCAAGCTCATCCCGACATTGGACAAACTTTGTTAAATATTTTAGAATAGTGTCGCCTTTCTCCATTTTGATTTTCTTGAGCTTGTCCTTCAGTGATAATTTTCTATGATCACTGCTGCTCTGAAACAGATCTGTCAAAGCTTTCCACATTTCATATGGTGTCGCTTTGCCATGGAGACCTGAGTCGCTTTGCCATGGAGACCTGAAACAATGTGGTCTCGTACTTTCTCCAGTAAGATCCTCCTCACCTTTGCAACCTTCTTTTGCTAAGCATCAAGATTTGCAGCATCTGCTGCAGCGGGTTTGGGAATGTCATTATCAATGAATTCTTTCAACCCATTGTCCTCCAGTATTGCCTCCATCATGTCTTTCCATGCAATATAGTTAGAGCTGTCCTCGAGTGCATAATCCAGTCTCAAGCCATTGAAAGTTATTTCGATCCTGATCTGCCTGTTGCACCAAGAAGACTTTTGCAAATTCGAATTCTATTCAGTCACAAACTCAATTATTTCTCCACTATAGTGATTTCCTGTGCTTTGATACCATGTAGAAATTATACAAACATATATATATCAATGGATTCAATTCAATCAACCAATGTACTAAAGCTAGATACTGAATCGTTCTACAAATCAATTGCGGAAAATAAACATGATCGCCAATCACAACAAGTAAAGAAAGAAGCAAATCAAACCACAACACAGATATTTTCTCAGGGAAAGCTTGTTGCTCAAAACTCCTCTATCTTCTATTGTATATTCACCATGGAATCATGAAACAATTACAATGCACTCTTCTCACAAGAGTCTCCTGCACTCTCACAACTGTCTCACACTGACCCGGGCAAAATCGACCAACACTTAGCCATTTTCCTGCCTCTAATCAGCCTGCCTTGCTTGTGCAATTAATGTGGAATGCAATCCCTATTCTTTAGGAATTTCAGCCTTCCAAAAGTGCACAAGCATCATGGGAAATCCAATGGATGTCTGGCTGCATGCAGGCAACCTACTAATGCTACAACTGATAGTTAACATCCCTTTAACGTTTGTCTCAACTGGGTCTCCACTAGAACTGACATGCATGAAACTATTAATAGTAAATCATCAGTTGCATGGTAGATCACTGCATGTGAATTAAATTTGATTTAATTCACTTGATCTCTCACTAGTGCAACAAATAGTTACAACTAGTTCAACTGACTTTAACTCAATAAGCTAAGTTAATTGATTTCTCATGCATTAAACTAATGCACTAACTGCAATTTGAACTTCATAACTAATATAATCACTCTGCATGCCTCACCAACCACCCTCAACTCAAAGTTCATGAGCTAACTGAGTTTATCACACTCAGTTAACTATTACAAGTGATTATGAGATAAGATTACATTTTATTGTCCAATTTAATTAAGGGAAAATTAAATTAGACACACATTTCTTGTTGACTTTTCAACATTAAGTTAATGTGATTTTTCTCTAGAGGCTTCTATTGATGGAGTCAAAGTGATCTAAACCATTGATTAGGATCAGATCTTGGACGTTGGTTTCGTAACAAAAGATTATAAGAGCAAGTCGAGGGCTTGGAGAGGCATCGATTTAGAGTTGAGCCATTTGAACACCCAGTTGCACGTTTTCAGCAAGGGCACAGTTGAAGCTATGTAAGAGCATCAGAGAGAGGGAACAACAGAGATTTGGGAGTTTGATCTGGAGAAGGAATTCTCAGTGATTTTCTAGTGTTAGAGTGGTAGGAAAACGAAGGCCGAATTATTTGTAGAGGAGGTCGTACAAAGCAGTGTGAATAGCCAAAAAACCCAGTGCGAGTTTTTGGAAGAGGCTTGTTTCAGTTGCCAGAGACCGGATCAGAGTCTTGGAGGCAGAGGAAGGTTGGATGTCTCACTTGGAGGCAGTTTCCAAGATGTATGAATTTCCTTCAATCAACAGTGCGTGCTATAGGAAGGTAGTGTGAATTCCTATTTGCGCTGCGAGTGGCCTGAAGGAGGCCGAGTTTGTTTGTAGAGGGAGACGGGGTGTCTCCAACATATTTTACCAGTAAAATTCAGGAGGTTTGCCAGTTTAGCATCCAATTGTAAAATTTCTCAAATTGTTGCATAATAATAGAACCCTCATTTGTTGCATTGGTTTTCCCTTCAGGGTTTTTTCTAGGGAAATTTGTCGAAAAATAATGGTGTCTATTTTATTGTGTGTGTGCATCTATTTCTTAGTTCCATATTTTTATTTTTGCAAAACTTATTTGTGAAGATTGCATTAGTGAATTATTCATTATTTTTCGTTAATAATTAACATAAGGATAATTTCCAGTTGCTGCATTCAAGGAAATTTTCATACGTGGTGTCTAAAATGAATAAGATAGACCCATAGTAGTGCTAAAAGGACTTAGCACATGCGCACAGTCCTGATGTAGATGTTGGAACTTCGGTGGAGTTTGCTCTCAATCTCGATGATCGAGAAGAAGGGGCTTAGTGTAACATTCCAAGATGGACAGTCATTGATCAGACTGAGCGGATCTAGCTTAGATGGTGGCCATGTTATTGGAGTCACAGAGAGCAACTTCTATAGGCTAAAGGAAGAGCCTATTCGAGCAATGACATAAAGCATAATAGTGACATAGAACAGGGAGTAGGTATATTTGAAAGCTGAGTAGCTCAGAGGGAGTTAGCCTTAAGGTTTAGGAGGGGGGGATTAGTCAGCAGACTCTTCCCAATCTATCAAGAAGGTCTATTGGTACGATATTACTGTGAAAATTCCTTAAATTGCAGTTACTTGAATTTAATCTCCTAGTTGATTAACAATTTATTAATTTTCTGATTAATATCAAATAAATCACATTGCAATTCTTCACAAAATAATAAATACGTTGCGGAAAATTAAATTGAAACTGAGAAATTCATGCACACATTTACACAATTATTTTGGACTAATGTCCCCAAAAAACCCTGAAGGGAAAACCAGTGAAACAACCCAGGGTTTATTTTATTATGCAGCAAATCTAAGAATTACAACTGTTGGCCTTCTTGGCTCAACTCCAAAATTTTATCTCGGTTGGGAAAATTATTTTTTTCCTCTCCCCAACTCAATCTGGCCCTCATTGGGAAATTGACACTCCCTGAAAAATTCGCTCAGCTAAGCTGGAAGTACGCATTGCTACCTCTTGATAAATCGATCTTCCATGGAACTCTCTCTAGATGAGTTGTCCTACCCGTATCTACCTCCAGAAACAATTCGATAGGCCTCCTGGTGATAGATTCAGGTAGTAGTAGTTGAATCAAACTTCTCTGGGCAATTCACTCTGGCAACTAGGCCACTCACACTATAGAACTCAGCCTCTCTGCTGGGAACTTCAACCTTCCTTCCCTGTCACTGGAAATTGGAAAATCACTTGAGAATTCTTTAGGAAATTCTCTCTGTTGCTCCCTCAATCATTGATGCTCTCCCGCTGGCTTGAATTCTTCCATCATTGAATCACTGTGCACTAGGATATTCAGACTGCTTGGATAATTCACTTTCCTTCTCGTGTCTCTTCTCATCCGATCGATTTGAATCTCTCGTTGGAGCTTCAACGACCATGATTAGATCTCATCAATGGCTAATATCATCTTAGACTTGATCCATGTGAGTCTCTAGAGAATTCTCGACCATCCTCAATTAATTAGTTTTCCTAAGTTACAGTTAGGAATTTTTTAATTATTTATCAGTTAATTTAATTGAGGCATTTCGCAAGCTTATCTCACGATAACTTTTTTGGGTTTTGGAGAACTTATGTTCCTTAGCCTCTTAAACACAAATTGAGACTAGAACACCTGTCCAATGCCTACAAAAAATAACACTCCCTCTTAACGAGGAAGGTGTTTTCAACACCAATACTACTCTCTTGCACCTGGACAGTCCTGCGCTGCTAATGTATGACTGACCTTCTCCACTTTTCCAAGCTAATCAATTTCCATGTCACTGGAAATCACTATGAAGAGAACAATGTCCATCATGCTACTGCTCAAACTTTGATCTACTCATACTGTTGTTGCTACTGCTTTGCTGCTAAAACTACTATAGTAATGATTATGATTTCCCTAGATCCTGAAGTGCTAGCTTCCATAGGGTTGCTCTTATTGAAGCTAGACTCCCTTTGAGGCTCAATCTCCCTATGGGAAATATCTTTGCTCCCTCTTGACAACTCGCACTATCCTCTTGCACTGGTAATTAGATTGCATAGTTTTGTGCTGAGAATCTTCTGGCTGGAATTGCACCTGCATACTGCAACTGGGCAATTTGTATTGCCTGTGTCACTGCCACTAGCTCTGCAACTGTCTCACGTGTATTGACTGCAACTACTTCTTCAACTATCATCTCACTGCATCCTGCGGACACTGTGTCTCTTTAGCTAGCTTTGCACTGTCTCACGTGTACTAATTGCAACTAGCTTTGCTGACATAGAATCCTACTATTGTGATACCGTGGGCTCCTGTAGCGAAGGTGATGGCCCTGCTGCAACAATTTGGAACTGATCTAATTGATCTCCTTGTTGCAACTGTGCTAGACCCTTTCACATCTTTATATTCCTAGGTATCAAGCTTATCCTCCTCCTAGAAGTACTGTTGCTATCAATGGAAACTCCTTCATCAATCTCTTTCGAAGTTGTTGTCTACACCTGCTTCTTGTCCTTTTTCCTCTAAGGACACTGGGTGACATTGTGGCCATACTCACCGCACTCGAAGCACTTGATCTTTGACATATTTTCTTCTTTTTCTCTCCTCCCATTGAGACTTGTCCTTGATTGGGACCCTTCTTTCCCTTTCCCTTGGATGCAAGGGCTACATTTTCCTCATCCTCCTCCTTCTGTTTCTGTCACTTGCTATTGTTGTTGGCAATACCATTCGCAAGGCTGAGTCTCATCTCCTCTTGAGTGAAGTCATTCAACAAACGATCCCATCTAGGTAGTGTAGATCGTCCATAAATAGCTTGGATGAAAGTATGCCACTCCTTGGTGAAACCATTGAGAGTTGTTATGACTACCTCGCTATTTGATGTTTTTTCTCCAACGGTTGCAAGTTCATCTCTGACATTCTGAATCCTAGTGAGGTATGGTGTAACACCTTCTCCCTTCTGCATTCTGGTGGTCCTCAACTTCTGCTTGAGAATCATCTTCCGATTCTCTGATGGATTCTGAGACAACTTTACTACGACATCCTGTATAAATTCCTTGTAGATTCAAATTGCTAATTGTAATTTACTATAACAAAGACTTGAATCTACTCTACTCATTTGCGGAAAGCAATTCACAATGGAGAATCAATATCAACAAAATGCGACATGAATCAATTAACACACATAACAGAAGGATATATCTAGGGGAAAGCCACTGCTCAAAACCCCTTCCTATCTATCTGCATTAATCAGAAAATAGAGAAGAAATACAATGCTTGTTCAAGCCTAAGCAATATCTGCACTAGTATTGTCTATCTTACTACTTCACAAGATTGCTTTGGTCAATACTTAACCAATTTTCGTTCTTGCCAAGCCACTATTTCCTTGCATTGTTTCCTTGGGAATTAGCCCCCTATTAATTAGGAAATTCCCCATCCAAAACTGTGCAATCCCTATAGGTCCTCTGATTGCATGCACTACCTGTACAACTTGGATAATTATACAACTGATAGTACATTGCCCTTGAACTCCAATCTCAACTTGGTAACTCATCGATCATGCATGCATGAGTTAATTATGGCTGATTTATCTGTTAACTAGTTGATCATTGAGTACACACCCCACTACTTGACCTCCCACTAGTTCCTCCAACAGTTGGAACTAGTTTAACCGACTTTAACTCAGTTTAATTGAATTAAATAATTACAGCTCAAAATAAACTCAACCTAGGCTCCTAAAAAGTAAGAGACACTCTACATGCCCCAAGTTGGGCCCTCAACTTGACTTAACTGAGCCAACTAAGTTTTTCTAACTTAGTTAGCACATTCTCGTTGTCTTCTGATGTGGAATTACAATTTTCTCTTATTTCAAGGGAAAATTAAATCAAGATTTTCTTGTTGCCATTTTTAAACACTCCCTCTAAAAAAGAAAAGGATTCGCATCTACCCTAATCTAGCACCTTTGGAATGTGTTGTATGCAACACTTCTCATTGTTTTTGCTACTACTACAACATTTGCAACTGAAAAGCATCCAAAAAAATAAAAATAATCACTGAATCAATTTGCAACTGTCTACTGGGAACACTGTGTTGTTGCTGACTTAGCTACTGAGCCTCATGCTTTGCTGTCAACACTGCTATGCACTCCTCAGTATCTGAATAACATTGATCCTACTCCTCAGTATCTGAATAACATTCATCCTCCTGTCACTGAATACTGTGGACCCCCGTAGCAAGGTAATGATCCATGAGACAAAAAACACCTCAATGGACTGTGCCCAAGTTTCTGTAACTCTAGGGACTATTGGTTCACATTGTCCCACCTCACACCTGGAGGTATAGATGTATGTGCTCCCTTTGCCTACTTGGCTCGAAATTTCCCCCTACAAGTTAGTGTTTTCCACATCATGAATGGAGTTTCTTTCCCGTGGAGATTCAAGACAATTTGATCTCGAATTCCCTACAATATGATCCTCTTCGCTTTAGCTACATCCTTCTTACACTAAGCGAGATCCTGGGCATTAACTGCTGGGGGTTTAACTACATTTGTCTAATGTAATCTAGTAGCCCTTTATCATCTAATACTGCTTACATACATATCTTCCATGCCTCAAAATTTGTGGTTCCTTCCAGAGCATACTCGATACTGAGTCCGATGGAAGTCATCTTCTCAATCTTGGAGAAAGCCTACAACACCGATCTTGAAATTCGAACATCTTACACAAAGTTCGATTTCTCTTCTCTACTGTGATTCTAGGTCTGATATCATGTAGAAATTTCTTGTAGATTCAAACTGCTAATTGTAATTTACTAAAACAATAGACTTGAATCTACTCTACTCATATGCGGAAAGCAATTCACAATGGATAAGCAATATCAAAAACATGCGACATGAAACAATTAATCAGAAAATAGAGAAGAAATGCAATGCTTGTTCAAGCCTGAACAATCTCTGCACTAGTATAGTCTATCTCACTGCTTCACAACCCTGCTCTGTGAAAATTTTCGAATTTACTGAACATAAATCCTACAACAGTAATTTGATTTACTTCTCCTACTTGTTTTATTAACTTAGCAAGTTATTTTTCTGAATAATACATGGAAAACATTGAAGTAAATACACTATTGCCTACACAAATATACATATCAAGTAGTGAAGAAATAAGCACATTCGACAAAGGACACACAAGATTTTTCGGACAAATGTCTTTGGAAAAACCCAATGCGGGAAAGCCGGTGCAACAGATCTCGAGGGTTTTATTATGAAGCATATTTTTCAATACAAACTAGGGTACCAGTATTGGTTTACCGAATAGAGAAAATCTCGGCAGAAGTACCTCTATCTCTGGAGATCGATAGACATGTGGGTGAGAATGTTCTAAGTGACGAGCATCATGTCTTTTGTAGTATTAGCCGTCGATTAGAGATTAGATCATGGTTGTTGATTCGTCAAATGGAAAAGTATTAAAGTAAGGCTTGCGGTCAGTTGGAGAACGCACAGAGTGGCAACACTTGAGCTAAATCGAAATTCTGGGGCGCGGTTTGTTGAGAATTTTTGAGTGAGCATGCAGTGCAGCGAGGGGCAGTTAGGCAGTGGGATTTCTGATCCAAGGTCGAGAATACAATAGCAAGCTCCTGTTAGAACTCAACTCCCTTTGAGCCTCTGGAAAATGGATCTTCTTCGTTGGAGCCTGTACTTGGCCCTCTGAAGCCTGCACTCGCACTTGCTTCTCTGGAACCTGCACCTGCTCCACTTGCTTCATCTTCTTTCCATGATCCTCAGGGTTGCCTGTCAACCTGTAAAGACCATGCTCTCTAACTCCAATTACAATCTCGTTGGAGCTAGAGCCTCTAGGCCTGAGTCTTGCCTTCCCATTCTGGAACAAGACCTCAAACCCCTTCTTCTCGATCATCGAGAGAGAAATCACGCTATATCTGAGTCTTGGTACAAACAGTACATCCTGGACCTGCATCACTCGTCTTGTCTCGATCCTGAATGACACAACTCTCGATCCTTGGATCTCCAACTGACTCTTGTCGCCCAACACGATGTGCAACTTCGAGTCCCATTGAGCTAGAGTCTCAAAAGCCTCCTCTGACCCTGTCATATGCTTTGTCGCACCACTGTCCACATACCATCCATCTTCTTTGATAGTACCTTGCGAGAAATGAGAGATCATAGCAAAGTCATAGCAAAGTCCTCCAATATCCTGGAGAGATCATCTATCTCAGCTGAAGTGGCAACATCGGCGACCTGCTTTCCTTTCCTCTTCTCGTCATCTCCCTTCTTCTTCATCGGACATCTTGATGAAAAATTACCCATCTCGCCATAGTTGAAATATTTGACTTTACTGAAGTCCTTCTTCTTCTTACCCTTCATTTGTGCTGCAAGTGCCAAGTCCTCATCTTCCCTCTTCGTTGGATGAAATCCTCGTCTCGCAACTCTTCTTGAATGAAGTCGTCCCATAGCATATTCCAGTCTGGCAATTTCTCTCTGGAAACAATCTCGTTGATGAAGGGCTTCCATTCCTCGGTGAACCCTTTCAAGGAAATCCTCACCATACCTTCGTCTGAAATTTTCACACTGAAGGCAGCAAGCTCATCTCTGACCTGAAACAATCTCGTCAGATATGAAGTCACTCCTTCACCCTTTATCATCTTGGTGGACTTCAACTTATCCTCCAATACTAGTACCTGGTTCTCGTTCTTATTTTGGAACAAATTCTGAAGAGCCATCCACATCTCATGTGAAGTGTTCTTCCTAGACAAATGATGTATTAGGGCTTCCTTCACACCATCTAGGATGATCAATCTTGCCTTCGTATGTAAATCTTCATATATTTCTAGTTCCTTAGGGTCGGTTGGCTTCTTGATGGCTTTCTCTACAAAATCACAAATCCTGTTGACCTGCAAGACCAACTTGATCTTTTCCTTCCAAGGACTCTAGCTGGACAACCCATCCAACCTGTCCTCATACTGGAGACTTGCCTACAACTTTGACATTGTAGGAGCCCTTCACTTACAATGTGACCAACTCCCTCTCACGCTGTACTTCGCTGTGCACAACTCTGATTTATCGACTTCCAAAGTAGCTCAGACACGCTCTGATACCATGTTGAATTTCCATGATCTTAGGTCTAGGTTAGAGTCTTACAATCCCTGATGCTACCCAAAACAAGAATCTCAACCAGAACTACTTTGCACAATGGAAAATATAAAGTAGTAAATCACATATGCATAAGATAGACAATTTTTAACAAAATTGTACAATAATGTACAACCCAATCTTCATTATATTAAACCAAATATGAATAATACAATAGTCTATGGTATACAAGATACAATAACAAACTTCTTTGCAGCTTCTCGATGTCTTATCTTGTCCTGCTGGGCCTTCGCTTCCGTACTGCTCACTAGTTGCCCCTTAGTCCTTCAAAGGACAACACATCGAGACTCCAGGAGGGCTGCCATCTAACACTCTTGCAAGTCACTTATGCTTGGTGTACATGGGCTGATCCAATCTGCTCTCTATGCTAGCCAATTCCCAAGCTCCAAATTGTCAGGCTAGCAGTCACCTTTGTCCATCAAGGTGTTGCACTTCGGCACCAGTCTTCACCCAACATTCAACTCTTCTTTGTCACTTCAAGATAGCTTGTCAAGGGCTACTTTGGGTAGCCAACATGCTTCCCTCCCTCCACCAGGTCAATGGCACCCAATACTACACTCCAAGATCTACACCGATGAAGGCTCTTGATCATCGAATCACGCCTCCAAATTGGCTCCCACAGGCTGCTCAACAAACTGATCCTCAAAACACGAATCCAACACCTACAAGATGCACCAAAATGCATACCTTCAGGTCACTGTTTGAGGTCCACTCCTATCTGCAACCTAGGCCTCGTTAGGGAATCATTACAGTCACATTTTCCAGCCTTCAATTATGCCTAGATTTGTCCTTTAGGAGTGCGACTGCCCTTTGTTAGGAGGTTGTCCCTCTTTACTGCAATTCTGGGAAGTCAGTAGCCCTTGCCACAAACTCGACCTACCTTAATTGCATGCGACCTGTTGCAACATGGCACCACATGCTTGTGACAACCTTGTTTAGGGTCTGCCTCCCCCACAAATGGCCCTCAAACACAGCCCTTGGCTACGGCCTTCCTGCAAGATGTCTCGGCCTCCAAGACAACCCTCGGTCACCCTGAAATAACCCTTAAACAATCCCTCTTGCTGCGCTGTTATGCTCTCCTTTGTTGTGGCCCAAAACAGAGACGTAGTCTCTCCCCCAACTAGTTGTTCACTTGTGCTTTTGTTGCACAATGGATGAGGAATTAATTCCTCCATCACCTCTCATTTATATACATAAGAGGGATCCTAAAACATCACCTTTAGGGCTTGAACAACTGTCAACAAACTTAAATAACATTAGGTCGACCTAGACCATTCTTGTGCAAACCCACAAATAACATTCAAAAATTCATATCTCACTAAGGACAACTCGTAATTCAACGATTATCGAAGCGTTGGATTCTCCTTTCCGCGCTTTATCATCTCATGCCATCACATGTCCGAAGTGCTCCATGGAAATGCCCCAATTCACGATCGGTGTAAAACCCCAAGCTTAGGTTCGAAGCCCACAAGTAACTCTTGTGGCGCTTTGCCCTCCAATCCCTGAACCCTAGGGCTTGGAGTACCTCCCAAGCTACTAAAAAAATAAACATAGAAATGATCAACAAAGGTATAAACTATAACCATTCCAGTTAAACACTTCTAGAGGTAATACACAATCTTAAAATGATTTAAGGACTATTCTAGAGATATCATAGGTGTATACAAACATAGTCGTAGAGATGGAGACTTTGGTAATACACTACAACTTTAATATAGTCCGCAAACAGATCTCAAACTCGATGCCCTAGTCAAGCTTTTATTCCACATAACCTAGTATAGTCTTCATCCCTCCATGACAAATTATCTTGTACCAATTTCATATGATTAAGCTGCAAAACTTAAGGATAAATTTTAGTTGATTCAAAAGACCAAAGAAAATTGTTAGTTTCTGTAGTATCGGAGGTGTTCTAGTCTCACAATTTTGTGGAGAAGCTAAAACACATGACATCTCCATAACCCAGAAATCGTTTCTAAAAATTCCACCTAGAAGTGTCTCAGTTAGATTATTAGTCAATTTTTAAATATTTCCTAAGTCTAAACTTAGGGAATGTGGTCAATTAATCAGTATTAATTGAGATAAGGTGAGAATTCCTTAGAAACTCACACATATCAACTTGGAAATAATCTGGACCCTTGATTAAGTTTTAATTTTGGTCGGTGGAGGTCAAACATAAGATTATAAGAGGAAGTCGATGGGTAGAATGAGAATACACTTGTGGGGTTTGATTTCTTTGGCAGTTTGATTTCCAGAGAGCAGAAACAGTTTTTGGAAAGCCATTGAAGGAAGCAAAAACAACGAGGGGAAAAGATAGTGAGGACGGAGGAAGATTTTTTAGATCCGATGAGTGCACTTACAGAGAGGCAGAAAGAGCCACAGTGAGGCTGACGCAAGAGATACGCGGAAGTCTCTAGAGGGAATTTTGATTTAGCTGGAGGAAGGGTCGTTTCAAGTGCTAGTGGGCGAGGAAAAGGATTTCTAGGCAATGAAAGCCGAGGGGGACTCCGGACAAGCGAGAAGTCGGCTGACACAAGGCCCACACGGAGGCAGTTGGGAAGATAGTTAGATTGGCTTGATTGAGCCAAGATTACTTGTGGGGGTGAGAAAAATTACTCACAATATTTTTTCCTATATTTTCTCTGCAAGATTGCCAGTTTTCGGCATCCAGATTTTACTAAGAATTTTTCACCACTGCATAATAATAAAAACCCTCAATTGCTGCATCAGTTTTCCCAAGTTGGGTTTTTCCAAAAATAATTGTGTTAATTTATGTGTGTGCTAATGGGTCATAAAAACGTTCAAGTTAATAACAAAATTTGCCCCATAGCATTTTCACTTGTTTAGGTTAGGCATTTGGTAGGTTAACTAGCTCACTAATTCTTGAATTTCAGGTTTTAGAGTTGTAATTTTCTACTATTTTTTAGGACATGTTAACACATGTATTTTTGAGTGCTTCCACTTGTAATGGAGTCTTAGGACATCCTACTTAATTTTTTTTTTTGTCCCATCTCATTTGCATTTGATTTGCTTTGGCATTCGGCAAGTTAGCTCTAGGAGTAGCAATCCTATAGCACGTGTAAAATTGATATTTTCTCCAAAAGCTTGGATTTTGTCTTTTAGGCTTGAATCATGATCCCTAGGCTCTGAATCCATGATAGAGTAATACCAATGACCTCTTAAGCCTTGCCTTTTCTCCATTGCAATTCACCTCTGCAATTTGGGTTAGTGGACAGATTTATGAATTGGATAGCACAATAATGATTTTCTTGATTGGCACATCTACTAAACTATGTCATTGGATCTAAACTCTTTGGAATGTAGTGATTGATTACATTCTCTTTTCTTCATGTAAGTTAGATTAGTTTTCTTTCTTTATTCTTAAGCTATGGATTCTATTTCAAGTATTGTTATTTCCATTCCATATACTAGGTTTCCTTTCCATGCAATATTTACATTTTGCTAGCTTAATGTTTACATTTTTACAAGTAGTAGAGGTTTTACCTTTTTTCAATTAGAATTAGCATTTACATTTGAGCGAACATCATTTCTCTTCCTTGCAAATAGGGTATTATTTCCATTTCTGCAATTAGTTTAGGTTTGATTTCATGATATTCACTTCGTTGCATCAGATCAAGAAAGAAGAGCACATTGTATGTTGCACATATAGTGCTGACACCTCTCAAGTTTGTAGAACCCTGTGTTGATAATTTCAATCGATAGCCTTGGGAGTTGCAACATTCTTGTTCCAAGGGATCATCACTTTTTTGGCGTTATTGCTTGGGAGGTGTCAAAGCATGCATTGTTTTCTTCCCTAGTTGATCGATCTTTTCAAAAACAAAAAATTGTATTAGGCATAATTCATTTCAAAAAATTGCATTTCATTAGCATTTTTATTCAAAATATTTTATAAAAACATAAAAAAATTACTTCTACAACACCAAACCCCCCCATTTGATCATGTGGTGCAGTAAGAACCACATCACAATCCACTTTTGCAGGTAGAAGAAGAAGAGGTGGTAGAGAAAGTAGAAGAAATGGATGGAGATGATGACAATGAAGAAGATCCTCTTGGATTTTCCATTCAAGATGCTGATATCAGTTTTGATATGAAGAACATTCCTCCATATTTGCTTCCCAACTTCCATGGGATGAGGTCAGAGGATCTGGAAACCTTTCTCTTTGAATTTGAAATCCTTTGTAGATCTTATGGTTATTTACTTAACACTCAAAAATTGAGATTGTTTCCTGTTGAGATTTTGTGTATTTGGGGTAGCATCAATTGTGCTCTAGGTCCCAAATTTTGAGGAAGGACTAGAGTTCACTTGATCTACAAGACCCAGAAATGGATTTGGGAAATTTCATCTGGTTTAAGAGATATTAAATTAATTAATTATTTTAATGTATTTCCTAAGTTAAAACTTAGGAAAATAAAATAATTAAAGTGAATTTAATTAAACATGTGATGAAATTGTCTTAAGTCACACAGATCAATATTTCTTTTAATCTTAGCCATTGATTCAATATTTGATCATGACCGTTGATTTGTCAACGAGAAAAGGATAAAGGAAAGGCTTGGGGTCATTTGTAAAGAAACACAAAGGCAGAGCACTGAAGCTACGCTGAGATTCTAGGGCGAGGTGGCTAAGAATTCTCAAGTGTTTTAGTTGCAGAGAGGGGAATTTAGACCAAGGGGATGATCTGATCCTGGGGTCTAAAATACACAAGAAGCAAAGAAGAGATCAGCAAGAACAACGCAGACAAAGGCAACAGCAGCAGACGGCAGCAGCAGCAACAACAATGTCTTTCAAGGGCAGCGCTAGGGTTTCTAGGCCTAGATCTGGCTGAGTTCTGTAAATCCCGGTTGAGGGTGTGGATCAGTTGATAGAAAAAATAATTAACTCAGAAACAGACATAAAGCACACATAATAAAGCACACACAAAATAAAGGCGGAAAAGGCAGAAGCCTCGTGGCTTCTTCATGTATTCTCTCTTATTAAAAGAATTTAATTTACAATTTAAATAGATGAGAGAAAATGTCTAAGATAGTTCGTGCTATCTTAGACTCCTTTGGTTGAGATAATTTCTCACCAAAAACCCACCAGGATAGGAGTTCCTAAACAAACTCCAATATTTGAGGAATAACCCAAGAGTTAGGCACATATTCCTAACTTGGAATATTTAATTAATTAATTTATTATTTTGGATTTATTATTGTTATTTTAGAGAGGCTAACATTCCCCCCTTCAATGACAAATCCAAAATAAGAACGAGGAACCATCTTACAAGTTCTCATGTTGATCTTCAAAAAAACATTGCCTGAAAAACCGCCAAAGCTGGATGTTGAGAAACTGCAATCTGAAGAGACCATGAGTCAGTTGTATGTCTGATTCATCTCTGAATTGCGCTTGACAACTCCATCAAGTGCCAAGTTGCAAAAGGATACATCTGTCCTTTGCAGGAAAGCATCATCCTTTGTCCACTAACAAAATTTGTTCAAAGCTCACTGGCTGATGATGTCAAAAACAACTCACTGTTGTTTTTGCTGTGCTGAAAACTGTTCACTGCTTCTTTGCTGTCGACTGCCCACTAGCAAATTTGTTGATGCCCACTGGTTGCTTTTGCTGGTTTTGTCGAGACTTTCAGTCTGACAACCATTGTCAATCTCATTGACATTTTCCCCTCTTTGTCAACTAAAAGGAGAGACACTTCTCTTGAAAAGTATTTCTGAACTCCCCCCCTTCAGGTGTAGGAGTTTTACACTGTTGTACTCCCCCATTCAACTGCATGAGAGTACCATCATCTTTTCACTGTTGGCTGCACTATGTGTGATCATATGCGGTTGTAGAACTGAAGCAATCTTTTAACTGTGGATGACCATTCCCAAGGGTCGATCCATTCATAATGTATCTTCAATCTAGCTGATTTGTGTTGATTGCGACATTTTTCTGAGGAATGATTGGACTTGCCACAATGGCTACAGGGATGGAGATCAAAACATTGATCTTCCATATAACCGGTTCTCTGACAATGAGAACATTTTGGTTTCACTTCAACTTCAGGTTGTGTGGAATTCTGTTTTTCTGCAACTTTGGGTTGCGTGCATTGCTGGTTGTCTGCAATTGTCTCTGAATGTGCTGAGGGGATCTATTCAAGAAATCCTGCACTGACGAACTGAATGGGCTGGGAATAATCGGGAATATGTAAGTTGGCGTCGTCTTGGACATATCCTAAGCCTCGTTGATTCTTGTTATTCTGAATTTCTTCCCAGGGCTTGATGATGGGCTTGGAAGAAATTTGAACTGGAACAACTTCGACACTTGAAGCTGGCTGAATGAATGACTTATCATCTGGATGGTTCAAAGACTTGAAAGTATCACTCTTTTCTTGCAATTCAATCCTTTGAAGTTGCGACTTGAGTTGAAGAAACTCAATAGTTTCATGTGTTTGTTGTAGATGTCGTGAAAGATCAGCAAGAGTTTCTTTGCTGACGTGCACAATGTCTTCATCATTGGAAATGATCAAACTGTGAAGAATGTTTAACAACTGAATATGTTGCGCCATCTGAACTTGAGCACTTGAAATCAGGCTCTCTTGTTGTAGATGTCGTACTTTGAACTGTTTCACTTGAATGACAGGCTCGCTTGAATGTGGCTTGAATGGCACGCTCGCTTGATTTGTTCCTTATTGCGCTTACTTGGAACACTTGCTAGAATTGTAGAATTTGCTTGCTTAAACTCTGGAATTCACGCTCGCTTGATGACGATCGCGTTTGTTTAAGCGCTCACTTGACTTACTTGATGACTTCACGCTCACTTGAATGAATAGCCACGCTCGCTTGATGTCGATCTCAACTTGCTTGATTGTTTTAACTTGTTTGGTTGCTTTGATGGTTGCTGCAATAAACTTCACTCTGGCTCGCTTGAAGGTTTGAAATTTGTACTAACTTGATGCAAATTGCTTGAATGAATAATCACGCTCGCTTGTAGGAGATGTGAACTTGTTGCTTGTTTGATTTAAAAATTCATGCACTCACTTGATTTTGTGTAAAGGAAGGGTGTCGAACACTGTCGACAATGCACCCAAGAAAGCTTACAATGATTCACTTTAAAACAATGAATTCACTTGTTCTCTTAAAAACTCATTAACAATGAATTTTTAATGATTCACTTAAATCAATGAATTTGATTCTAAGTTCTTTAAAGGGATTTGCAAGAACGTTGATGAAGACTTTGTTGTGAAAAGAATTAACTTGACTAAGTGAATTTGTTGTTTGATGTAGAATGCTGATGTAGACAATCTTCGATTATATGTTGTAGTTGTGTAGATGCATTTGTTGATCTTGCAACTATTTCGTTATATGTGTTGTGCTTGCTAATGTATGCGATATTAAATGAAATCATTGATGTGTCACAACTAGACACAAATAAAAACGCAACAACATGAAGCCATAAAAAAACATGCGCCATCACAAACACACATGGTGTACCTAAGATCCCCTTATTCAATTTCGGGCGGATCTAGGACACATCGAACACCAAAAAATGATATCTTTATTAAATATTGAGTACATAAGAAATCTTCCACCTTCAAGTAATGAATATGCCAAGCTCACAACCTTTAGAAGCAATTTGTCTTCAAAATCTAAATATTCACTGACTTAATCTCTCTCAAAGTAAAGCAATACTTTGAACTACAACAATGGCTTTCCCTTATCACTCCAAATACAAAATGGAAACACTCCTTATCTCTCCAAATTACAAAAGACAACTTATCACTCCAGAAAACAAAATAAGACACTTATCTCTCCAAAATGCATTAAGTCACCTTATGTCTCCAAATACAAATGGAAAGAAAAAATCTCCTTATTACTCCAATAAAAAAACATTACAATGCTCTAAAGTAAAAAAAACTTTCTACTTATTCCTCCAAATTCAACAATTTTTGCTTGACTCATGGCAAGGCATACACAAATCTGCACAAATCTGCCACTCCCTTATTTTCAAAAACAAAGAATGTCACAATAATTTAATGCCTTTCAAGGTACGCTCTTGAGCTCTACAATAAAGAATTGTGGGGCTTACTCAATTCTTGTAAAGCGTTATGCTTGTTCTCCTCCTCCTTTGATTCATTTTGGATATGGATGATGATTTTGTTCTAACTACTACATCAAATAAAGATCACCAGGATCTGCACTATAGTCATGCAACTGGAGTATGCAAAACTTCTGATGAACAAGAAAGTGGGAATTTATCTTACAACTCGACTATGCAAGCTGCTAATGGTGGTGAGAAAAATGAACAGTGTTGTAATCGTGCGTGCCACAAAGGGCCACATAACCTTGAAAACCCTTTGCTTAACAGCCGCAAAAATATGTTTAATGCTCACATGAGATTTTCAGACTCCAGACAATGGAATTCCCGTCGTTCTACAGGCTCAGAAAGAGAATTTCGGATGGCCTTACATCCCAAAGCTCCAGAAAACTTACCCATTGCAATAATAGGGCAAATGGGCTTCCTCTGAAACAAGGCGTTATCTATTCTTCACAACATGTACTCACAAAGGCTACATGGGTATTCAGAAACACTGCATGCGTGTTCAAAAAGAATAAATGGGTATTCACAAACGCTATATGGGTGCTCAAAAAGAATACAAGGGCATTCAGAAACGATATATAGGTGCTCAAAAAGAAGACAAGGGCATTCAAAAACGATATATAGGTGCTCAAACCAATGCCTGAGCATTCAGAAAACACTATATGAGCGCTCAAAAACAATATATGGGCATTCAGAATGGCAGAAAAATATCTGATAGATAACAATAGCAAGGACTACCACATTCCTGCCCTGGAGCTCTTCTTGCGCAATGTAATTGACAAGGTCGCTGCATATGGTACGCGGTTCCGGGCTCACCCACATCGATTTCTTCGACATACAAGGAATCCGCCTCTGGGTGTTTCCACGCCTTCAGAATGTGACCCACTCGGATATCCAACGCCTACACTGATGCCCTCAAAGCAGCTGTTGCGCCCTCTTCTGTTACTGACGGTTTGCAAGGAGTAGCAATGTTGTCTTTTGCATTGAGAGAAGGAGAAGTGACGTACGAATTTTTTTATTTTTAAAAACGTAGATCAGACTCTTCAAACAGCAGAGGTCTAGATGGCGCTGCAACTCAGATCTCCTTGGCTGCACCACGGCCCAAACTTCTTTTGATGCAACTCACTTTCAACTACAAAATTGATAGTTCTCCTCCAAACTCACGTTGCTTCACAACAAAAAACCATCGACTCTTCTCTACAGCACGCAACTCTTTTACAGGTGCCCAGGGTTGTTCTAACGCACTGGTTCACAGTGGATTCCACACGCAGCAGATTTATTTTATGGCAATAGATTTCCTGCTATTTGAAAGTGCCTCTTTCCGTGCTTCAACGCAGATCTACAAACCGAATACAGTTATGTTGCTCAACTTGCATCAAAATACATAACATTACAGGCTAGGCAACAGGTTCTCATACCAAATCATAGTGCGATAAATCAGATCTGCAATTGCGTTTCCAACCTTTTGCTCACTCCAAGAGCAAGGAATTTAACCAACAGCAGGTTCGATATTTCACATAAACAAACACGGTTCATAGAAGTACCTTTTTTTTACGATGGCGAAGATCGCAAAGACAACAGACATTCTTTAAAATAGACAACAGACATGCCTCTTTTGCACAGTGTTTACAGAGAGAGGCGGCCACACAATGACAAGGTTTTTACGCTCCCCACGTTTCAACTTCTTTTGACAAACACGTAGGGCACAAGTCTAATAGTTGCGGCATAACCTCCAAGATTCTCAACGCACAAATGTACAGATCGACTCTTTAATCAAAGTTTGATCCATAATGTAACAGCTTTGCATGGAGCACATGCTCTCTTCGCAGCACAGATTTTCAGCTCTAGCTTCATGATCACCATTAGCTTTGATACCACATGATAGAAAAAATAATTAACTCAGAAACAGACATAAAGCACACATAATAAAGCACACACAAAATAAAGTCGGAAAAGGCAGAAGCCTCATGGCTTCTTCATGTATTCTCTCTTGTTAAAAGAATTTAATTTACAATTTAAATAGATGAGAGAAAATGTCTAAGATAGTCCGTGCTATCTTAGACTCCTTTGGTTGAGATAATTTCTCACCAAAAACCCACCAGGATAGGAGTTCCTAAACAAACTCCAATATTTGAGGAACAACCCAAGAGTTAGGCACATATTCCTAACTTGGAATATTTAATTTATTTATTTATTATTTTGGATTTATTATTGTTATTTTAGAGAGGCTAACATCAGTCAGTATTTTTGATCTTAGATGAGCCAGGAGCTACAGATCTAGAGTTTTCTCTATAGGTTTTGCCAGATCTGGAAAGCAAAGTTGTGTATTCAGAAATATTCTTAATAATAGAGCCCTCCAGCAGCCAGAGACCGGTTTTCCCACAGTGGGTTTTTTCGGGGACAGTTTGTACAGAAATAACTGTCACTTTGTCTATATGTGGATGTGCTTATTCTAGATCTGAATTGATAGAGATCTGTTATGTGTTTGGATTTGATGTTAACTTGAATTTATTCAGTTGATAACTTGTATAAGTAGGAGAAGCTTATTCGGATTAACATAAATAATTTCTACATAAGAATTAAGATTCAGAAATTTCTACATTGTATTAGAGAAATTGCAGATCTAGAAGGGTCATCAGCTGAAGCATTTGAAGGATCTAGCTGCAGAAAGCAGCTGGAAAGGCAGCAGAAAAGTAGATCTGAAGGGACAACACAGTTTTCAAAAGGAGATTCACGCAAAGGGAAAGGTGACGTTGTCCAGCGCTGTGTCCTAGCAAGCCCATGCAATTATTGCACAGAGGGAGCTCAGAAACAACGCTGGTTGGGTCTAAAGCCAACCAGTGTGATTCAGATCTAAATTTGTTAGATCCAGAAAAAGTCTGCAGAAAAGTTGCAGAAATTCAGAAGAGCTGGTGGGGTTAAACTTATAAAGTTTTCAGATTTTTGACCTTAGCACAAGTGACAAAGTTTGGGAAGAGATTAGTTTCTCAGAGAGTTTCTTGCCAAAGGAAACTTGCAGTTTGGTCAGAGGATCAAAGAAGAAGCTGAATCATAGTTGATTTGGTAGATTTCCAAGGAGGGAAATCAAGTGTCAGAGGGAGCAGAGGGTTCCCAGTTCGAAAAGGACCCTAGATCCAAGATCTCTAGCATAGAGAAGAGGAGCTTCGACACATTCTGAGCAGATGGCTCCTCATGGACTACGTGATTAGGATAGGCTAGAGGGCCTCTCAAACTTTTCGGTGTGGAAAGCAAGGATCCTGATTGTCCTTGAGGCATACGGTCTAAGAGACCATGCAGAACAGACTCTGGCCACACCGACAGATGCAAATCTCCTATGGAAGCATAGAGAAGTTGTTGGGCATGCCAAGCGGTTGATAATGGATAGTATCAAGGATCATATTGTGCCACACATAGCTGAGAAGAGGACAACCAATGAGATGTGGAAGGCCTTGACTTCCCTATATGAGGGAAAATCAGTCCAAAGAAAGATGCTGTTGGAGGCCCAAATGAGGTCATTCATGATGACCAAGGGAGAAGACATCGAGCATTTCCTCTTCAGATTGCAGTCCAATCGAGATCGGTCGGTTGCAACGGGTGCCTTGAATGATGCGGGTAGATAGTTGGGACTGCCCTCAATCGATCCACGGATGAGTGGGAAACTTTTGTCCAAAGTATCTTGGTGAAGCGGACACTCTCGGTTGGGACAACTTGTGGTCCATCTGCCCGGCGAAAGAACTACGAAGGTTCACCAAGAAGCAGCACAACCCTGCGTTGAGCAAGGTTAAGAAGGAAGAGGAGGAAGATGCAACCTTGCCATCAAAGAACCAGCTGAAGAAGAAGAAGGATCTTTCAAAGATCAAGTGCTTCTAGTGTGGCGAAATGGGACATTTTGCCAGCCATTTTCCATAAAATAAGATGGACAAGGAAGCATCTTCTTCCATAGCAGCAGTGCTAGATGATGGATCCGCAGATGATGTAGCCATGAGTGCTCATGAACCACAGAGGTGGGGTGACATGGACATGATGAGGAGCTACATGGAAATGAGGCTGGATCCTTGAGCAGCTCATCTCTTGGATCACAAGCGAGCTACGTCAGCCTTAAGACAGTAGCGGGACAAGTGGAGCAGTGGGTGCATAGATCACAGATGAGGCAGAAGCAGAGGCTGAACTGAAGGCTGGGAGGAGCAGCGCAGAGCATAGCAGCAACAACGTAGAAGCAGTAGCAGCGCAGAGGCTGATGTGACTTTAGCAGTGCAGTGCAAAGCTGCAACAACGCAGAGAGCTTCAGAGGAACAATGCAGTGCAATAGCAGCGTGATAGATTTCAGCACAAGGAGCTGATGTGACTTCAGTAGTATATAGGGAGTCTAATTATGCAGGAAGAGCTGTAGTTGTGCATCGTTCTTTAGATGCCAGCACAGATTTGTAGCCTATGGAGCTTCAATGATGGGGATGCAGCCCATCAGACTTGTTTGTTAAAGATTGGGCAGGAGATTCAGTTGGTTCTCTCAACAACTGAAGTTGTAGTGCAGCAGATCAGCAGTGGCAAAGTCATGGGTAGCAGTACAGAATGGCAGTAGCAGTGCAGAGTTGAGTGGCAGGAAGCCAAGCTTCAACAGCACAGAGCCAGTGTCCAAATCATGTAATGCATAAGTGTGATGTGTTACTAGAGCACACCCTTGATGCTAAGAGGGAGTGTTGAGATTTTGTGTATTTGGGGTAGCATCAGTTGTGCTCTAGGTCTCAAATTTTGAGGAAGGACTAGAGTTCACTTGATCTACAAGACCCAGAAATGGATCTGGGAAATTTCTTTTGGTTTAGGAGATATTAAATTAATTAATTATTTTAATGTATTTCCTAAGTTAAAACTTCGGAAAATAAAATAATTGAAGTGAATTTAATTAAACATGTGATGAAATTGTCTTAAGTCACACAGATCAATCTTTCTTTTAATCTTAGCCATTGATTCAAGATTTGATCATGGCCGTTGATTTGTCAACGAGAAAAGTATAAAGGAAAGGCTTGGGGTCATTTGTAAAGAAACACAGAGGTAGAGCACTGAAGCTAAGCTGAGATTCTAGGGCAGGGTTGCTAAGAATTCTCAAGTGCTTCAGTTGCAGAGAGGGGAATTTAGACCAAGGGGATGATCTGATCCTTGGGTCTAGAATACACAAGAAGCAGAGAAGAGATCAGCAAGGACATCGCAGAGAAAGGTAGCAGCAGCAGCAGACGACCGTAGCAGCAGCAGCAGACGGCAACAACAAAAACAGTAGACGGCAGTAGTAGTAGCAACAGACAGCAGCATCAGCAGCAACAGTGTCTTTCAGGGGCAACGCTAGGGTTTCTAGGCCTAGATCTGGCTGAGTTCTGTAAATCTTGGTTGAGGGTGTGGATCAGTGAGTATTTTTGGTCTTAGATCAGCCAAGAGCTGCAGATCTAGAGTTTTCTCTGTAGGTTTTTCCAGATCTGGAAACCAGAGTTGTGTATTCAGAAATATTCTTAATAATAGAGCCCTCCAACAGCCAGAGACCAGTTTTCCCACATTGGGTTTTTCCGGGGACAGTTTGTCCAGAAATAACTGTCACTTTGTCTATGTGTGCATGTGCTTATTCTAGATCTGAATTGGTAGAGATCTGTTATGTGTTTTGCTTTGATGTTAACTTGAATTTATTCAGTTGATAACTTGTATAAGTAGGAGAAGCTTAACCGGATTAACAGAAATAATTTCTGCATAAGAATTAAGATTCAGAAATTTCTACATTTCTGACAACATTGAAGGATAGAGCTCTTAAATGGTTCATGACTTTATGGACTATAATTCAATAAGATCATGGAATGATATGCAAAAGATATTTCTAGAAAAATATAAAGATCATGATCTTAAAGAAGAAATCATTAGAATGACTCAAAAAGAAGATGAGAGTGTTGGGGTTCTAATAAAGATATTTATGTATAATGTTATGAGGGAAAATTTACATCATTTAGGATTTGACACACTAAAAACCCTCTTAAAACAATTAGAGATGAGTAGATTGATCTCCTTGATCTCATGAGTAGAGGTGATGGATACCAATTATTATTTGAAGAAATTTGTGAAATATGCAAGCGCATATCAAGAGGAAGGGCAAGAGTAAGTGAATCAACATCAAGATCGGTAAATCAAGTTGAACTTGGAAATTTGCTTGATAACTTTAAAACAAGAATTCTTAGCAATCTATGTGAACACATTAGGGGAATTTTGAGGTCTAAAATGGGCCTCCTAAGGAAATAATAAAATAATAGCTAAACCAATTAAATAATATTTATGAATTTTCAATTCATTTTTTGCACCACAATCAATGTAACCATAATTAAATTCAATTCAAAAGTTGTACCAAAAGAAAATTAATAGAAAAATTGTATTGATGTGACTATAAGTAAGAATTAACTTTTCAAGAAAAAGTCATTATAATTGAACAACTAATGCATTTGTCCTTTGTGCTTAAATAACTTAAAATAAAATATAAATATAAATTTATAAATTCTTAATTATATTATATGATATTAATTAAAATTTATATTATTTAAATTGTATAATAACATGTAATTAATATATTATACAAAAATAATATAATATAATATAATATAATAAATGTATAGGGATATGCATTGTTTCTTTCAAGAAATATGAAATGACAATAATATATTTTTATTCAAAAAGTGTGAAATGACATTTATTATGAGTACATTACTTTGACTTTAAAAGTACTTAGAGCACTACCATGGTTAACCATGAGTTTTTCTCCACCATTGAGAATGTGACAAGTAAGTACCTTTAACTCAAGCAATGCCACCTCAACCATTAGGGATGATGTCATCCCCTAAAATGTGATTGGTTCTCATAAAGTGAATTTTGATTATACATTTTCCTTAGGAGGCTTATTTTAGACCTCAAAATTCCCCTAATGAGTAGAAATGTTAAGAATGCAAAATGAGTAAATAAGAAGATGTTGATATTTGTTTTATCCATGCAGAATCACATGCTACTAAATATTGCCCATCATTACCAAGGTTGAAGGAAATTTACCAAGAAGACAATGGAGCAAGTCAATCACCAAAGTAGCTCTATTATGTAGATCCAAGAGGACCATGACAACGTAGTCAACCTGGTATTATGCAAGAGCCTAATTCACAATTTCAAGGTTATGCACATCCATCTCAAAGTAATTGGAACACACCCTTTACTTGGAAACCTTGGCCATCTCAACCCCAAAACTAATCATGGCAACAAGGTTGGCAAGGACCTTATGGGATAAATCCACAATATCTTCAATATTTTCCTCAATATCCTCCATATCCAACTCCATGCTATCCCTACCATCCACCTCCATGCCAACCACAACCCCAACCACATCCATCTCAAAGATCCACTCCCACTCAACTACCTGTACCACCATTTCCGAAGCCAAACAACGAAGTAACTCAACCCACTTACAATGTTGAGGTACAATTATTCCAAACAAATCCTCTTGATGTGAATGGTATTGACCTTAGATCAGGAAAAATATTGCAAAAAAGAGATTCTCTTGATGGCATTGGAGGACAACATTCAAATGAGGAGACCAAAGAATCATGGGCTGCATTTGATGGAGAGCAAACATTAGAATCAAAGATTGAGAAAGTTCCATTATGCTTACCTCATATCCTCTATGTGTTCAAGAGAATAATTAGAAAAAAGAAGAAGATCTGAATGTCATGGAAGAAGAAGACATTGATCTAAATCAACAACTGAACCAAGGGTATCACAATTATATATTGAAATTTGGTTCCAGAGGGTCATTAAGATGCAACAACACACTCTTCTTCAACAATTCTTGATCTCATCTCAGTCAAAGAAGTTGGTCTCTCATATATTCAGCTACATGTCAAAACATATCTTTTGAGCCTACACACAATTTTATCTGTCATCTTGATGTGCACATGGCTCTATTTTAAGTATTCCTATACTTGAAAGATATTATGTTTTTTCAAGTAAAGTAAGAAAAATAAAATCTCAAGTGAAAACCTCCTTTGAGGCGCCTGAGATTGGATCATTGATTGAAAACCTCCATGTGGTATTTAATGGGTTGGGAAAAAAGAAGAGAAAAATAAAGGATCCCAAGTGAAAACCTCCTTTAAACCTCCTTTGAGGCAACTAGGAAGACCTAGTAGTTGAAAACCTCATTGAGGCAGCTAGTAGGCCTAAGAAAAAAAGAAAAAAAATGAAAAATGAAAAGGTAAAAATTCTTTGCTCTGTGTATCTCTCTCTAATGAATGCAGGTGCTATCCAACCTTTGCAAGCAACAAAAACAAGTTAGCAACAAAAGGAAAAATGTTGATCAAAAACCTAGTCAAAGAAAGTCAAACTTGGGCTTTCTCCCACTTTGCCCAAATGCTCCAACGGGACCAAGGCCATGTCAATTCATCACCCACATCCATTTCCCTGAGATTTCCCATCATTCCCAAGAATTTCCCACTCATTTTCCTCGTTGTCTTGAAGTGCTACAACAAAGTCTTGTTTTTCTACAGGATTGTCAAAATACAGAGGGCATAAATTGTTTTTACCATATCTCGAAAACCTTGCATCCATTGTCTGAGATGTTTTATGGGGAGATGCATAAGGATATTGGTAACATGCTCAAGAAATTTCAAAAAATTCCAGTGCACACTCTTCAAGAAATTCGCTGCCATCACCCACAACCATTTTTAATTTTTCTCGATATTTGTGCATCCATTAGCCAAGATTTTTTATGGGGAGATGCATAAGGATGATAGAAACATGCTCAAAAAATTTCAGATGAATCAAAATTTATCGTTTGAGAGATATGGATTAAGAAAGTTTTCTACGGGACTATCCTATAGTGCTACAGGACTAACCAAAATTGCTATAGGATTGTGATTGACATAGAGAGGGGTTAGATCCTATGTTTTCCTTTGGGGAATGAATAAATAAGTCTACCCCACACCTCCATCATCCACCCTCCACACCATTTAGTCACTTCTCCATCCAAAAATTCACCTCTGTCCATGAAAAATACCCATTTTTACCCCTTATTTCATTACTTTCACCACAACCAAAGCTTTTCATCCTTATCCATAGATTGATCATGAATTATTAGTGCTATTGGAGGCATTATGTGAAGAGTAATGTGATATTAGAAGGGTTTGTGTCACTGTTATAGGAAGACACAGTCTTGTAGCAGTTTGTGCAGACCCTATAGGACACAGTTGGAAGCACCAGATTAAAGAACCAACCATCATGAAGGAAATGGAGAGTCATTTCCTTGATTTTGAGCAGCTAAAGGACCCTTTTTCAACTGCTAATAGATTCTTGATTACCCAACAAGCATCAACGTCTGATCCAAAGAACACCTACATGAAGAAAGGACTTTGCATCATCGAGCTTCAGTCAACAAAAGAACATAAAAAATATATATATCTTTCTCAAGAAATTGCAGGAAGCAAAGAAGACAAATAAATGTCATCTCAGAAGACACTCAAAAATAGCCTCGCTTATGTCTAGATCTTCCATGCAACCATCAAAGGATCAACACATCAACAAGCAATCTATGACAACATGCACAAATGATGAATTAGGGTACCAATCAACACTTGCAACACAGTCTTTGGCTCCAACAACACTTGCAGAACAAGTCTTCAATACAAAAAGTCAACACCATTAAGCAGCTCCACAAGTAGGCAAGGTATGTAATTGAATCCTTTGGGCTTCATGAGTGCTATGTAATTGCTCTTTTCTATGTCTAAGTATCAGGGGTCAATAAAGGTAGCCATCCACAAGCTAAATTCTTCGCCAAACTCAATCTTTACCTAGCCTCGTTTTCATCTCCCACTAGCCTCATTTTCATCTAACTTTGTTTTCATCACCATTAGTCTCATTTTCATCACCCTCGACCTCCTTCAACAGTCCCCATCAAAATTGAAGAGTCAGATAGCCAACAAGAAAAGAATTTGGGCTAGGGGAAGAGAAATTGAGGAGGTCACCTCCCCCAAAGCCAAGTGTAAATAGACTACGATATCCATGACAAGGACAATCACTAGATCAAACCACATCTAAGAAACTAAAAGCACAAACAACCTTACTATAGGAGAAAACAAAGGTGCTACAGGAGAAAGATAGGGTTGCTACAAGAAGGAACAAATTTAGAAAAAGTGCTATAGGAGGAGGCAACAACATCAAAAGTGGTAGAAATAAGCCCCCAGGAACTCCAAGAGCTTGAAACACAACCTAACTTGGAGTCCTATTATAAATTTGTGAAGTAGGAAGGATTATTCTTGAGAAATTTGCAGGAACCCTCTTATTCGAATTGGAAATAGAGGGGAAAAATTCACATATGGATTTAGATTTCAAAATCAAAGAAGCTAGAGGATGTGGGACAACAACACCAAGTTTGCCCATCAAACTAGTATTAGGATCAGAGTGGCCGCCTAGAACAGGACCATCCATGGTTGAGTTCTATTCAGAAGAAATTTCCTCTACAAGTGCCTAAGACATCAAGAGGATACCAAATGACACCATGACAAAGGCAGGGAAGAGGAAGAAGGCTAAGTTGCTCAAGGGTGAGCAACAATTTCAATATGGGGGAGATTATGTTCTGCATAATTGTATGTTTTGTTAGGCCCATTTGATTATTTATCGACACTTAAAACATGTATTTGACCCCCTTACTTGCACATCATAGAGTTAATTCATAGTATTAATGGGTCCTTAGGAATTTGGTTTATCCTTGCTTATTATGTGCCTAATATTATTTATTTTTGCAGAATATTGAGAGAATATTGAGTAAATTTTGAAAGAGTTATTATAGGGACTTTCTCCTTACTACAGGATGGACCAAGATTGGATAATAAATGAACAAGATATTATGAAATTGATGAAAAAAATCTAGAGCTCCAATGATTGAGAAATTATAGGAATGTGCTCCTCGTCATTTACTAAAAATTCCTAGTGTTGGGAACTAGATCCACTTTTTGAGTGATTTTGGAGGGGAAAGTTGTCTCCTTGCAAGGAGAATTCTTCCTCATCAATTTGTATAAGTACCAATTCAAATTTTCCTCTAGAGGCATGTTTTTCTTAGTCTGCTTGTGGAGAAAACTTATTATTTAGTAGCTCCACTTTCATTTCTAGCAGGGATGTGCTTGGATTGATTCAAATAATGAAGCTTGGTGCCATTTTTATCTTCTAAAGCTGGGTTTCCTTCATAAGATTCTGAGTATCCTTGGGATTGGCCATCCCAGGAGCCTCAAAGCCTTCTTGTAAAATTTCTTTATTTTCTTTGAATGTTTTTTTCACTTGCATCCCTTATTTTTGCATTTAGTGTTCACGCCTAGCCCTCTTGTAAAATTTCTTTATTTTCTTTGAATGTTTTTTTCACTTGCATCCCTTATTTTTGCATTTAGTGTTCATGCCTATTTTATTGTAGGTTATATTGGTTAAATTGTTGAAGTGAGTTGTTTTCTAGGTTATTTATAGAGTCACAAGCATGATGCATCCTTAGAACAACTTTGAAAATTCATATTCAACATTGAACTACTTGGATTGGTTTACTAGTTCACAAATCTAGAATTTTTGGAAGTCCTTTTGTAGCAAACAGTAGTAAGTTTCTGCTACTTTTTAGAACGTGTTAATGAACTTCATTTGAGTTGATTCTAGTTGGATTGGGTCATAAAAACATTCAAGCTAATAAGAAAATTTACCCCATATCATTTGCACTTGATTATGTTAGGAATTTGGTAGGTTAACTAGCTCACTAATTCTTGAATTTTCGTTTTTTGTAGTAGTAATTTTCCGTTATTTTTTAGCACATGTTAACAGGGGTATTTTTGAGTGACTCCACTTGGAATGGAGTCTTAGGACATCCTACTTAATAAAAAAAATGGTCCCATCTCATTTGCATTTGATTTTCTTAGGCATTCGACAAGTTATTTCGAGGAGTAATAGTCCTGTAGCAATCCTGTAGCACGTGTAAACTTGACCATATTTGCTCCAAAAGCTTGGTTTTTGTCTCTTAGGCTTGAATCGTGATCCCTAGGATCTGAATCCATGATTGAGTAAGACCAAAGGCCTCTTAAGCCTTGCCTCTTCACCTTTGCAATTCACCTCTGCAATTTGGGTTAGTGGACAAATTTATGAATTGGATAGCAAAATAATGATTTTCTTGATTGCTGCATCTAATGAACTCTGTCAATGGATCTAAACTCTTTGGAATACATTGATTGATTACATTCTCTTTCCTTCATGCAAGTTAGATTAGTTTTCTTTCTCTATTCTTAAGCGATGGCTTCTATTTCAAGCATTGTTATTTCCATTCCATATACTAGGTTTATTTTCAATGCAACATTTACATTTTACTAGCTTAATGTTTACATTTTAGCAAGTAGTATAGCCTTTAATTTTTTGCAATTAGGATTAGCACTTACATTTGAGCGAACAACATTTCTATTTCTTGCAATTAGGGTAACATTTTCATTTCTGCAACTAGTTTAGGTTTGATTTCATGATATTCACTTCGTTGCATCAGATCAACGAAAGGACACATTGGATGTTGCACATATAGTGCTGACACCTCTTAAGTTTGTACGAACCCTGGGTTGATAATTTAATTCGATAGCCTTGGGAGTTGCAACATGCTTGTTGCAATACTGGGGCTCATCAACAGGTTCAAGGGAGCCTCCAACTATGTCATTTGGAAGCCTAGGATGTCTTTCCTTCTGGATGAGCATGGCTTGAAGACCTATGCAGTCAATGTGGTAGCAGTTCCCCACGACCCCGATTAGCAGAAGGAGTACAAGAAAGAAATGGTTAAGGCAAAGAGGATGATTTTGGATGGACTCTGAGATCATCTAGTCTCACACGTGGCAGACAAAGGGATGACCAAGGAGATGTGGGATGCTTTGTATGAGCTATTACAGAGTTCTTCTGAGCAGCGGAAGATGTTTCTCCAGGAGAAGCTAAGGAACACCAAAATGCAGAAGAGCGAGAGCATATATGCCTTTCTTAGTTAGATTCAGTAAGTCCGAGATTAGCTAGCAGCCATTGGGGAGGTGCCCCAACCTACAAAGCTTGTACGATTGGCACTAAATAATGTCTTTAAGGACTGACAAGTATTTGTCCAGATATTTTGGGCAGAGACACCCACTCAAGTGGGACATGATGTGGTTTGATCTACAACACAAGGAGTTGATGCAGGCTTTATTAAAGAGTACTATCAGCGGCAACAGAAGTAAGGGATTGAAGAGTGAGGAGGAGAATGTGACACTAGCATCTAAGCGTCCTAGTCAGGGGTAGGAGGAGCATAGAGAAAATGACCTGTTAAAGGTCAAGTGCTTCAGATGTGGTGAGTTCGGTCACTATAGTACACAGTGTCCTCTTAGTAAGAAGGACAAGACGGAGAAGCAGGACTAGGCAACAACGTTTGTGCAGATTGACAAGTTGTCCTCCAGGCTGGAGGAATAGTTTACCATGTTTGCAGTCATACCTCTAGAAGAGAGGTGGAGCGATTTGGAGCTTTAGTCCTAGAGATTGCGAAGATTGGGCACGGTCCATTGCAGAGTCCACCTCCTGGATCATTACATGTCTACGGGGGGGGGCATAGCATTCAGTAGCAGTATGGATCAATGTCAGAGATGTAGTCAGATTCAAGGGTGATAGTTTCAGACTAGTAGTAGTCAAATACTGAGCGCAATGCAGTGTTGAAAGTACAACAGGTGGCTCAGTGCAGAGTTGGCAGCAATGTAGATTCTTCAATGACAGGGCAGAGGCTAGTAGCAGTCATGATTTGGAAAATAGATGCATCATACTCAACACAATCGATTCAGTATTTTGGATGCTTCTTAGCTGCAGTCGTTGCAGTAGCAACAACAATATATGAGAGGGAGTTGCAATGCAGATGCAGGGTTGGCAGCAATATGGCAGTGTCAACAAGAACATAGAGGCAACATCAGAGTTGCGCAGTGGTTGGTGAACAATGGTACACAGTCATAGTGGCCAGACATCAACAACGTGACAAAGGGTGGTATAGATATAGGGTGTTGTGACAAGTGGTACGACACTAGAGTTGAGAGAGAACACCTTCCTTGCTGAGAGGTAGTGTTAGTTTTTGTAGCATCAGAGGTGTTATAGTCTCGAAACTTTGTGGAGAGGGTAGCACACATGAGATCTCCATATCCTAGAAATTGTTTCTGGAAATTCCACCTAGAAGTGTCTCAAATAGATTATTAATTGATTTCTAAATATTTACCAAGTCTAAACTTAGGGAATATGGTTAATTAATCAGTATTAATTGAGATAAGGTGAGAATTCTCTAGAAACTCACGCAGATCGACTGGGAAATAATATGGACCTTTGATTAAGTTTTAATCTTGGTCGTTGGAAGTCCATTAGGAGGTTATAAGAGGATGTTTATGGGTGGATGGAGAATACGCTCGTGGGATTCGATTTCTTTGGAAGTTTGATTTCCAAATAGTAGCAGCAGTTGCCAGAAAGCCAAAGAAGGAAGCAAAAACAGTGAGGGGCAGAGACAGTGAGGCCAGAGGAATATTTTCTAGATCCGATGAGTGCACTTGCAGAGAGGAAGAAAGAGCCGCGGTGAGGTTTTGTTAAATTTAGATAACACTGGTTTTCTATGCTTGATGCACTTTTACTTCAATCTTTCATAGGCCTAATATAAGATAGCAATCACATAAATTTGAGAGTAAAATGCTGATAGAACACAATAATAGATCAATAGAAGACGAGCCAAATATAGATCAGATTTACAATTCCTTATGTCCAGCAAAGATATGAGATATTGTTGCGTTACGACGGTCAGCAGGATGCTTCCACCAACAAAGTCTTTCACGGTCAACCAACACTTTCATGTGTCATACCCACAACCTTCTAAGACAGCTCATCACAAGTCAACGCAAGTCAAACTAGGGACAGTGCAGAGATGTCAACGCAGGCAACTTTAGAAAAGTCAATGCAGCAAACTAGGGCTTCGGTCAAACAACCCATAATTCCTCGATTTTAGTGCTGAGTTGTACAACCTCCTAAAATCAGAATTTCTGCAGAATATTGAGGTCAAACGAACAAGGGTTGACCACGATCAACGTTGGTCAATGCTACAGCAGAAAATACCTAAACAGATTAGCACAAAAAATAGAAGCTTCGCTCCACACGTGTGAGAAGAAAAAGGCCTCCAAAGGCTATCAAACCAATCAGATCAAAAAGAGAGAATGTGTGATGAGATGATGAGAAAATGACCTCCAATTCTCTCCAATTTATATCCATCATTGAGGGTGTGTGACACATCTCTTATGCATGTGGGATAAATCTGGTCGACCTTGTACATGTGGAAAATAAATTCAAAATCAATTTTATGGTCATTCGATCAAGATGATCTTTAGATCAATCTTGCACCTCTTCGCAACAGGAATCCAACAAAAATATTACCATCGTCATATGAGCAGTGCAACACGGAGTTTGGATCTAGATACCCAAAATTAACACTCCCTCTCAACTAGGGAGAACTCCATCTGTCCACAAGTTCCATCCATCATGTACCAAACCAAACATCGTGCGTCATCCTGCTGTTACTTGCTTTGTTGGCTCTTTATTTCAGAACAAAAGGTGAGTCACAAATACATCACACACAGCTGACTCGAAGTCAGCTTAGAGGTAAAAACATCTCTTGGAATCAAAAGAGTCTCTTACTAACCCGAAGTTAGTTTACTGACCCGAAGTTAGTTTAGAGGATAAAACCTCATCATACTTGATCCTAGATCAAGGTGTTGGACACGTGCCATCCTAGACATGGAGAGTACGGCAATCTCCGATGCGTCCATCGGTCTTGCTATGGTCTCTATCCACATTTCCCACCTCGTTGGCCAAATGAGAGGTATTTCCCATGAGTCTGAAACTCCATGGGTAGGATGCGTGCGGGGCACAGATTAGAGAGAGGCAAACCAACTCAATATCATAACAGTGTGGCAGAATCACCACAAGGTTCGACAAGCTTAGTCTCGTGAGTGCTTATAGCTCCAAGAAGCTATCCCCAAGCCCCCTGGAGATCCCAGAGCTCATAGTCCAACTCTAGTAGGACCCTTAGAATAGGGTGTTTCCACGATTCCAAGCTTCTCACGGAAGGTTAGGAACTTGACAACCCAGGGACTTTGTGAGAATATCCACGACCTGCTCATCAGTTCCCATATGATCGAGCCTTACGGCGCCTCGTTGTACCATATATCGGATAAAGTAGTACCTGATATCAATATGCTTGGATTGATTGTGGAACATGGGATTCTCAGAAAGACGAATCCTACTCTGGTTATCACAAAGGATAATGGTGGTATGTAGCACATGCCCGAACATCTCACTGAAGAGCTTTCACAACCAAACAGCTTCACAACAGGCCATATTGGCTGCAATGTATTCAGCTTCAGCGATGCTCAAAGCCACTGACTTCTGCTTCCTGCTCATCCAAGATATCGAAGCAGAACCCAAGGTGAAACAACATCCAAATGTGCTCTTGTGATCCACCACACTGCTAGCCCAATCGCCATCAGTATATCTATGGAGTCTCAAACTCTCAGAAATGTATCTCAGCCCATGATTGATTGTGCCCCGAAGATATCTCAACAGATTCTTGGCACCAATCCAGTGAATGTGATGAGGTTCAACCATATGTTGACTCAAAGTGTTCACTGCAAAACATACGTTCGGACGAGAGTTCACTAAGAACATCAGGGCCCCTACGAGTTGTCGATACTCGGTAGGATTTGCTAGCATGGGCCCAACAACGTTTCCACTCAACTTCTTAAAGTCGAGTTCCATCGGTGTTGACACAAACTTACAGTCCACCATTCCAAATCTTTCCAGCAGCTTCACAACATATTTTCCTTAAGAAAGGAAAATCTTGCCTGGCCTCTGCCAGACCTCCGAGCCTAGGAAGTAGTGCATCAGTCCTAGGTCTTTCATCTCAAACTTGGAAGCTAGCTCCCTCTTACATTAATGAATGAGAGGGTCAACACTTGTCAGGGAGAGATCGTCCACATAGAGAACCAGATGAGAGGCCTTTCTCTATCAACCTTAAAATAAAGGTTCGTATCAACATTACTTCGAGTGAAGCTCAGCTTCATCAACTAGCTATCTATCCTCTTGTACCAAGCCCTGGGGGCTTGCTTCAACCCATAGAGGGCTTTCTTCAACCTGCATACATAGGTGTCTCTATCTCGGACTTTGAACCCCAGAGTTTGCTCCACATACACCTCTTCCTTTATAGATCCATGCAAAAAGGTGGTCTTCACATCCATCTGATGTAGACTCCATCCTTGAGTAGCAACAAGGGCAATAATAGATCAAATGGTGGTATAGTGGGCCAAAGGTGAAAATATATCATCATAATCTATGCCTACTTTTTGAGAGAAGCCTTGGGCAATGAATCTTGCCTTGTACTTTTTAGCACTTCCATCAAATCCATGCTTGATCTTATAGAGCCATTTCGAGGTGACAACAGATTTGTCCTCCGGTCTTGGGACCACTTCCCAGACATCATTCTTCATAATGGACTCATATTCTTCATGCATAGCATCCTTCCAAACTTGATGCTTTACGGCTTCTTCAAATGATCCAGGCTCAGATTGTACTATCGTACTCATGGCTACTAGATACGCTTGGTATCTCTTCGGCTTCTTGCTTTCACGGAATGTCCCCCTTGAGGCAATATGTCTCTCGACATCTTCTAGAGTATCCCTAATCCATGAGGGTCTTCTCTTATTTGAAGGAGGTGGATCAATGGGATCCATAGGTTCTTCAACATCAGGGATCAGGTCATCCTTCAATTCTTCCAACTTCCCTGCTTCTTCATCTTCTTTCTCTTCCTTGGAGCTAGGAATATTTCTTACTTTCTTGAGGGAAGCATCTTCATCGAAGGTGACATCGTGGCATATCTCCACTTCTCTTTGACCATGCACATAGATTCTATATGCCTTCGAAGTTTCATTGTAGCCCACAAACATTCCCTTCTTTCTAGAAGCATCCATCTTGCTTCTCTTTTCTTTCGGCACATGAAAGTAAACAGGACAACCAAGAACTCTAAAATGAGAAACATAGGGTTTCTTACCAGAGAAGACTTCTTCGGGAGTTTTGGAGTCCAAAGCAGAATGCAAGCATCTATTTTGAACATACACAACAATGTTTGTAGCTTATCCCCATAGAAACTTCGGAAGACCTTGGTCACATATCATGGCACGAGAAGCTTCCATAATGGTCATGTTCTTTCTTTCAGCAACACTATTTTGCTCAGGAGTGTACGTTGTTGTGGTCTCCCCCTTAATGCCAGCTTCTCTACACAAGTCATTAAACTCATTTGACTCGTACTCAGTCCCATTTTCGGTCCTCAAAACTTTGATTTTCTTCTCGGTTTGATTTTTCACCAAGGCCTTGACGGTACGAAACCATTTGAATGCTCTGACCTTCTTCTTCAAAAAATATATCCAAGTTTTACGGGAGAAGTCATCTGTAAAAGTCATGAAATAGGAACATCCTCCCAAGGATGTCACAGGAAGCATATCAGATAAGTTAGAATGTATCAACTGCAAGATATCAGTTGTCTTTTTGACACTTGAGGGGAATGGTCCCCTTGTATTCTTCCCTTCGGCACAACCCTGACATATACCTTCATGATCATCTCTCAATTCGGGCATCCATGTCACCACCTTCCTTGCTTCGAGAAGGGCTTTGTAATGAATGTGTGCAAACCTCCGGTGCCATAACTCTGTTTAAGAGTTGTATCACATGTCATAGCCCCCAATGGACTTCCTCCAACCTAGTAGAGTGTATCAATTCTAAAACCAATAGAAAGAGCTTCCTTGAAGTTCTTCTTCCAGATAAGTACCTTTCCATCAACGAATGCCACCTTACCCCCTTTGTCTTCCATTGCCGAAATGGACACAAGGTTCTTCTTTAAATTAGGTACATACAACACATCTTGTAATCAGATGACTTGACCTTGAGATAAATGGAGGGTCACATTCCCTGCCCCTTTCACGGGATAGGTGGCATTATCTCCAAGGATAATTTCCATATTAGTATCCTTCTCAACCAAATCAGAAAGGGCTTCTTTATAATCAGTGAGGTGCCTTGAAGCACCACTATCAATTAACCAGACATCCAGGGTGTTGGGTGGAGATGCAGCAAAGAGGGAAGATAAAAGAATAAAATTATTTCTCTTATTGTCAACAACATTAGACTCATCGTACCTGGAATTTCTTGACCTTTTGAAAGGTTGCCCATTTCCATTACGATCAGAGGGGGCCTTCCTTTTTCCTTGGAACCTGTTGTTTTTGCCATTCCTTCTCGAGCTGTTGTTGTCATCATCCCTTCTATTAGGGCACTCTCTTGCATAGTGACCAGTCTTGTTACAAGTGTAACATTTTCCCTTCCTTCCTTTGGGCCTTGCTCCACCATGGTTTTGATTTCTTGGGCCACCATGGTTCCTCTTCTTTGCATGAGCGGCGAAGGCAGTAGGGTCACTTCCATTACCATTAGAGGCATACTATATCATTCTTGTTTCCTCTTGAGTGCATCTCGTCAATATTTCATCAAAATCGGGAATCACATTATTATTGAGAATAGTGGTATTGAATACATGCAAATCATAGGGGAGACCTCCAAGTGAAATAAGAACCATCTCTCAATCAGAGATTTCTTCCCCAATAGCTAGGAGGTTATTCATGATTTCAGTGAGCCTCGTAAAATAGGATTGAATAGATTCATCCTTACCCTTCTTGATATTCTTCAATTGATCCTTGAAGAAGAGGATTTGATTAGCATTGCTAGCCTTGAACATGCTCACCAGCTTATCATACATCTCCTTATGAATAGAATCCTCGATAATCATCTTTGCTTTGATTTCCCCTTTTCTATACTTCGTCTTCGTGGCAACAACTGTATTTGATGGAGGCTCTTGAATATTCCCTTGTACATAGTCCATGACATCTTGATCTTCTAGCGCCAAATCCAAGGACATCTTCCATGCATGATAATCAGAGTTATCAGTCAATTTATCATAAGCCTTGAAACCCTTGTAGGATGAGGAGGCCATTTGTCCTTGATAGGATTTCTTCTTTCAGAGATAGCTTCTAACACCAGCTTGGACTCTTGGACTTTGCCTTCACCTCAGCTCTGATTCCCTGTTCAATTTAGATAACAATGGTGTTCTATGCTTGATGCACTTTTACTTCAATCTTTCATGGGCCCAATACAAGATAGAAATCACATAAAATTGCGAGTAAAATGTTGATAGAACACAATAATAGATCAATAGAAGACAAGCCAAATATAGATCAGATTTACAATTCCTTATGTCCAGCAAAGATATGAGATATTATTGTGTTACGGCGGTCAGCAAGATGCTTCGACCAGCAAAGGCTTTCACGGTCAACCAACACTTTCATGTGTCACACCTGCAACCCTCTAAGACATCTCATCACAAGTCAACACAAGTCAAACCAGGGACTGTAGAAATGTCAACACAGGCAACTTTAGAAAAGTCAAAACAACAAACTAGAGCTTCGGTCCAACATCCCAGAATTCCTCAATTTTAGTGCCCAATTGTACGACCTCCTAAAATTGGAATTTCTGCAGAAGATTGAGGTCAAACGAGCAAGAGTTGACCACGGTCCGTGGTCAACGCTACAACAGAAAAGACCTAAACAGATCAGCGTAGAAAATAGAAGCTTCGCTCCACACATGTCAGAAGAAAAAGGCCTCCAAAGGCTATCAAACCAATTAGATCAGAAAGAGAGAATGTGTGATGAGATGATGAGAAATGACCTCCAAGTCTCTCCAATTTATATCCATCAATGAGGGTGTGTGACACATCTCTTAGGCATGTGGGATAAATCTGGTCGACCTTGTACATGTGGAAAATAAATTCAAAATCAATGTTCTGCTCATTTGATCAAGATGATCTTTAGATCAATATTGCACCTCTCCGAAACAGGAATCCAACAAAAATATTACCATCTTCATATGAGTAGTGCAACATGGAATTTGGACCTAGATGCCCAAAATTAACAGGTTTACGTAGGAGTTGCAAATAAGTCTTTAGAGAGAATTTCGATTTTATTGGAGGAAGGGTCGTTTCAGGTGCTAGTGGCTAGAAGAATTTCTAGAGAGCCAAGCCAGAGGACTCCAAACCAACAACAGTTAGTCAGAAGCAAATCAAAGGCAGTTCCTAGCCAGGGTCTTTCAGGCCTGCGTATAGGGTTGAAGCAGGGGCCATGAATAGGCAGTTGGGAAGCTAGTTCGATTGTCTTGATTGAGCTAGGATTACCTGTGTGGGTGAGAAAAATTCCTCTCAATATTTTTTCCAATATATTCTCTGCAGGATTGCCAGTTTTTGGCATCTAGATTGTACTCAAAATTTTTCACTATAGCATAATAATAAAAACCTTTATTTGCTGCACTGGGTTTCCCAAGTTGGGTTTTTCTAGGGACATTTGTCCAAAAATAATTGTGTTAATTTATGTGTGTGTGTGCTAGTATGTTATCAGTTTCCAACGCTATTTTCTTCTGCAATTTATTTGTTAAGGTTGCACTGTGAATTATTTGATATTTGTCATAGCAGATAAATTGTTAAATTAATTAACAATTAGAAAAATATTTTTCAGTTGCTGCAATAGGATTTCAATAGTAAGTTGAAATTTTCACAAAAACGCGAACAAGTATTATCACTTCAGTATCCCTCAGTCTTTGATAGATAGATTTGTGCCAAGAAAAGCACTTGTTCGTTGGTCTTGATACACATAAATGTGGCCTGAATTCCATTTGGAGATGTAGAAGAAGGATTCACAAGAATAAGACAAGAAGCCAGATTGTTTGAGGTTTATTTCTTCACTCAAAGATTCGTATGCAATTAGTTCATTGGTCATAGGGTTTAATCCTTGTTTTTAATTTTGATGCCTTAAAGAGGGCCCGTTGCCACACAATCTAGCAGGGGTGCTAGGAGTGGTGCCTAAGGGACAATAACTAGACCAAATGACAACAATGGGACAAAGACCCACTATCACCTCAATCAATGTCCCCTACTCTTTACAGACTTTCACCAATGGGAGGAGTCTCGGTATAAGGAAATCACTTGGATGATAGGATCAATAGCAAAGTATATTGTGATTCCCAAAGCCCATTAAAAGGAGAGACACAAATAATGGCTTAGTTACTTCAAAGAGAAGCTAATATCCAAGAAAGACCTAATGTTGGAAATCTTAAAAATATGTAATTGCTTTCAAGGCGGATGATGCTAAAGTTGAGAGGACTAGGTTGCGTCCACACAAGACCTAGGTTTTAGGATTGATCATAAATGAGAGACACCGTAGGAGGACACTAGGTCAAAGTAGGGCAAAGAAGAAGGCCAAAAGAGATCAACCTCAATATGAAAACGACCTTCAAAGGCCACTAACCATAGATGTGAAAGATTAACTTCAAAGTTTGAGCTAGTGTTTGAGTTTTCTCTCAAACTTGTTGTGGAAATTGCCTCAAAATTTAAGGAACACTAGAGAAGACAACAACGCAGTAGCTTATCCACTTATTTTCTCAACGTCATCCTTCAAATGAATTTCACAGAAGACCCTAGCTAACCGTCCAGGGTTAGGGTAGAAATTTGAAAAAAGGTGAAAGGAAGAAGTTTGGGGTTGATCATCTAGGATTAGGTCCAATGCCTAGTCATTTCGAAGAAACGAAGTTAAGACTTGCTTTGATGAATGAATTTCGCTCTATCAAGGTGACTTATGCAGCTTTTGTTAACCTTAGGAGGAAGCAGCTCGACTACAAGAGGTATTTATACTTCATTTGAAAAGAAATTATGGAGTTTCGAGGATGCAAGATAAAACAAGCCTCTAGGAAGATTCATTCACATGTCCTATTGAGTAACACATGCAATACTTCAATAATCCAGTGCCTCTCATGAATTTTCATCAAAGTAGGGCACAAACAAGATTATGACAAGATATCCCATATATTAGACCTGTAACAACATAAAGATATAACATTAAAAACACACAAGGAAATGTGAATACACACATCCATCACAATTGCATTTAGAAGCTCCAAGATAAGATAGCGAAAATCTCAAACATCAAAATGCATTAATAACATCCAATTTTGTCCATCAATTGCAGGTCTGAATTCTTTTATAAGAGAAAATCCCAATCCAAATGATGATGAGTTATAAATGAGGATCTCCTATTTATATGAGCCTTTAGGAGTTTGATTTGGTCTAATTAGCCTATTTTAGACCCTAATCAATATTTTAATGTGAAAATAACAACCCTATTGGTGACAAGCCCACCAAACAGCTGAAAAGTAAAAAATAATCCTTCCTAGCAAGGACGAACTAATAGGATAATGGTGCAAAGGGTGGTTGGAAGGCCAAGATAAGTCCTCCATGTGCCATGATGAAGAGGAGGGCTTCCAAAATAATGACTAAGGGGGTGGTCCCTTAGTTTCCAAGCAAACCATCTTTGGTGCTGCCAAGTGGCTGTGGGGCACAATCAATGGACTCATGGGTCTCTAATTAGATCAAACATGTCAATGCTCCATCAATAAGGGCTAGAATGATGACATAAGCCCTCCCGTGTGTTGATTTATGGTAGCATCGGATGTGCTCTAGCCTTGTGATCTTGTATATAGGCTAAGACACACATATTCCATAATACACAGAAAGGATTTTGGAAAATTCCACTTAGAGATGGTTTAATTAAATTAATTAATCATTTTTTAATGTTTTCCTAAGTTTAAACTTAGGGAAACTGATTAATTATAGGGTATTAATTAAACCAGATGTGAATTTTCTAGATAAAGTCATGGATCAACTCTCAGTTAATCATAGCCCTTGATTATGATTTAATCTTGGTCGTTGATGAGTCAGCGGAAGATTATAAAGGAGAGCTCGATGGGCATTTGGAAAACACATCAGACGGAGAAAGAGTCTAGAGATCGATTTCTTCAGTCGAAGGAAAGATCGAAGTCATTCTTGATTGCAGAGGTGGGAAGGTGAAAGACATCTCGAGTTGGGTTTTTCTGGGGACAATTGTCCAAAAATAACGATGTCTATGTGTGAATACTTATGTTATTTCTTTCATGTTGTTTATCGTGAAGTCTGTAGCATATTTTGTTTTGATATTTAACACAGTGAAATGTTAAATAATTGTGTTGAGAATGCAATAGAAGAAATATAATTAGTAGCTGCAATAGAATTCTACATTATAGAATTTTCAGATGGTATCAGAGTTGTCAAATCCAAAGGAAGCAAGGTCATAGAGGAGACTACGCAAACCAGAAGCTTCAGAAGGGATGCAACACAGAGAAAAGAAAGCATAGATAAGTATGGTAGACTTAGATGTTTTATCCTCGAGGTTAGAAGAGGATTGTGCATGCTTGTCAAGTTCAGCATCTATAGGAATCTGGTATATTGATAGTGGGGCTTCAGCTCATATGATTGGAGTACGAGAATATTTCTCGAGCTATAGGGAGGAGTAGATGAACTTCCAAATCACTATGGGGAATAGCACGAAATTCACTCCAGTTGGGAGAGGAGCCATAGTGTTTCAAACGGAAGTTGGGACCAGTGTCAAGGTCACAGATGTACATGTGTCGGGGCTTGGGATGAATTTAATCTCAGTATCCCATTTGCAGGACAAAGGGTATGACAAACACTTTAACGTGAAGAAGGTATATGTCAAGCACCCAAGTTGGAAGCAAACAAGGTAGATCGGAGTTAGAAGCAACAGACTATACATGTTGCAGCTTGAATCTCTGATGGCACTAATCAGTAGTAATCTTGAAGACAAGAAAGGGTTGAACAAACTTTGGCATAGAAGAATGGGGCACTTCCACCATGGTGCATTGAAGATGCTCAGAGAAACAGTTGATGGGGCCCCTATTCTCAGCACAGAGCATGATGATATATGCCGAGGATGTGTACTTGGGAAGTACGCTAAGGCAACCTTTCGTAGAAGTGAAAACCGAGCAGCAAGCATATTAGGACTGATACACTCAGATATCTATGGACTTATGTCCACTAACGCTCTCAAGGGTGGCAAATATTTTGTCACATTCATGGATGATCACTCCAGGAAGACCTGGATCTACTTCCTAAATATTAAAGATGAAGTCTTTGAAAAGTTGAAAGAATTCAAGGCTCTTGTTGAAAATATTATGGGGAAGAAAATCAAGACATTGCGGTCAGATAATGGTGGAGAATGCATAGATGGAGACTTCACAAATTTCTGTGCAAAGGAGGGCATCAGGAGGGAGTGGATTGCGCCATACAATCTTGAATAGAATGGTGTGGCAAAACGGAAAAATAGGACAATTGTAGGTGCAACCAAGGCCAGGTTATTTGACCTTGATTTGCCCAAATATTTATGGGTTGAAGCCTGCAACACAACAGTGTACATCTAGAACAGGACTCCTCATAGAGCATTAAGGAAGAAGACTCCCGAAGAGGTTTTTACAGGGAAGAAATTGGAGGTAGGGCAACTTCTTATATTTGGTAGCATGGCACACTGTCATGTACCAAGTGAGAAGAGAAGCAAGATTGATCAAACTGTAGAAAGGGGGTATCTTTTAGGATACAGTGAAACCTCCAAGGCATATAGGATTTATATTCTTAGCAGTAGGAAGGTGGTGATAAGACGCGATGTTAAGTTCATGGAGGATAGAGCTTTTTTAGAAATCGCGTGATATGCCGGCAATGGATCAAACTGTAGAAGTTCCTTTGATCCAAGAGCAGCAGGGGCACCAAGAAGAACAGATAGGAAGATAGACTTTGGTACTTAGTACAGGTACTAACATTTTCACAGAAGAAGATCAAGAGGATACTCAGTCTGAGGAACAGCTAGATTAGGAGGAAGAGTTGAGAGAGCAGCCTTCCACCAATGGTCGAATCAATGGGGAAGCTCAACAGATACTGATGGACGCATAGAACTTTATTGGGACTCCCAGGAATGGGAAGAGATAGCGTAGACCTCCTGACAGGTACTAGGCCTTGGTTGCCCAAGTAGAGGAACCTTCCAGCTTCTAGGAAGCTGTTCAACACTAGGTATGGGTAGATGCCATGATAAAGGAGTATGCTTCTATCATTGCAAATGATGTATGGGAAGTTGTGCCCAGACCTGAGAGTAGATCAGTTGTTGGATCACGATGGATCTACAATATCAAATATGTTGTCGATGGTAGCATAGAGAAATATAAGGCGAGGTTCGTGGCAAAAGGGTATGCTCAGAAGGAAGGCATTGAATATGAAGAGACCTTCGCACCAGTTGCCAGATATACCTCCATCTGGACTGTCGTATCCTTAGCAGCGCAGATGGGATGGGAGATGGGAGATTCATCAAATGAATGTCAAGACGACGTTCTTGAATGGAGAGATTGAGGAAGAGGTATATATCGAACAACCAGAGGGTTTGAGACTCATGAAAGGAAGTCTCATGTATGCATATTGAAGAAAGCCCTGTACAGGCTCAAGCAGGCTCCGAGAGCATGGTGTGGTCGGCTAGATAGCTATTTGCAAAAGATGGGGTTTGTCAAGAGTGACGCAGATCCCAATATTTACTATTTACTGGTAGAGGATGAGCCATTGGTATTAGTACTATATGTAGATGATCTGTTTCTCACTGGATCATCTAGGCTCATCAAGGATTGCAATTGGAATCTAGAAGTTGAATTCGACATGAAGGATTTGGGGTTGATGTATTACTTCCTAGGATTGGAAGTCTATCAGAAGAATGGAGATATCTTCATGGGGCAGGAGAGGTATGCCTTGGAAATTTCGAAGAGGTTCAGAATGCAGGATTGCAGGCCCATGGCCACACCTATGATCACCAATTGGAAGAATATAGATGCATTAGAAGACGCAGAAGTAGACCCCACCTTATATAGGCAGCTCATCGGGTCATTGATGTATCTGGTTAACACTAGTCATTGATGTATCTGGTTAACACTAGACCAGAGATTTTCTTTGTTGTCAACACTCTTAGTCAGTTCATGGTGGAACCCAAAAGAGTGCACTAGGCGGAAACAAGGCACATGTTGAGGTATGTGCGAGGAAGCTCAGTGGATAGAAAAAGTACCTCTGGGTACTGTTTCAGAGTTGGATCGGGAATGGTGTCTTGGTGCAGCATGAAACAAAAGTTAGTATCATTGAGCACAATTGAAGCAGAGTACATGGTAGTGAGTACAACTACATGCGAAGCCATCTGGCTTCAGAACTTCTTGTGAGTCTATTCAGGAGCAGGATGGAATCGACTAGCGTTTACTGTGACAACCAGAGTTGTATCAAACTCTCTGAAAATCCAGTATTTCATGATCGGTCCAAACATATTGACATCAAGTGTCATATTATCAGAAACTGTGTTCAGTGTGGGGCAGTACAACTCCAGTGCATTCCCACAGGAGAACAGACAGTAGATATACTCACAAAGGCTCTGTGGAGGATTAAGTTCACTCAGTTCAGAGAACAGTTCGGTATGACTGAAAATCCATTTCGGTAGTCAATGGATCTTCAGTGCAGTTGAAGGAGGGAGTTGCAGTACAGTAGCAGTTGGCAGCAACATGCAGAGTTGGCAGCAGTATAGTGGCAACATTTGTGCAATGTTGGTGAGCAGCATCAACAACACAACAGTAGACGTTACAGAAGTCATAGCAACACATAGAGTTGTATTGCTAGAGCACTTTCCTCGCTAAGAGGGAGTGTTGATTTATGGTAGCATCGGATGTGCTCTAGCCTTTTGATCTTGTATATAGGCTAAGACACATGTATTCCATAATAATGAGAATGGATTTTGGAAAATTCCACATAGAGATGCTTTAATTAAATTAATTAATCGTTTTTTAATGTTTTCCTAAGTTTAAATTTAGGGAAACTGATTAATTAAAGGGTATTAATTAAACCAGGTGTGAATCTTCTAAATAAAGTCATGGATCAACTCTCAGTTAATCATAGCCCTTGACTATGATTTAATCTTGGCCATTGATGAGTCAGTGGAAGATTATAAAGGAGAGCTCGATGGGCATTTGGAAAACACATCAGACATAGAAATAGTCTAGAGATCGATTTCTTCAGTCGAAGGAAAGATCGAAGTGATTCTTGATTGCAGAGAGGGGAAGGTGAAACATCTAGGAGGGAGAGGTTCTGAAGCATAGAGAGTACATGGAGAGAAGAGAGAATGGAGCCACATTAGCAGCGCAGAGATAGCTAAGTAGCAGTTATGCTGGGCCAGCACAGAGCAGAAGAGGGAGTTTCGATTTCAGTTGGAGAGGCAGCTAAGGGTTCATCCAGTATCTGGAGGACATTTCTGGAAGGGGAGAAAACTCTAGTCTCACCCAACAGTGAGCACCGAGGCAGTCACAACAAGCAGCAGCAGCAGTGACGTAGTGACAGCGTGGGGGACGCAGTCACTGCACAGAGATCACGCAGAGCTACTCAGTGTGGGTGCAGGTCAGTGCCGGAACTTCACTGTAAAGTGAGAATTGTCTCACTAGCCTATTCTCATGAGATTTCTTCAGGTGATTGATTGATAATTACAATCACACATTTGTACTTAGAATTTTTGCATAATAAATAAACCCTCAAATCTGTTGCACCGGTTTTCCCGAGTTGGGTTTTTCGGGGACAATTGTCCAAAAATAACGGTGTCTTTGTGTGAATACTTGTGTTATTTCTTTCATGTTGTTTATCGTGAAGTCTGCAACATATTTTATTTTGATATTTAACACAGTGAAATGTTAAATAATTGGGTTGAGAATGAAATAGAAGAAATATAATTAGTAGCTGCAGTAGAATTCTACATTATAGATTTCACACCGTGTCTCTCTGGATGAGACAAAACCCCATTTGGGCCCTAGATCAACTGCCAAGTTTCAGGGGCAAGTGTGTGGCTGATTGGAAAACATGGTTCAAGTACAACATCATCTTTGTATAATTGGGGCATGAACAAGCAATGTGTGGTGCTGAAGAAGCCCATGGAATGGAAATCAATGCTCAGCTATGGTGGAGGCCCATGGCTGTTCACGCTAACCCTACAAGCGCCATTATGACCCTCTAGATGGCTTAGACCTTGTATAGGGAGACCAAGTCCAAATGGAAACCCACCTACAATCCTTCATAAGATCTAATGTGTCTCCTCATCTTCCAGTACAACAATTCATTAATGCAATTGAGTAAAAAAGCTTGCAAACCAAGGGAAAAAGTGGACACTTTATAGTGGCATGCCCTTCTAAATGAGTTTTAGAAGGTACAGGTGTTTCCTTGCTTAACAGGACAAGTTAATAAAGTACCCTATTAGGTGGTTTCAACTTTTGAAGGAGCAATAGGTCCATGGTACATTCGTTAAATGACAGGTGTCATGTGAAATAATGGTGGAACAAAGTGGGGCAACAGGGAAGGCTCCAAGCCACATGCCATGGTACAAGGGTATCCATAATGAGGGAAGCCCACACATTGGGTGTATAGATGTAGGAAGGAGCAATAATGGTACATGAGTTACCTTGACCTTTGTTTTCCCACCCTTCTTCTTATGCCTTTTTTCCTTATATTAATTTTTCTTTCTTTTAATTGCTTGGGGCTCCAAGGGATGGGATAATGATATGTATGATAAAGAAGTGATTATCTCCTTAAGGTTGGGTTGTTCATCACGCACCATGGGTTGGGACAATCATGGGTTCCTTAATGATGCAGGGGGGGCAACCATGGGGGCCCTAGGAACGAGGGTGATGGCCATAATTATGATGATGATGATGACGATGATGATTAACATCCACTAAGACCAATGCGGCCTATCGAACCTCAAGAAAAGAAAAAGAAAAAGAATCTAAATGCGATTCTTCAAAATCTTGTTTCTATGATCAAAGATAAGGGAAAGAAGCGCTCCAGGCTCGCTATAGATGGGTTGGCTTAATAAGTCAATAAGATTAGAAGTGTGGCAGATGTTAGGGAATTGAGAGTGGATGTGAGTAAGAGTCAGGTAGTCTAAAAGGAAGTGCTTTTCATCTTTCACCTTTTTGGTATTGCAAATCTGACAGATTCTATCGTTCCATGAAGCCTTGGGAATATATCACCGCCCGGTCTCACTACGAAGCTCATGAGAATTAGTTCTTATCCTAGCGGTGTTCATTTTTTTTCTTAGTGTTGGTCAACACAGAGAGATAATTCTGGTTATCAAGGGTGGGGTTGATCACCTCCTTATAATATCGTAGCTTCCTTTTACCCTCCAGCGCCTTATCCTCCCACAACTTTTCCTTCAACTTGGAGGTAATAATATCTTTGATACTGTTGTAGCTCCTAGAGACAGCCTTGAGTTGCAAAAGACTAGTGCCTAGGACATCTTAAAATCAGAGGTTAAATGTAGACAATGTTAAAGATGCCTCTGACAGAATATGGATTAAGAGAATAATGGTTTTGGTGGTTCAGGAATGGAGAAGACCTTGGAGTCTTATTCATGTGAATTACCCTATACTGCGAGAGGGCTCAAGATGCTGTATCGCTGGATGGCTTTCAAATGGGCCAAGTATGAAACAATGAGCAGCGACTTTCAAAATATGTAGAGGTGTTAAGAAGGAACGGAGGAGGAGGAACCTGCGAGAGCCAGGTTTAAAAGGCTTAAGAATCTGTCTCCCATGAACTCAGAAGAAGCGGATGCAAGTGAAATATGACCAACAACAGAGGTTCGTGGAGCGCGAATTAAGGGAGCACCGCAAATTTAACACATGCACATTATACATACACGAATTCATGGATAAAAATGCTTACTATCGGCAACTACGTTACATAAATCATCAAAGCAGCAGAACATTGAAAGATGATTATACATAAACAGGAGATTACTGATAAACAAAGAGAATATAGCTACATACTACTCATTGCCCCATCTGGAATCCCAATAAACTTCGCTGTATATCATATTAAATTCAAAACAAATCTCCCAAATATGTATCTTAGAGCACAAGGAGCACAGTCATACAGAACTATAGCAAAAATTCTCCAAAATTCAAAACCTTTCTTTTATCTCTGGACTCTCTACATATATAGTTCTCTTGAGGGTTTTCGATCGGATCAAATTCCCATGATCGACCCAAACATGTGAAATCAAAATATCCTAACTAACTTACTGAGCGTGCATCAAGCAATCACTCCTGTAATCAGAAAATCAAAACAGAATTGGGTGAAATCGAGATTAAAAAGAAACTGCATAGTTGGCAACGAAGGCCAAATTTCGAAATCTTAAAAATGGGGCAGTGAGGAATGGCCATGAATAGGTGGGCAGTCTGACTTCCATCAATTGATTCCACCTGCTGTTGAAAGCCTCCACTCCCTTGTTCTCATGATTTCCACTAACCGTTATGGAACGATCAGTCATGTTGCGTGTGCCTCACTCTTTGACAGGGAGTTCTTGGGTGATTGAATAAATCATAACTGCGTTTGCCTCGCCAAAACCCATGCTGTGTTTGAATTACAAAACCAGAGACGAGATTTCGGAGGGGGCCTGTCCGGTTTGTGGTATTGGATTTGGGGGGGGGGGGGGGGGATGAAATCGCTGCAGGCTGACACATAGCTTTGGAGGCTATTTCTAAAATCAACCATTTCGGACCCCCCCGGTATTAACATTCGGAAGGTGGAGGGGGTGTGAAATAGATTGTGAGCCATCAGATGTGTGATAGGGAACGGAGATGAGGGAATGATGGTGGAGGTTTAGCGGTGGGCGGAAGGTGACGTGGCAAATGGAAGTGGGGCCTGCGCGCACATCGCAATCGGAGTGGGTTGATATGAGCAGCGGAAGGTAAGGGTTATACCTTGCGGGGAGTGATGTGCGGTGGGCGATGGATGACGTGGAGTGATTGAGATGGGGCTCGCCTGCAAATCACAATCGGAATGGGTTTGATATGAGCAGCGGAAGGTAAGAGTTATACCTTGCGGGGAGCGATGAGCGGTGAGTGGAGGGGTGACATGGCAAGGCGGACGTGGGGCCCAACTTACATTGCAGATCGCAATCATAAGGTTTTACATATGAGAAAGCGGGAGTAAAAGATATGGTTAGCAAAGTGCGAAGTGCGATGGCGGGAAGGCGACATGGCAAGGTAGAGGTGGGGCCCAACTTACATCACAGATTGCAAGTTTTAGTTATGATCAAGGTGATGTGCGATTGGCAATGGGCAAAGAAGTTGGTGGTGCGAAAAAGCAGATGGTAAGAGCTCTTTCACCTTTTGGTTGCGGGGCATCCTCCTGCCCCATTCTTGAAGTGTTTGGCCTTCACTTTAGCCACTCCCGCTTTTCATTAGCTTAACTTCTGATATGGCCTTATTCGCTCAAAAGAACCATAAGCCAACAATGGCTCCATTGGGGACGACGCACTCATTCGAGTGTGTTGAGAACTCGCAGACCACTTGCTTGTGTTTTATTGGGTGCATGGAGTCGCAAATGCATACTGTAAGCCTGAATTGAAACTACAACTGAGTTGTGCACTGCCAACTATCAAAACGGAAATCACTGCCGCACCCCAAAAAACTTGAATGTTGAAATCTAAACTATGCTGAAACTAGAAACTGAAACACACTTGAACTGAAAGTTGCAAAGCAATCTAAAACTAAACTCGAAATATGCTCATAAAACTGAGCTTATTTGCACACCTGCCTACCCTAATATGCTGGAATTACTGCTACTCTAAATGATACAATAATGCCAGTGTAACCAGGCAAGCAACTGCTCTAATAACTTTGTTCTTTCACTGTTTTTCACCAAACTTAGGAACAAACATGTTGATGGTATTTGATAGGAATTCACAACCTGATCTTTCTTGCAAGGTGCTTGGTAAACCTAAACGACAAAAAAAATATTGGAAAGTTATGGTGGCCTTGTGATGAATAATGTTTCAATATAGATAGCCACTAGATCAAGATACACTTGACCTAATTCTGAATATTCTGACCCAATCGATCCAACTTCACAACTTCGTACTGCACATGTGTTCTCCATGTCTTCAAACAACTTGGAACATGTTTGCATTTTATCTGATGAGTTAAGGCATAAAGGTAAAGAATCAAACTGAATTAATTATTCCTTTGTTTTAAACTTTGCCTCTTTGTTCAGCGGGTTTACTTCCACATCAACTGCAACATTTTGCATTTCTTCAAGGGTTGCAGTGTCCCTTTCTCTTATTTGGAATGCCATCCTTGGATTAAAGGCATTTGGGTAGTGCCAGAGAGCTACTCCTGGGGGTTGCCTTACATCATCAGGCATTGAATGATACACCTTATTGGACCTGGCGGAAAAATACTGTACTGTCTCCCGAGGCTGCTTTTTTAAATGTCCATATTCTTCTATGATAAGAAAGACATTTCCCATGATTACCCATCGACCAAGGAAAACTTGCATGAATTGATGAAAATTGCTCATGCTATTAGCTGGAAGATTCTCAAACCAATTTTTTACTTTACCTTGCCATGGTAGGACAAACATCTCGATACATGCATCACCTTCTTCCTTTACTGAAGACTGATTCCAAATTGCTGCTTTGCATGGGTCGTTCTTCTTGGAGATTAAAGGGTGTGGGCCCTTTTTCTGTAATGGCTTCTTTGAACTACTCTTTAGGAGGGTCGGGTAGTTTCAAGGGTCTAGACGTGGACTTCTCATTTTTGGGAAGATCATCTTCTTGCTTTGTGGAAGTGGATGCAGTGGCCTTATGAGGGGCCGACTCTTCTAATGGCTTTTTCCCCTTATTAGCAAAACTAGGAGGGGTTTGTTCTCTTGATAAGGACTCTTCATTTTGTTCTTGCATTCGGGTTCTCTTCCTGGAGGACCTAAGATCATACTTTTTGTGGAGTTGAGCTTTCATGAAATCCATGAACTGCATGCAGTAATTGTCAATATATCGGTCTTCTGGAGGGACTTCCTTTTCTTCTTGCTCCCCTTGCAGGGTGAGTTCACCTTGCTCATCATCAAAGTAAGTGAGGAATTGATTCTCTTGGCTGTCTATGACTACCTCGACCCGTTCCTCCAACTCTACTTCCAAGTATAGAGGAGGTTGGATGTGATCTTGCTATTCCTTCCTTTCCTGCTACAACAACTGTAGAGGGGGCTTTCGGTATTGTGGGTTAAACCCATCGTTAGGAATTATTTGGTTGGAACGAGCAGGGGAATTCTTGGCCTCCAATTCAAGCTTAGCCAACATATTTGAGAGGTTCTTGATCAACTTATTCATTTCTTCCATTCTATACTCTTGTGATTCCCTCTGCTGATTTGAAGTAGAAGCCTCCTCCCTGTTTTTTCTTCTGGCTTCATGCTCTGTCTTCCCCTTGAATTTACCAGTAGAAGCAGAGTTTGCTTCTACCTCCAATGCATCAGTCTGGATCTGATCCATAGATGTGTATTTTCTTTCTCTTAGGGTGAACTCAGACTTTGGTTTGAAAACTCCTGCGAAGACCACCTTAGTAGTTGCTTGGGGTGGCTTTATTTCAGCAGGGAGATTATTATAGAGCTTATTGAAACTCTTTATGAATTTTGTTACATCCTCACTGTGTCTCTTTTTAAGAGCGTTGAACTCTGTGAGAACGTATCCATGATCCCTCTTTTCTCCCCATTTTAGTGTGAAGAAATTCTCCATTTCTTCCCAAGTGGTGACTGTGTTATCAACTAGAGACTTGAACCACTTCTGAGCCTCTTCATCCAAGGATTGGACAAAAAGCCTTAACACCACATCCAAGTGCTCTACATTCACATTCTCAGCAAAGGCGCAAAAGTTTTCAATATGTCTTTGCGCTGAGGTATTATCTTCCCCGGTGAACCGAAGCAGGAGCTTTAGATAATCTTGAGGCATATCGTTCAATACTTGGGGTAGAGCTAATGGAGCGTACTTGTTCAGGAGGAAGCCAGGCACAACCATGAGGGGTGGTGGTGGTAAGTTATGAGGATCAGTTGGGTGTGTTATAACAAGTATATGTTGAGTAGAGGTTTGGATATTTATCTGTAAAGAGCTTTGGAGTGCTGCAACTTCTTTAACTTCTTCAGCCTCGGGAGTAGGGTGCAAGGGAGGAAGAGAAGTATCAGCGGATTCGGCTTCGTATGTTATGGATGAACTGGCTAAAGCAGAGGTCTCTGGAGGATACTCAAGTACACGGGTTGTGGAGCCAGGGCCATAGATGTCAGCTTTCTGAGATGAGGAAGACGAATCTTCTAGAGAAAATGAGGGTAAGTCAGGCTAGCTGGGTTACTTCTCCTTCTAGATTCTCTTAAATATGATCTTTTCGGGATCAGATAAAGAAGGGGTTCTCTACTGGGAAGTATCTGATCGAGTATGAGGCCTTGTGTAAGCTAGGATTACCACTGATTTGAACTTTGATAATAATGGAGTCGCTAAGGTGAGGGCTATGCATCTCTCAACCCTTCGTGCTCACTTGATTGAAGGGTGAAGATAATGTCGTACACCCGGGAAAAGATTTTCAAATTCGTGTCCTCGACAACGACGCCAAAAAGATGTTGTAGCTCCTAGAGACAGCTTTGAGTTGCAAAAGACCAATGCCCGGGACATCTTAAAATCATAGGTTAAATGTAGACAATTATAAGGATGCCTCTGACAGAATATGGATCAAGAGAATAATGGTTTTGGTGGTTTAGGAATGGAGAATACCTTGGAGCCTGATTCATGTGAATTAAACCTATACTGCGAGAGGGCTCAGGAGGCTGTATGGCTGCATGGCTTTCAAATGGGCCAAGTATGAAACAATGAGCAGAGGCTTTCAAAATATGCAGAGGTGTTAAGAAGGAACGGAGGAGGAGGAACCCGCGAGAGACAGGCTTAAAAGTCTTAAGAATTTGTCTCCCATGAAATTAGAAGAAGTGGATGCAAGTGAAATATGACCAACTTCAGAGATTCGTGGAGTGCGAATTAAGGGAGCACAACAAATTTAACTGATGAGCGTTATACATACACCAATTCATGGATAAAATTGCTTACTACTGGCAACAACATTACACAATTCAAAGCAACAAACATTGAAAGATGATTATACATAAACAGGAGATTACTGATAAACAAAGAGAATACAGATACATACTCATTTCCCCATATGGAATCCAAATAAACTGTGTTGTATATCATATCAAATTCAAAACAACTCCCCCAAATATGTATCTCAGAGCACAAGGAGCACAGTCATACAGAACTACAGCAAAATTTCTCCAAAATTCAGAACCTTTATTTCATCTCTGAACTCTCTACATATAGAGTTCTCCTGAGGGTTTTTGATCGAATCAAATTCCCATGATCGACCCAAACATGTGAAATCAAAATATCCAAACTAACTAGAGCGTGCATCAAGCAATCACTCCTGTAATCAGAAAATCAAAACAAAATCAGATGAAATCAAGATTTCACCAACAAACCATCACAATCAAACAGTAAAAAGAAATTGCATAATTGGCCACGGAGGCCAAATTCTGGAATCTTCAAAATGGGGCAGCGAGGAATGGCCATGAATAAGTGGGCAATCTGACTTCCATCACTGGATTCCACTTGCTAATGAAAGCCTCCACTCCCTTGTTCTCATGATTTCCACTAGCTGTTACGGAACGACCAGTCATGCTGCGCGTGCCTCACTCTTTGACAAGGAGTTCTTGGGCGATTGAATAAACCATAACTGTGTTTGCCTTGCCAAAACCCATGTCGTGTTTGAATTACAAAACCGGAGAATGGATTTCGGGGGGGGGGGGGCTGTCCGGTTTGTGGTATTGGATTCGGGGGGTGCGGAATCGCTGCGGTGCGAAATAGATCGTGAGTCGTTGGATGTGTGATAGGGAGCGGAGATGCGGGAATGATGGCAGAGGTTTAGCGGTGGGAAGAAGGTGACATGGCAGATCGCAATCAAAGTGGGTTGATATGAGCAGCGGAAGGTAAGGGTTATACCTTGCGGGGAGTGAGGTGTGGTGGGCGATGGATGACGTTGAGTGACTGAGATCGGGCCCGCTCGCAAATTGCAATCGGAATGGGTTTGATATGAGCAACGGAAGGTAAGAGTTATATATTGTGGGGAGCGATGAGCGGTGAGCAGAGGGGTGACGTGGCAAAGGGAGGTGGGGCCCAACTTACATTGCAGATCGCAAGTTTTAATTATGAGCAAGCAAAGGGTAAATGGTATGAAAGGCGATGTGCGATTGGCGATGGGCGGAGAAGTTGACGGTGCGAAAAAGCAGATGGTAAGAGCTCTTTCACCTTTTGACTGCGAGGCGTCCTCCCGCCCTGTGCTTGAAGTGTTTGGCCTTCACTTTAGCCACTTCCACTTTTCATTAGCTTGACTTCTGATACGGCCTTATTCGTTCAAAAGAACCACAAGCCAACAAATACTATATTTGCTTCCCATGTTTGGCTTTTGCCCACGTGCTAAATTCTTATGCCCCGGCCATCTTCTGCATTTTGTGGTACATTTTTTGTTATAAGTGGCTTGATTATGCTTTTTTCCTTTTTACTTGCATTAACCTCTAGGGCATTGTTCCAGGCCCAACCCAAAGTGTGGACAAGGGGAGGGGGAGGCTAACTCTTTGTGGATTCAATGGACAAATGTGGACCCAAATGGGAAAAGTGGGAAAAGGGGTTAAAATTAGCGGAGGGGAGTGATATATATGAAGTTGGGAAGCAGGACCATGCAACCAAAATTAGGGTTTCCCATGTAATGCCACTCCTAAAGCTAGTGGCCAATAGTGGAGATCCCTCGAGACTAGGATACAAGATTAACCCCAAGTTGGGAAAAGGGAATACGAGTACAGACCAAGCCCATTCTTTTTGCCAATTCCCCCAACTAATCCATATCCAAATGTGTCCAAGACAAATAAGCATAAACACTCGGTTACATAATGAAAAGCCATACCTTTGGGATCGGAAGACCCACTTTCAAACATACAATCATAACAAATGGGTGAGGGCACATAATGGTTGGTTCATGTGGTAGAGAATGGTGGCACATTGAGCTATCTGGTGGTTGCAAGGGGCTGCTGCCTTTCAACTGAAGACAAATCTAGGAGAAAAGTTCTCCTATTGGGGCCACCCACTGGTGATGGGTAACATTTGGTTCCAACTGGGACATGATCTCTCGGTAGAGTGCACGAATTGTTAGTTTTTGTAGCATCAGAGGTGTTCTAGTCTCGAAAATTTGTGGACAGGATAAAACACATGAGATCTCCATAACCCATAAATCATTTATGGAAATTCCACTTAGAAGTGTTTTAATTATATTATTAGCCCATTTTTAATTATTTCTTAAGTCTAAACTTAGGGAAATGGGTTGATTAATCAGAATTAATTGAGATAGGGTGAGAATTCTCTAGAATTAATTTGGGCCCTTGATTAAGTTCTAATCTTGGGCGTTGGTTCTCCAACAAAGGATTATAAGAAGTTGATGGGTAGATGGAGAACACACTTGTGGGGTTTGATTTCATTGGCAGTTCAATTTCCAGAGAGCAAAACCAGTTGCCGGAAAGCCAGAGAAGGAAGCAGAGACAAAGAGGGGCAGGGATAGTGAGTCTGGAGGAAAGTTTTCCAAATTCGGAGAGTAAGCTACTGGAGGTTGAGTTTCTCAGTGAGGTTGCACAGTGCCAGTGCAGAAGCTTCAAAGGCAGAGTTCGATTTAGCTAGACAGAGGGTCGATTCTGTTGTTGGAGCTCGGGAAGATTTCTGGAATGTGTCAACGAGTCATTCTCAGAGGCTGGATTGGGCAGACAACCTGATAGATATCAAGCATTTTTAGCTCAGGTCGCAAAACTTTCCAGCTTTCTAGAATCCACAGAGCATCAGGTGTTGGTAGATGCCATGGTATAAGAATACAACTCTATAATGACGAATGATGTTTGAGAGGTGATGTCGAGGCCTGCAGATAGGTTAGTTGTAGGTTCTCGATGGATCTACAAGATCAAGTATGTAGTATATGGAAGCATGGAGAAGTACAAGGCTAGGTTCGTGGCAAAGGGGTATGCACAGAAAGAAGGGATATATTATGAGGAGACCTTTTCCCTAGTTTCCAGATACACTTCTATTCAGTCAGTTATATCCCTAGCAGCTTAGATGGGATGGAAAATTCACCAGATGTACATCAAGACAACTTTCTTGAAGGGAGTGATAGAGGAAGAAGTGTACATAGAACAACCAGAGGGCTTCGAGACTCATAATAGGCGTAATCATGTGTGTAGACTGAAGAAAGCTCTATGTGGGCTCAAGCAGGCTCCCAAAGTGTGGTATGGTCAGATTGACAGCTACTTGTAGCCGATGGGATTCGTGACATTTGTCAAGAGTGACGCAGATCCCAACCTTTACTATTTGATGGTAGAGGGTGAGCCACTCATCCTAGTATTGTATGTGGATGATCTCTTCCTGAAAGGATCATCAGGGCTCATATTTCCTAGGATTGGAAGTGTGGCAAAAGGATTGGGAGATCTTCCTTGGGCAAGGAAGATATGCTACAGATATTCTTAAGAGATTCAGAATGCAGGATTTTAGACCCATGTCTACGCCCATGATCACCAACTGGAAGAATATAGATGCGTCAAATGACAAGGATGTTGACCCTACCTTGTATAGACAACTCATCAATTCTGTCATGTATCTGGTCAACACTAGGTCAGATATCTGCTTCGTAGTCAATACCCTCATTCAATTTATGGTAGAACTAAAGAGGGTACATTGGGCAGCAGCGAGGCATATTTTGAGGTAGGTGGGTGGCACAATCAAGTATGGGTGGAGATGTACTTGAGGGGATGATGTTAGAATACGTGGGTTCACAAATGCAGATTGGGAAGGCAGTTTAGTGGACAGGAAAAGTACCTCTGGGTACTGCTTCAACGTTGGATCAAGAATGGTTTTTGGTGTAGAAGGAAGTAGAATTCAGTGACATTGAGCTCTACAAAAGTAGATTATATGGTAGTAATCATAGCTACGTGCGAAGCTATATGGATTCAGAAGTTGCTGGTAAGCTTGTTCAGGTAGAGGATGGAGGCGAGCAGTGTCTACTGTGATAATGAGATTTGCATCAAGCTATCTGAGAATCCAATGTTTCATGACAATTCCAAACACATAGATATTCGGTGTCATTTCATCAGATATTGTGTGCAGCGTGGAGCGGTCTAGCTACGGTATGTTCCCATAGAAGAGCAAGTTGTAGATGTACTCACGAAAGCTCTAGGAAGAGCTAAGTTCGTCTATTTCAGAGAATAGATGGGTATAGTGGAGCACTCGTTTCAGTGGCAGGGACAACCTATTTTGAATGCTTCTCAGTTGCAGTTGTTACAGTTGTAACAACAACAGATGAGAGGGAGTTGCAGTGGAGATGCATAGTTGGCACCAATATGGTAGTGTCAGCAGCAGTACAGATGCAGCATCAGAGTTGTGTAGTAGTTGGTGGGCAGTGGCCAGACATCAGCAACGTTACAGAGGGTGGTACAGAAATAGGTTGTTGTGGCAGGATGTGCAACACTAGAGAGAAAACACCTTCCTCGCTAAGAGGGAGTGTTATTTTTTGTAGCATCAAAGGTGTTCTAGTCTCGAAACTTTGTGGAGAGGCCAAAAAACATGAGATCTCCATAACACAGAAATCGTTTCTGGAAATTCCACCTAGAAGTGTCTTAATTAGATCATTAACCCATTTTTAAATATTTCCCAAGTCTAAACATAGGGAAAGGGGTTAATTAATCAGAATTAATTAAGATAGGGTGAGGATTCACTAGAAACTCACATCGATCAACTGGTAATTAATCTTGGCCCTTGATTAAGTTCTAATCTTGGTCGTTGGTGCTCCAACAGAGGGTTATAAGAATAATTTGATGGGTAGATGGAGAACATACTTGTGGGGTTCGATTTCATTGGCAGTTTGATTTACAAAGAGAAACAACAATTGTTGGAAAGCCAGAGAAGGAAGTAGAGACAGAGAGTGGCAGGGACAATGACTCCGGAGGAAAGTTTTCCAGATTCATAGAGTCAACTATAGGAGGTCGAGTTCCTTAGTGAGTCTACGCAATCCCAGTGCAAATTTTTCAGAGGCAGAGTTCAGTTTAGCCAGATAGAGGGTTGATTCAGTTGCTGGAGATCGGGAAGATTTCTGTAATGTATCATTGAGTCATTCTTAGAGGCTGGATTAGGTAGACGACTTGATTAGTTGCAGTTCTAGGTAGAGCGTCCTAGTGCCTGCACAAATTTGACGTAGAGGCTGACGCCAGGGTTTCATGGAGCCCATTTAGAGCTAGTTTCAGAGCTAGAGCAGTATCGGGCGAGACAAAATTTGTCTCACTAATTTTTGTTGGCAGTTTTTCTTGTAGTGGATTTCCAATTTTTGCATCAAGATTGTACTCAGAATTTCACGGATGCATAGTAATAAAAACCCTCAGCTGTTGCACTGGTTTTCCCAAGTTGGGTTTTTCTAGGGACATTTGTCCAAAAATAACTGTGTTTGTGAGAATTTCTAAAACGAAATCTTACTGCAGTATCTGATATTATTTCTTCTATTTATTATTTGGTAACAAGTTATTTACAGAAATTACTTCTGTAAATATCAAAATAAATTCTACTGCAGCCTTCACAAATAAAATACTAAGAAAAATATAAAGAAATACTAGCACAAGAGTGACACAATTAGTTTTGGACAACTGTCCCCGGAAAAACCCAATGCGAGAAAACCGGTGTAGCAGATGAGGGTTTCTTTATTATTCTTCAGCAAAAGTTTCTTGTAGAAATATCAATCAACAGTAATGAAGGGAAATATTTGTGATAACACTGGAGAATTTTCTCACAAATTCCTGACGAAAATCTGATCTCTGTGAGGCCTTGTTGACTCTCCTACGTCAGCACTGCGTGAGGATAGTGCAGTTCTGCGTCACTGCTCTGCGCTGTCCCTCTGCTGCATCTGCGCCGTCCCTTCTTTTCTCTGCATCACCTGCCCTTGCACTCTTGACTGATGTTGATGCCCTCTCTGTCCTCTCCACCTGCAACTCTCTGAATCGATTTCTCTTGTCAAACTTCAACCACTGAGAAAATCGATTTGCTTGGGCAACTGAGTATCTGCTCTGGTGTATCTTTCCAAATGACCCTCAAGTCTTCTTTATAGTCTTCTTGTCGAGACTTCAACGACTGAGATTAAATCTCCAATCAACTTCTAAGTATACATTTTGACTTGACCTGCTTTTTTTAGAAGTTTCACCCACAGTTTAGATTAATACCCATTAATTATTTTAATTTCCTAAGTTTAGACTTAGGGTCTCATTAAAAATACGTTATCACTGCGTGAGGACAGTGTAGTTTCGCGTCACTGCTCTGCTCTGTCCCTTTGCTACATCTGCATCGTCCCTTCTTTGCTTTGCTTCACCTGCCCTTGCACTCCTGACTGATGTTGACGCCCTCTCTGTCCTCTCCATCTGCAACTCTCCCTCTGAAACGATTTCTCTTGCCGAACTTCAACCACTGAGAAAATTGATTAGCTTGGGCAACTGAGTATCTGCTCTGGTGTATCTTTTGAAATGACCCTCAAGTCTTCTTTATAGTCTTCTTGTTGAGACTTCAACGGCTGAGATTAAATCTCCAATCAACTACTAAGTATACATTTTGACTTGACCTGCTTTTTTTAGAAGTTTCACCCACAGTTTAGATTAATACCCATTAATTATTTTAATTTCCTAAGTTTAGACTTAGGGTCTCATTAAAAATAATTAATTTATCAAATAAAACTGTCTTCGGGTGGAATTTCCCAAAACAATTTCTAGGTTATATGGAATACATGTGTCTAAGCCTTTCCACAAGGTTTTAGACTTAGAGCACATCCGATGCTACAACAAATCAACACTCCCTCTTAGCAAGGAATGTGCTCTAGAAAATATGCCTTGCTGCACACTTCTTTGACTTTGAAGCATCTCCCTCTACGCTATTGATGTCTGTCACGTTGTCCACCAACTGTTGCGCCATTGCTGCAACTGTACTGTTGTTGATCCTGACACGATCAACACCGCTTCCGTACTGCAACTCCCTCTCAAATGTTGCATCTATGGCTGAGATATCACCTGTTTCTGCAACTGAAACAGATTCTCTACCATACCCATCTGCTCCCTAAAGTGAACAAATTGGCCACTCCTAGAGCTTTGGTGAGTATGCATGCCACCTGATTTCTAGTGGGGACGTACTGCAACTGTACTGCGCCATGTCGAACACAGTCTCTAATAAAGTGACACCTGATGTCGAAGTGCTTTGACCTATCATGAAACACTGAATTCTCAAGGAGTTCAATACAACTTTGATTATCACAGAAGATACTAGTCACTTCCATCTTTCTTCTGAATAATTTCACTAGCAGTTTTCCAAGCCATATGGTTTCGCACGTAGTTGTGATTTCTACCATATATTCTGCCTCTGCTGAGCTCAGTGCTACGGATTTCTACTTCCTATTGCACCAGGAGGTCATCCCTGATCCGATGCTGAAGCAATACCCGATGGTACTTTTCTAATCTATTGAGCTTCCTGCCCAATTTGCATCTGTAAAACCACTCAATCTGACATCATCCCATCAGGTGTAATTCAACCGATATCCGACTGTTCCCCACACATATCTGAGAATGTGCCTAGTTGTTGCCCAGTGTACCCTCTTCGGTTCTACCATGAGCTGACTGAGGGTGTTGACAACAAAATAGATGTCTGGCCTGGTGTTGACTAGATACATAAGTAACCCAATGAGTTGACCAGATACATAAGTCCACTTCTTCTTCTAGTTGGTTATCATGGATGTTGCCATGGGTCGGAAACCCTGCATCCTAAACCTCTTCAGAATTTTCTGAGGCATATCTTCCTTGTCCTAGGAAGATCTCTCCATTCTTCTGCCATACCTCCAACCCTAGAAAATAATGCATCAACCTTCTTGTCGAAATCAACTTCCAAGTTCTTCTTGCAGTTCTTTATGAGCCTAGATGATCCTATAAGAAACAAATCAACTACATATAGTACCAGAACTAGTGGCTCATTCTCTACCATCAAATAGTAGAGATTGGGATTTGCATCACTCTTGACAAATCCCAAATGCTGCAAGTAGCCGTCAATCCGACCATACCATGCTCTTGGTGCTTGCCTGGGCCCATATAGTGCTTTCTTTAGTCTACATACTTGAGATTATTTCTCATGGGTTTCAAAGCCTTAAGGTTGTTCTATGTACACCTTTTCTTCTATCATCCCATTCAAGAACGCTGACTTGATATCCATTTGGTGAATTTCCCATCCCATCTGCGCAGCTAATGTAGAAATTTATAAACACAATAATGTATTTCCGGATTCTCTTGATCTAAAAAATTAATCTTATGCTAAATACATAATCCTTCCACTTAATTCTTTGCGGAAATTAAATCGCCAATTGCAAAACACATATGAAGCAAAATCAGTCGCACATAACAAGATGTTTTACCGAGAAAGCTTAAAGCTAAAAACCCCAACTATCATATATTATGTATATCAATGGAACATGTAACAATCTCATACAAAGCTCAGCTCATAGAGCTCTCAGTACAATACACATTCGTCACACATTGTCATGCAGAAATTTGCATATCTATGCATCAATTTCTTGCCTCCTGACAGCCTGCCTCCATTGCGTAATCCCTGCTGAAGAAGATCACTGAATGAATTTGATCTTGCCTTGCTTGTACTGCGCAATCCTCATTGGCATCTCCAATGTCTGTGTAGATGCATTGAATGCATCACTATAGTCACAACTGATAGTCCATCTCACCCTTTCACCTATCTCTCGACTAGGTCTCTACTAGATCTGAAATGCAAGTATTTAACTGTTGTATTTGTTTAGTTGTAAGTAAGACACTACTTGTGAATTAATTAAATAATTAATTCACTCATCTTTCACTAGTGTATCTTTAGTTACAACTAGCACAACTGAATTTAACTCACTTAACTGAGTTAAACTAAATAACAACTCACATAACTACTCTTCCAACTCTGTTACAACTTGCCACTATTAGTTATAACGAAGTCCTCCATGCATGAGTCACCAACCACCCTAGGACTTGCGTAATTCCTTCAGCCCACTGATGTGCCACATCTGTTCACTGAGATAAAGTGCTCCAAGAGAATAAGTTACTACTTATTGTCTGATTATTATTAAGGGCTAATAATAATCGACATGCATTCTATTTTTAGATTAGCGATCTATAAATAGACTTCGCCCATCTTCTAAAAATAGGAATTCATCCAAAGATAGAATTTTCTCAACCATATAGAATCAACATCCTGCTAATTTTAGGATATGCTCACCTTTCTAAAAATAGACATACACCTAAAAATAGCTTGTGTGGGCTCCACCTAGTTCAGGTGCTTATTTTTCACTAGGATCAAAGAATGATGTTTCTGGATGCCACTTTCATTGTTTCTTGTTGCAACATTCAACACTCCTTCTCAACAAGAAAGGACTGTCTTTGCATGCGCCCTGCAACTCCATGCATTCGCCCTGCAACTCTTGTATGCAACACTTTTGAAACCGAATAGCCTCCAAACAACTCAATCAGTGTAATGCGTCTGTCATCAAAGTCTTCTAACCTTTGCTTAGCTACTGCACATGTCTTCAGGAACCACTGCGTTGTTGAACTCTGCACCCATGCACTCTGCACTTGTTGTCAACTCTGAACCGCGCTCCAGTATTCGACAATGTCACTTTGATCTAACTGCATCAATCCAACTGATCATGCTACTACTGCTTTGTGGGCGCCTCGTAGCCAGGTTCAGTTCATGAGATCCACACAATCTCAATGAATCCTGCCCAAAAATCTCTTCTTAGGATTACTCATGTTTGTCGCCCCACCTCTCACTTGGTGGTATAGCCGCATGCACTCCCTCTGCCCATCTGGCACGGGATTTCTCTACATGAGTGGTTGCTCCCACTCCATGATCCTCATCTTGTGGCTGCTCCACATCCTAAGGTTCACTCTTACCTGCATGCAAATCCAACTCCCTCTCAAGGGTCAATTGCATGGCTTTCTCACACTTCCCAATGGTAGGAAGCTCTGTAGAAATCACATCTACATCAAATCTATAGAGATTCTTCCGCATCTCCAGTTGTGGCTGCTCCACAACCTTCTAAGGCTGCTTCTGAGGCTGCATGTTGAGATTCTCCCTCTCAACCACCAAGTCACTAACCTCTGCTTTTCTCCTCAAATCTTTGCATGAATATTGTACTTCAGTGCATGTAGGTTCTTGGCTCGCGCACATTGTAATTGTCCCACTGTCGCAAAATTTTCTACCAAAAGAGCTAATTTTAAATCGAAGATATCTCCCTCATCTGAGCTCCGATTTGACTGATTTTTTTTTTCAATTTGAGTATTTTTTTCACAAGGAATCCAAATATGCTATTTGTTTCTGAAAAATTTTCATCACAATTTTCAGATATTCTCTGCAAACTCACACCCAAATAATTCCTGCTCTCATACCATGTAGAAAATTTATAACACAACTTTGATACCATGTAGACATTTATAAACACAATAATGTATTTTCGGATTCTTCTGATCTAACAAATTAATCTTATGTTAAATACAAAATCCTTCCACTTAATTCTTTGTCGAAATTAAATGGCCAATTGCAAAACACATATGAAGCAAAATCAATCGCACATAACAAGATGTTTTATCGGGAAAGCTTAAAGCTAAAAATCCCAACTATTATATATTATGTATATCAATGGAACATGTAACAATCTCATACAAAGCTCAACTCATAGAGCTCTCAGTACAATATGCAATCGTCACACACTGTCATGCAGAAATTTGCATATCTATGCACCAATTTCTTGCCTCCTGACGGCCTGCCTCCACTGCGCAATCCCTGCTGAAGAATATCCCTGAATGAATTCAATCTTTCCTTGCTTGCACTACGCAATCCTCATTAGAATCTCCAATGTCTGTGTAGATGCATTGAATGCATCACTATAGTCACAATTGATAGTCCATCTCACCCTTTCACCTATCTCTCCACTGTGTCTCCACTGGATCTGACATGCAAGTAGTTAACTGTTATATTTGTTCAGTTGCAAGTAAGACACTACTTGTGAATTAATTAAATAATTAATTCACTCATCTTTCACTAGTGTATCTTTAGTTACAACTTGCACAACTGAGTTTAACTCACTTAACTGAGTTAAACTAAAAAACAACTCACATAACTACTTTTCCAACTCTGTTACAACTTGCCACTATCAGTTATAACGAAGTCCTCCATGCATGAGTCACCAACCACCCTAGGAATTGTGTAATTCCTTCAGCCCATTGATGTGCCACATCTGTTCACTGAAATAAAGTGCTCCAAGAGAATAAGTTACTACTTATTGTATGATTATTGTCAAGGGCTAATAATAATAGACATGCATTCTATTTTTAGATTAGCGATCTATAAATAGACTTCGCCCATCTTCTAAAATAGAAATTCATCCAAAGATAGAATTTGCCCAACCATCTAGAATCAACATCCTGCTAATTTTAGAATATGCTCACCATTCTAAAAATAGACATACACCTAAAAATAGCCTGTGTGGGCCCCACCTTAGTTTAGGTGCTTATTTTTCACTAGGATCAAGGAATGATGTTTCTGGATGCCACTTTCACTGTTTCTTGCTGCAACATTCAACAGCTAAGGACACAACAGATCTGATGGAGGTGTATCTGGCAATAGAGGCGAAGATCTCCTCATAGTTAATTCCCTCCTTTTGTGCATATCCCTTGGCCACGAACCTAGTCCTGTACTTCTCTATGTTGCCATATGCAACATACTTGATCTTGTAGATCCACCTCAAACTTATAACTGATTTGTTCTCTGGTCTAGGCACAACTTCCCAGACATATTTTGTCATGATAGAACTGTACTCTTCTACCCTTGCATCCACCCAGACTTGATGCTGTATGGGCTCCTGAAAGCTAGAGGGTTCTTCAACCTCTGCTACCAAGGCTTGGTATCTGTCAGGTTGTCTATGCTTCCTTTTCTCGTTTCTAGGAGCTCCAACAAACTCATCTATGTCCCTTAGTGTCTAGTGTACTTCTCTGCTAGTTCTGCCACTAGTGGTGGATGGCTCAACTAGTTCCTCTTCCTACTGTCCCATCTATTGTGAACTATCTAGATTTCCCTCACCTGAGGAAATACTAGTGCTAGTTACGGTGCTTGATCCAGATGTCTGTCCACCTGTCGGTTCTTCCCCTTGCTGCTGCTGGACAAGAGGAACATCCTCAGACTGCCCTCCAGTAGGCATCTCTTAGGATTTCCTGAAAGCTCTATATACCATGAAATCTACATCCTGTCTAACTACAATCTTCTTGCTGCCCGGAATGAAGACTATGAATGCCTTCCAAGTCTAGCTATATCCTACCAGATACCCCTTTTCTGTAGTCTGATCTAATTTTCTCTGCTTCTCATTTGGAATGTGAAAATAGTGTGAAAATTTCTAAAACGAAATTTACTGCAGTATTTGATATTATTTCTCCTACTTATTATTCAACAACAAGTTATTTACAAAAATTGCTTTGGTAAATATTGAAATAAATTCAACTTCAGTTTTCACAAATAAAATGTTGAGCAAAATATAAAGAAATACAAGCACATGAGTGACAAAATTATTTTTGGACAATTGTCCCTGGAAAAACCCAATGCGTGAAAACCGGTGCAGCAGATGAGGGTTTCTTTTATTATTCTTCAGCGAAATTCTCTCATACAGAAAATGACCAGCATAACAGAAGAGAAATATTATCAGAAATTTACAATCAAATTCCTCACTTGCTTTTCAGTGATTTCTGAGCTTGGAGACCCTTTGAGACCCTTTGCGTCTCATTGCGTCAGCCTCTATGCAGATCCAGTGCCACAGCTCCTGCGTTGACACTGCTACTGTGTCACTGCAACTGTGCAGTCCTTCCTCTATTCTACTTCTCTTGGTCGGATTTTGTACACTCAACCCTTGCTGATCCCTCTCTGTGTCCACCTTGCAACTCTCCCTCTAAATCGATTTCTCATGTCGAACTTTAGAGAGTGAGAAAATGGATCTTCTTGGGCAACTGAGTATCAGCCTCTGTGTGCTTTACAAATGACCCTCAAGTCTTCCATTATAGTCTTCTCGTTGAGATTTCAACGACCGAGATTAGATCTCCAATCAACAGCTAAGATTACATTTTAACTTGATCTTCTTTTTCTAGAAGATTCACCCACAGTTTATATTAATACTGATTAATTATTTTAATTTCCTATGTTAGACTTAGGGTCCTCATTAAAATAATTAATTTTTCTTATAGAACCGTTTCTGGGTGGAGTTTCCTAAAATGATTTCTGGGTTATCTGTAATGCATGTGTCTAAGCCTCTCCACAAAATTTGGAACTTAGAGCACATCTGATGCTACCAAAAATCAACACTCCGTTTTAGCGAAGAATGTGCTCTAACAGATATGGCCTTGCCTCACACTGTTCCGACTTTGAAGCATCTCCCTTTGCGCTGTTGATACTGCCCATCAACCACTACGTTGTTGTTGCATTGTATTGCTGCTAATCTTGCGATAATCAACACTGCATTTGTGCTGCAACTCCCTCTCAAATGATGCATTTGTGGCTGAGAAATCACATGTTTCTGCTACTGAAAAGGATTATCTATGATACCCATCTGCTCTCTGAAGTGAACAAACTTGGCTCTTCCTAGAGCTTTGGTGAGTATGTCTGCCACCTGATTCCCTGTGGGAACGTACTGTAACTACACTGCTCCTCTCTGAACATAGTCTTTGATAAAATTGCACCTGATGTCAATGCGATTTAACTGATCATGGAATACAGGTTTCTCAGAGAGTTTGATGCAACTCTGATTATCGCAATAGATATTGGTCACTTAAATCTTCTTTCTGAAAAAGTTTACTAGCATTTTTATAATCCATATGGCCTCGCACGTAGCTGTGCTTGATGCCATGTATTCTGCCTCTGTTGAGCTCAGTGCTACGGATTTCTGCTTCCTAGTACACCAGGAGGTCATCCCTGATCCAATGTTGAAGCAATACCCTGAGGTATTCTTCCGATGTATTGAATTGCTTGCCCAATCTGTGTCTGTGAACTCGCTCAATCTAACATCATCTCCACGGGCATATTTCAAACTGTATCCGACTGTTCCTCGCACATATTTGAGAATGTGCCTTGCTGCTGCCCAATGCGCCCTCTTTGGTTCCACCATGAACTCACTGAGGGTGTTGATAGCAAAGCAAATGTATAGCCTGGTGTTGACCAGATACATAAGTGACCCAATGAGCTACCTGTACAAGGTGGGGTCCACTTCCTTGTCTCCTGATGCATCTATCTTCTTCCAGTTGGTTATCATGGACGTTGCCATAGGCCTACAATCCTGTATCCTGAATGTCTTCAGGATTTTTGAGGCATATCTTCCTTGTCCTAGGAAGATTTCTCCCTGCCAAACTTCCAACCTTAGAAATTAATGCATCAACCCCAAGTCCTTCATGTTGAATTCAAATTGTAAGTTATTCTTGCAGTCCTTTATGAGCCTAGATGATCTTGTAAGGAATAGATCATCCACATACAATACCGAAATAAGTGGTTCATTCTCTACCATAAAATAGTAGAGATTGGGATCTGCGTCACTCTTGACAAATCCTAACTATTGCAAATACCTGTCAATGCGACTGTGCCATGCTTTGGGTGCCTGCTTGAGCCCATATAGAGCTTTCTTCAGTCTGCATACATGAGACTTCTTCTCATGAGTCTCAAAGCCTTCAGGTTGCTCAATGCACACCTCAACTTCGATCACCCCATTCAAGAATGTTGCCTTGACATCCATTTGGTGAATTTCCATCCTATTTGCGCATTTAAGGATACGACAGATCTGATGGAGGTGTATCTGGCAACAGGGGCAAAGATCTCCTCATAATCGATTCCTTCCTTTTGTGCATAACCCTTAGCCACGAACCTGACCTTATACTTCTCTATGCTACCATCTGCAGCGTACTTGATCTTGTAGATCCATTTCAAACCTACAACTGATCTGTTCACTGGTATAGGCACAACTTCCCAGACATCATTTGTCATGATAGATCTATACTCCTCTACCATGGCATCCACCCAGACCTGATGCTATACAACCTCCTGAAAGCTAGAGGGTTCTTCAACCTTTGCTACCAAGGCTTGGTATCCGTCGGGTTGTCTACGCTACCTCTTCTCAATTCTCAGAGCTCCTATAAACTCTTCTGTGTCCCTCAGTGTTTTTCTTACTTATATGCTGTATCTGCCATTGGTGGTGGGTGGCTCAGCGAGTTCTTCTTCCTGCTGTCTCATCTGCTGTGAACTATCTGAATTTTCCCCACCTGAGGAAATACTGGTGCTGGTTACGGTGCTCGATCCATATGTCTGTCCAGCTGCTGGTTCTCCCCTCTATTGTTGCTGGACAAGAGGAACATCCTCTGACCTCTCTCTAGGAGGCATCTCTCGAGATTTCTTGAAATATCAGCCTTCCATGAAATTTTCATCCCTTCTGACTACAATCTTCTTGCTCCTAGGAATGTAAATCCTATATACCTTCGAGGTCTCGTTGTATCCTACGAGGTACACCTTTGCAGTCTGATCTAGTTTTCTTTGTTTCTCATCTCGGGTGTTGTCTTGCCTAAAGCCCTATGTGGAGTCCTTTTATGGATATATACAGTTGTGTTGCATGCTTCAACTTGTAAGAATCTAAGCATATCTTGATCATACAACATGGCTTTCGCTGCCCCAACAACGGTCCTGTTCTTCTGCTCTGCAACCCCGTTATGCTCTGGATTATATGGAGTTGTCCACTCTCTTGATGCCCTCTCTTGCGCAGAAATCTGTGAATTCCTTGTCTGTGTACTCTCCACCATTTTCTAAGCCCAAAACTTTTATCTTCTTCCCTGTCAGGTTCTCAACCAAAGTTTTGAATTCTCTGAATTGATCAAAGACCTTATCCTTTGTCTTCAAGAAGTAGATCCAAGTTTTCCTAGTGTGATCATCATTGAAGGTGACAAAGTATTTGCCACCACTAAGAGCTCTGGTAGACATTGGTCCGCAGATATCTGAGTGTATTAGATCTAATACACTGGCAACCCTCTTGTTGCTTCTAGAATATGTTTTTTTTGTGTCCTTCCCTTGTGCGCATCCTATGCACACGTCATCATGTGTGGTACTTACGACTGGAACTCCTTAGCATTCTCAAAGCTCCATGGTGTAGATGCCCCATTTGTTTGTGCCATATCTTGTTTAGATCTTTATCTCTGCTAAGATCGTTGCCTACCAGTGCCATTGGAGACTTAAGTTGCAACCTATAAAGTTTGTTGCTTCGAGTTCCAATCTGAGCCTTCTTCTTCTAGCCTGGATGCTTAACGTATACTTTTCTTCCAATGAAGTACACATCATATCCCTTGTCCTACAATTGAGACACTGAAAGTAGGTTCATTCCCAATCCTGGCACATGCAGCACTTTTGTGGCCTGAAGATTTTTTCCTGCTTTTGTCTGAAATGCTATGGTTGCTCCTCTCACTGGGGTACACTTTGTTTTGTTTCCCATAGTAATCTGGAAGTTCATCCATTTTTCTTGATAGCTCGAGAAATATTCTCGAACCCCAGTCATATGTGCTGAAGCCCCGTTATCAATGTACCAATCATCAGCTGATGCTGAAGTAGATAAACAGGCAAATTCCTCTTCCAACCTGGAAAATAATTATGAGATGTCATGATTTCCCATCATGCTTTATCCTTCTCTGGAAACCCCTGCAAAAAATTTGCGTAACCCTTCTGGGGTTCGATTTGTTGTTAAGATATAGCACCATGACTTCCCCGCAACACAGATTCTTTTGTGCCTTTGCCCGATCTAGCTTTGATACCATGTGAAAATTTCTGAAACGATATTCTACTGCAGTATTTGATATTATTTCTCCTACTTATTATTCAACAAGAAGTTATTTACAGAAATTGCTTCGGTAAATATTGAAATAAATTCAACTGCAGAATTCACAAATAAAATGCTGAGCAAAATATAAAGAAATACAAGCACATGAGTGACACAATTATTTTTGGAAAATTGTCCCTGGAATAACCCAATGCGGGAAAACCGGTGCAACAGATGAGGGTTTCTTTCATTATTCTTTAGCAAAAAGCTCTCGTACAGAAAATGACCAGCAGAATAGAAGAGAAATATTATGAGAAATTTACAATCAAATTCCTCACTTGCTTTTTAGTGATTTTCTGACCTTGGAGAGCCTCTTAGACCTTTTGCATCTCACTGCGCCATCCTCTGCGCAGTGGCTACGCAGATCCAGCGTCACAGCCCCTGTACTGTCACTTCCACTGCATCACTCCCTTTGCGCAGTCCTTCCTCTGTGCTACTTCTCTTGGTCGGATTCTGTATACTCAACCCTTGCTGATCCTTATCTGTCTCCACCCTGCAACTCTCCGTTTGAATTGATTTCTCGTGCCAAACATCAGCCGGTGAGAAAATCGATCTTCTTGTGCAATTGAGTATCTGCGACGGTGTGTTTTACAAATGACCCTCAAGTCTTCCTTTATAGTCTTCTCGTTGAGACTTCAACGACTGAAATTAGATCTCTGTTGGTACTATTTTATTGCTATCTTTTTCTTCTAAAAATTCCATCATTTATCCACCATTTTCTTCGATAAATCCCTTATAGTCCATTGAAATTGATTAATGTAACATTATAATTGTTATTTTACATTAAATTTAATTTATGGAATTTTTATGTTAAAAATTGAAATTTTTCAAGAAAATTACAGGATTTGATAACTTCCTGTAATTGGTTTATGTTCTGACATGTGGCATAGCAGGAAAATCGAAACAGAAGATAAGGACGTGATCTAGGATGTAGTTGTACACACATGGTGGAAAATCTATCCAAGATCGAATTTGAAGCTCCCGAGTATCTGGTCAAACCCAGCCTATCAAGCAGAAAAATCTGAAGTCATAATGAATGTACTTGATATTTTGCTTAAGATTAGGAGCTCTAAACTGATTCGAACTGTTTTGGGATCAGTTAGGATTAGGGAGGAACGAAAATAGCCTCTTTGGTTGTAATTTTTAATAAATAGGAGGATGAAAGCATGTAATGAACTAAGGATGCTAGTGATAACATTGAAGGAAGAAACAAACTTAAGACTGTCAGCGTATTTCAGAACTCTGTTTTTAATGTAACTCATTCTCAGAACTTAATCAGAGATAGAATTTCATCATTTATGGTGTTTTTGAGTTAAAATTCTTATCACTTGAAGTTTTTCAAGTGTGCCTTCAAAGCGTGGAAGGGCCCCCATGTGAAGATTGGTACACTTTCTTTCCATTTACATAAGATTTAGTATTCAGATCTAATTAGCATTTTATTTCATTTTCATGCTTTTGAGTTCATTAATTTTATTTAGAAGTTCAATATCGTTATGATTCATAGTAGTAATTTGAGAATTCAATTGCAAAATTAATGAACAAGTCCTTGTAAGAGGTTTAATTGAGTAATGAATCTCAAATCATTTCTATGATCTATGTTTTTTTTATGAATTTAATTTTCAGAATGCTTAGTGTGTTACTTTGAAAGAGTTTTTGTGAACCATAGCCTTGTAAGAGGATTGAAAACTCAGACTAGTAGCACTTTGTTTTAGAACAGTAGATTAGATTAGGTGATATAAGTGTTTAAATTGTGAAAGGAACCATATTTCAATCTCTTGTAAAAGAGTGCTGGAGCCTGTCACAATAAACATTTATCCAAGACAGATAGAACAGATCCTTTTAGGTCTATAGATATTAGACAAATGCCTCTAAGATTACCTACCTTGGTTGACAATAAATTGAGTTTAATCTAGAACTCTATTGGTCCAAACATTTTGGCGCCGTTGCCGGGGAGGCGCAACTAGAGGATTTCTAAAAAAAAAAAAAAAAACCAAAACAAACAAAAACATAGATTTAATTTTAATTCATCATTTTGGAAGTCATGCTTACTTATGTCTAGACCTAGAGATGATAAAGGTAGATTCATAAAAACCCCCCATCCAAGAACTAATCCACCACTAGGAGCAGACCCTTTAGAAAGGATTGAACACACAACTCCAGCTGGGAAAGTCACTGTACAAGAATTAGAGGATAAACAAAAATCAGGGCAAAGACTTACACTCATAGAGAGACAAATTTTATTGGCATACGAAGCGAAGAAGAAACATTTCCTTGAATCCTCTATAACAAGAGAAAGTAGCAAAACAACTCAACAATCTCTCCTTGAACCTACTGATTTTGAAAAATTTCAAGAAGGAGAAAAACCAGCAGAACAACTTTTCTTTGAAACAAGTGACACTGAACAAGAACTTAAATCAACAGAGGAACCTATCAAAATGGCTGAGGAAGGAGGAGGATTAGCAAGAGGACCCACTCCTGAACAACTTAGAGAATATGAAAAACAACAAGAGGAAAGAAGAAGACAAAGAGAGGCTGAACTGAAACAAAAGCAAGATCAAGATCAAAGAGAAGAGGAAGAGTCAACCTTTAAATTTCCCATTCAAGAACCACGAGAAAATAATGATGAGGAAATAAAAATGAAAAACATACCTCCATCTGTGCTACCAAACTTTTATGCAATGGATTAAGAAGATCCAGATTCATTCTTGTTTGAATTTGACATAGTATGCCGAACATATGGTTACACAGATGATGCCCATAGACTTAGACTCTTCCCAGCAACATTAAAAGCATCGGCATTAAGATGGTTCATGGGACTTGGTGAACATGCAATAACTGATTGGGATGGCATGAGAAAAATATTCTTAAAGAAATACCAACCTTATTGTAGATCAAAAGATTCTAAAGATGATATTTTTAGAATGAATCAACAAGATGATGAAAGCTTAGAAGAGTATTTGGAACGATTTGTTTACAATCTACAAAAATCAAAACATAGAACCATGTCTCTTGATCTGATCCGAACAATATTTTTGAAGGGCATTCGAGAGGAATACTTAGATGATCTTAATTTGATGGGCAAAGGTGATATTTCCACCTTACCTTTCGATGAAATTGCTAATTTATGTGAAAAGTATTCCAGGAGCAAAGCTAGGAATGGAAAAAGAACCATATCATCCAAAGCTACAAAATCTGCTTCAGCTAGTGTCACAAGGGCTGAAATAGGAAACTTATTAGAAGAATTCAAAACAGACCTATTAAGTACTTTAGGAAATCAAATTGACACTTTGAAAGCAAAGAAAAGACAGGAAGAAGAAGATCAATTAATGGCTGTCTTTTGTCCAAAATGTCGAAAGAAACATGCTTTGAAAGACTTCCATTTAGGAAACATTCAAGTCTGTGCCTTTTGTACTGAAAATCATGATATATTTCATTGCTCTAAAATCAAGATTTTGCAGAATTGTAATTTGGAAGCCAACGCAGATATGGAGAATGTGTATTTCATGGGCGCCAAGAGACCATGGCAACCGAGACCTCCACCTCCAGGTATGTTTCCAAACCAAAATTTGCAATTTCCTGCACAAGATCAGATGTATGTTTAGAATTCTTGGAATGTACCCATGCCATGGCAACACCAAACTTACCCACAACAACAATGGAAACCATTTCAGCAATACTCCCAACCATACCAACCATATCTTCAACCATACCAACAATATCTTCAACCATATCAGCAGTATCCTCAAACATATCAACAATATCCTCAGCAGCAAGTTGTCCATCAACCTCAAAGCACCCAACAAACATTGCCTGCTCTTCCACCAATAAATCCATCTCAATTACAACTTCCATCTAACCAGCCTCCTAGACCTACTTAGATTCCTGCTCAACCTCTACCTAATCCAAATAATAGAGCAGATAGACCAACTTACAGTGTAGATGAGGGACCATCATATCTCACTCTACCTCTACAAAATATCGAGCTTAGGTCTGGAAAGATACTTCAAAAGGAACCTCCAGTAGCTGAAAAACAAGAAGAAAACAAAGAGAATGAAAATGAAACTCAAACTCAAAAGAAACAAAATGATGACATCAACAATAAACAAATGCAACCAGTGCATCCACCACCTTTTCCAGAAAGATTGATCCAAGCAAAACTTCCCATGACTTTACCACAGTTTGATGTTTTAGATGAGCTAAAGAATGTCTATATAAAAATTCCACTACTTCAAGCCATAAAAGACATTCCAATATATACTAAAGCAATCAAAGAACTATGCCTCAGGAAGCCTACAAGAAAAAGATTTGATCCACAAACTATTCATGTTATTGGACATCTAGCTGGCCTTATGACAAACACCATTTCAATGGAAAAGTATGTTGATCCTGGTATTCCCAGAGTCACTACAATCATTAACAACATACCTATTCCAAATACTTTAATTGACCTTGGGGCAGCGATAAATGTGATGACTCTTGAAACAATGAAAACATTGCAGCTCACAAATTTGCAATACACACCAATTGTTCTAGAACTAGCTGATAGGTCTAATGTGATTCCTGAAGGGATTTTGGAGGACATAATTGTTTCACTGGACTCTTGGGAGTATCTAGTGGACTTTTTAGTTCTTCAGCCAAAATCCAATTTAGGAGGACACCCTATCATCTTTGGTAGACCATGGTTAGCAACTGTTGATGCATTCATAGGGTGTAGATCAGGTAATATGATTATTTCACGAGGAACTGAAAGAAAACAACTCACTTTGTACCCATCAACACAATCACCAGCAGTAGCAAACAACTTATGGCTTGATGATAAATACAATGATAAGGAAGAAGTTCAATTTGTTTTCAGTATCATTCAAATCTATGATTTTCAAGAACATAATAATGATGATTTGATAGAATTGTTTCTTTCTCAACCTGATATGTCTGAAGAATTAAGAAATGAACAATACCATGCTGCAGATGAACTTTTAGCACAAAGTTTTCAAGAAATATGTACCATTCATTCTTTACAGACATCATTTGAAAACATTTTTCCCATTCAATCTATCACAAACACACAGAGCAAGACCATAGAGATTAGTCCAGGAAAAACATTGAATATTAGCACTCACCTAGACTTATCTCAGAAAGAAAAATTGATTCAATTATTGAGGAAATATCAGAAAGCATTTGCTTGGGATTACACCGATATGCCTGGAATCCACCCTGAAACATGCACTCACCATATTTACACAGATACCAATATAAAACCAGTGAGGCAACCACAGAGAATAATGAATCCCATTCTTCTGGATATTGTTAGAGATGAATTACAAAAACTATTGAAAGTCAATTTTATTTAGCCTATCTCTGACAGTCAGTGGGTATCCCCATTGGTAGTAGAGCCCAAGAAAAATGGTAAGTGGAGGATTTGTGTTGATTACAGACAATTGAACAAAGCAACCCTCAAAGATTATTTTCCACTACCATTTATTGACCAAGTGCTAGACACATTAGCTGGGAAATCATCATTCTCTTTTCTTGATGGTTTCAGTGGCTATAACCAGATTAGGATAGCCTTAGAGAACCAAGACAAAACCACTTTTACTTGTCCTTGGGGCACTTATGCCTATAATGTTTTACCATTTGGACTTTGTAACGCTCCAGCTACATTTCAGAGAGCTGTATTAACTATTTTTGTTGATTTAGTTCATGAGTGTGTTGAAGTTTATATGGATGATTTTTCAGTGTATGGTAACTCATTTGAGCATTCATTAGAAAAGCTTGAGAAAGTTTTGAAGAGATGTATTGAAGCTAATCTGTCCCTCAGCAATGAAAAGTGTTTTATGATGCTAAATGAAGGGGTAGTATTGGGTCATTATATTTCTTCTCAAGGCATTAAAGTTGATCCATCAAAAATCCAAATCATTGTCAATTTGCCAATTCCAAAGACTCAAAAAGAGGTAAGAAGCTTTCTTGGGTATGCAAGCTATTATAGAAGGTTTATCGAACATTTTAGTAAAATATCTCTACCTCTGTTTAAGCTGTTAGCAAAAGATACACCTTTCAACTGGAATGAAAATTGTCAGAAAGCTTTTGAAACACTCAAAGAAAAATTATCAACCACACCAATCTTAAAAGGACCTAACTGGACCCTACCTTTTCACATCTTTACAGATGCATCTGATACTGCAGTAGGTGCCTCATTAGGCCAAAAAGAAGAGTCTTTGAATTATGCTATCTATTTTATTAGTAAAAATCTAACACCTGCAGAATTAAACTACACAGTCACTGAAAAAGAAATGCTTGCAATCATACATGCTGTGAATAAATTTCGACATTATATAACTGGTTATGAGGTTTTTGTACATACTGACCACTTTGCCATTAAATATCTAATGAACAAACCAATCACTAATGGCAGAGTTACCAGATGGCTGTTATTATTACAGGAATTTAATATTACAGTGTTAGATAGACCAGGTAAGGAGAATCAGGTGGCAGATTTTCTTTCTAGACTCCAGAATTCAGGTGAGGTTGTTCCGGTTGAAGATTCTTTTCCAGATGAAAATTTATTTGCAATTTCAGTAGTAGATCCATGGTACGCTGATTTAACTAATTATTTGTCCACAGGAAAGATACCTCCATATTTTACTACAAAGGAGAAGAAGAGGCTCATCAAACAAAGTGCTAGATATTCATGGGTCAATGGAGATTTATTTTACACCGGTTATGATATGATTATTAGAAGATGTGTAAGAAATGATGAAATAATTGATATTTTAAAATCTTGTCATGACGAACCGTGTGGTGGGCATTTTGCAGCAAAAAGGACAACATTCAAGATTCTCAGCCTTGGCTACTATTGGCCATCTATTTTTAAGGATTCCAAGAAGTATGTGAAAAGTTGTGACAGTTGTCAAAGAATGGGTAGACCAACAGCTTCAGATGAAATGCCACTTCAGCCCCAAGTACATTTAGAGCCATTTGAAAAATGGGCTCTAGATTTTGTAGGACCCATCAATCCACCTTCAAAGGGCAAAGAGTACATCCTAGTATGTACTGACTACGTGACAAAATGGGCTGAAGAAAAAGCACTTGTACGGGCAACAGAGCAAACAGTGGTAAACTTCCTCTTTGAAGAAATTTTTGTAAGGTATGGAGTACCTAGGGAGATAGTGACAGATCAAGGTACTCAGTTCACTTCAAGGTTGGTTCAAGATATCACAGAAAAATATAAAATCAAGCACAGAAAAAGTACACCTTACCATCCACAGGCCAATGGCCAAGTGGAATCAACAAATAAAACTTTGGAAGGAATTATCACTAAAACAGTAGCAATGAACAGAAAGAATTGGGAGGAAAAGCTCAAAGATGCACTCTGGGCTTACAGAATAACGTGGAAAGATACTACAGGATTCACACCATATCAGCTGATGTATGGAAAAGAGGTAATGCTTCCTATTGAATTTCAGATACATACTTATAAAATGACTGCAGATTTAGGAATTGATCTCAATGAAGCACAAAAGGAGAGAATTATGCAATTGAACCAGTTAGATGAAATGAGGCAGCAAGCAGAGGAGAGAACAATCCTAATGCAGAAACAAAGGAAGCAGTGGCATGATGCACACATTAAAAAGAAGCAGTTTAAAGAAGGAGACTGGGCTTTACTCTTCGATTCTAAATTCAGAGATCATAAAGCCAAATTTACAACACATTGGATGGGCCCATATGAAATAGTTCAAGTATATGAAAATGGATCAGTTAAACTTACTACAATTGATGGAGAAGGCAACACCTTTATTGTCAATGGACACAGTTTGAACTCTATCATAAGCCCATCAGCAAGGAAGATTTTATTCAAACTGTATCTCAGCAAAAGGAGGTTGAGATATCATAGTCTTCAGCTGTGATATCTCTACCTTAGTCATTTGAATTTCAAAAATTAAAATAATAAAAAAAAATAAAAAAAAATAAAAATAAAAAAAATAATAAAATAATAAAAAATAATGGTTTAGATGTGAAAACCAGACTCTGGCACAATCTAAACTAGAATTCTTATTAGAAAAACAATCATTTGGCTGGTAAGAATTCACTCTTCTATTTCTTTACTGTTTTTCACAAATTCAATAATGACTTGAGGACAAGTCAAAGACTTAGTGGGGGAGAAGAAACAGTGATTTTTCCCTATTTCATCTCCTCAATTTCAATTTTTCAAAGAATTTTTGTTTCAGTCATTCAATCAAAGAGTTGTTTTGATGCTCTAATCAGTAAAGGGACCTGTTCAAGCAACAAAATATGCAGAGGGACCTGTTTGAAGACTGCATCAAAGATATACAAGACTACTTCAACAAATTTTCAAAGGTTGCTTATCAAAATTCTAATCAAGGCTACATCAACACCAAAGATAAATTTCTGAACCAAGGCTACATCAACACTAAAGATAAAAGAAGCTTCACAAACATGGTTCTTCAGATTTTAAGGGACCTGTTATATTCAACTTCAAAGGAACCTGTTTTAGAAAAAAAATCAGTCACACCTGTACAAACAGATCAGTCACACCTGTACAAGCAGAATCAGAATTTTGTCAGCCAACAAGTGTAATGTATTGAAATTTTTGTTTTTAGCATTTAAAATTCTTAAATTATTTTTTTGTTAAAAATAATAATTATTGTTGCTTTTTATCAATTTCAAAAAGCCTTTTTATAATCCTTATATCCATATTCTTCGTATGTTCCTATATACTCACTTCATTACCATTCCCATATACTCACTTCATTACCACTCTTCCTATTTCTATATGTTCATTTCCATGTCCCACACATAACATCATTATAAACCTTAGCCTATTTCTATTTTCTATTCCTATCTACACCCTTAAAACCTTTTCATAAACTCATCATTTTTTTTAAAAATTGACCTCTGCCAACAAAGTACCAACAAGTAGTGGCCTTAATAGACACTCAATGTAAAAGTCCGCTCAATGGAAAGACATTTGTTAAAACGCCTGTCCTCAAATGATTTCATTCATTTCGACTGCCAGAGTTAAAAAACGATCTTCTGACCCAAATATGCTTATGATTGTATCCTCAATGATTTCATTACCAACACGATTTGCATATTGTGCTACCATGATTATGCTTCTGCAAATCAGTACTACTCCTTTTTATTCATGATTTGAACATGCCTTCTGACTCTGCAAACAAGCTCACGGCCTCTGACAGTAAGACTCTGTTCTCTGCGTTATCATCATAACAATTATCAAGCAAAATTAAGGTCGGCCGTTGAGTTTTCATTTTATAAAAATCTGAGTTCATAAAGTTAGTTAAGGAGTTAATGTTCAGACTCTGAGTTTCTTAAAGAGGGCCGAGATAGTAGGTGCTAAAAAGGGAGAAAATATAGCAGACGGGCTTATCCAGAATTTTGACTTCCGCCCAGAATTTGAGGAACAGCTCAGACATTTGAAGAAGTAAGCTTAGAAAATTGAGGAAGTTAGCCAGGTCAGCCCAGTGGAAAGCGAGAAGAGAGGTAACAAGTTGAAAAACCCTGATTGAATTTTTGTTTCATAGAGCATAAAAATGGGTCAGAACAGAGATTTTTAAAAATGACAAATAGAGCAGAGCCTGAGAAATTTGATAGTTCAAAATACCATGAAGATTGTGTTAAGATTTTGAGAGAAAAACACTGGTTGTCTTTTCTAGAGAAATTTAATGGAAACAATGAAGAAGTCATGAAACAATTTGCATTTTCATTTAATGGAGAGAAAGCTTTGATAGGAAATTTCTCTTTCAGAATCTCAGAGGATACAATAGCTCAGTCATTAGACATCAGTCCAGAAGGGGAAAAGTATTTCAAAACCAAGCAATTTAGAGAAAAATCATGGACTCAGTTTATGTCTAAGTCAAGGGTTTCTTCTGTCAATTGGAAAAAGGGTGTTCCTAGAAGTTGGTTAATCCACCCATGGGATGAAATGGTATACATTCTTCAAAAATTTGTTACATGTGAAGGGCGTTACAGCATAGTATACCTATATCACATAAAAATTTTGTTGCACTTAAAGGGTCAATGCACTATCAGTCTGCCCTATTTTCTTTTACAAAGTTTGAGTAAAATGTCAAAGCCCATTTAGAAACAAAAGGGTAATGAAGATAGAAGCCTGTATCATTTTGGATTGATCAAAATTCTAATTGAATTTGAAATGCAGAAGAGAGGGAAAACATGGGAAGAATTTTTAATTGCTAATCAAATCAAAACCAAAGAAGATGAACAGGAGAAACAAGGAAGCACAGAGTTTATGGTTGATATTGATGAGGAAACCCCTGAATTTAAGTCAAGCACTGTTGCTCAAATTAGTAGTAGTGTGAAGACAAGAAGAATGAGGCAAGAAGATGCCAAGAAAATTGCAAAAGATAAAATTTTCACTACTTACAGAAGAAGATCAAGGAGAATAAAAAGAAATCAAATACAGGATGATCAACAAGAGCAAAATGTAAATACACCAATGGAAATTGAAAGCAGTGCTAATTCACAGCCAGAACAATAAGCAGAGATGGAAACTGAAAGTAACAAAGGAGAAAGGAAAGAGCTAGTATCTACAAACAAGAAACAGAGAAAGTTAGAGAAACAAATTGAAGAGCTAAAAGAGGAACTGATGGAAGCAAATATGTTAGAGAAAGTCATAAAGAAAGAAAATGAAATGTTAAGAGCACAGAGTAAGAATATTCAACAGAAAAATGAGAAACTGAAGAAGAAAGTCAAAGAACTTAAAACTGATCAAATTGAAATATGCAAATGGGCAACAAAATGGTACACTCAGAAAAATGCTCTTAAAGAAAAATATAAGAATATAAAGCATAAGTTCCGAGTTCAGAGGAATGTAGATGTATTGCTACAAGCAGCAGAGGCACAAGCAGAAACAGAACACAAAGGGCGCACATCAGGATTAGCATGAGGACATGCTAAATCATTGAGTTTGGGGGAAATGTTGGTACTATTTTATTGCTATCTTTTTCTTCTAAAAATTCCATCATTTATCCACCATTTTCTTCCATAAATCCCTTATAGTCCATTGAAATTGATTAATGTAGCATTATAATTGTTATTTTACATTAAATTTAATTTATGGAATTTTTATGTTAAAATTGAAATTTTTCAAGAAAATTACAGGATTTGATAACTTCCTGTAATTGGTTTATGTTCTGACATGTGGCATAGCAGGAAAATCGAAACAGAAGATAAGAACGTGATCTAGGATGTACACACATGGTGGAAAATCTATCCAAGATCGAATTTGAAGCTCTTGAGTATCTGGTCAACGCTGGTCAAACCTAGCCTATCCAGCAGAAAAATCTGAAGTCATAATGAATGTACTTGATATTTTGCTTAAGATTAGGAACTCTAAACTAATTTGATATGTTTTGGAGATCAATTAGGATTAGGAGGAACGAAAATAGCCTCTTTTGATTGTAATTTTAATAAATAAGAGAATGAAAGCATGTAATAGACTAATGATGCTGGTAATAACATTGAATGAAGAGAAGACTTGAGACTGTATACGTGCTTCAGAACTCTGTTTTTAATGTAACTCATTTCCAGATCTTAATCAGAGAAAAAATTTCATCATTTATGGTGTTTTTGAGTTATCATTCTCATCATTTGAAGTTTTCTAAGTGTGCCTTCAAAGCGTGGAAGGGCCCCCATGTGAAGTTGGTACACTTTCTTTACATTTCCGTTAGATTTGATATTTAGATCTAATTAGTATTTTATTTCATTTTCATGCTTTTAAGTTCATCGATTTTGACTAGAAGTGATTGTGATTTTATTCATCATTATTATTTCATGATTCATAGTAGTCATTTGAGAATTCGATTGCAAAATTAATGAGCAGTCCTTGTAAGAGGTTTAATTGAGTATTGAATCTCAAGTCATTTTTGTGATCTCTGTTTTAATGAATTCAGTTTTTAGTATGCTTTGGTGTGTTACTTTGAAAGAGTTTTTTTGAACTACAACCTTGTAAGAGGATTGAAAACTCATACTAGTAGCACTCTGTTGTTTTAGAATAGTATATTAGATTTAGTCACATAAGTGTTTAAAGTGTGAAAGGAACCACATTCCAATCTCTTGTAAAAGAGTGCTGGAGCCTATCACAATAAGCATTTATCCAAAGATGATAGAAGGTATTCTAGCTTAGGTCTATAGATATTAGACAAGTGCCTCTAAGATTACCTACCTTGGTTTACAATAAATTGAGTTCAATCTAGAACTCTAGATTGGTCCAAACATTTTGGCGCCACTGGCCGGGAGGCGTAACTAGAGATTTCTTAAAAAAAAAAAACCAAAACAAACAAAAACATAGATTTAATTTTAATTCATCATTTTGGAAGTCATGCTTACTTATGTCTAGACCTAGAGATGATAAAGGTAGATTCATAAAGTTTCCCTGGAGTGGTCATTAATAAAGGTGACAAAATATTCGCCACTACTAAGAGCTCTGGTAGACATTGGACCGTAGATATCTGAGTGTATTAGCCCCAATACACTTGGAGCCCTATTGTTTCTTCTGGAATATGCTGCTTTAGTGTACTTCCCTAGTACGCATCCTATGCATACGTCATCGTGCTTGGTACTTACGACTGGAACTCCTGTAACAGTTTCTCTGAATATCCTCAGAGCTCCATGGTGTAGATTCCTCATTCGTTTGTGCCATAGCTTATTCAGGTCCTTTTCACCATTGAGATCGTTGCCTACCAGTGCCATTGGAGACTCAAGTTGCAACCTATATAGTATGTTGCTTCGAGTTCCAATCTGAGCCTTTTTCTTCTAGCTTGGATGCTTGACGTATACTTTCCTTCCAATGAAGTACACATCATATCCCTTGTCCTGTAACTGGGACACTGAACGTAAATTCATCCCCAATCTTGGTACATGCAACACATTTGTGGCTTGGAGATTATCTCCTGCTTCTATCTGAAATGCTATGGTCCCTCTTCCTACTGGGGTACACTTCGTTTTGTTTCCCATAGTTATTTGAAAGTTTGTTCATTCTTCTTGATAGCTCGAGAAATATTCTCGTACTCTAGTCAAAATGCGCTGAAGCCCCGCTATCAATATACCAATCATCGATTGATGCAGAAGTCGATAAACAAGCAAATTATTCTTCCAATCTGGAAGATAACTCTGAGATATCATGATCATCCATCGTGCTTATTTCTTTTCTTTGGCAGCCTTTGCAGAAAAACTATGTAATCCCTCTGGGGTTCAATTTGCTGCCAATGCAACACCACGACTTCCCTTCAACGCGGATTCTTTTGTACTCTTGCCCAATCAAGCTCTGATACCATGTGAGAATTTCTAAAACGAAATCCTATTGCAAAATCTGATATTATTTCTTCTACTTATTATTCAGTACTAAGTTACTTACATAAATTACTTCAGTAAATATCAAAATAAATTATATTGCAGCCTTCACAAATATAATACTAAGCAAAATATAAAGAAATACTAGCACAAGAGTGACAATTAGTTTTGGACAATTGTCCCCGGAAAAACCTAACGCGGGAAAACGGTGCAGTAGATGAGTTTTCTTTATTATTCTTCAGCAAAAGTTCCTTGTACAAATAACAATCAACAGTAATGAAGGGAAATCTTTGTGATAACACTGGAGAAATTTTCTCACAAATTTCTGACGAAAATATCATCTCTGTGAGGTCCTGTTGGCCCTTTTGTGTCACCATTGCGTGAGGATTGTGATGTTCTGTGTCACTGCTCTGCGTTGTCCCTTTGCTACTTTTGCGCTGTCCTTTCTCTGCTCTGTGTCTTCTGCCCTTGCACTCCTAACTGATGTTGATATCTTCTCTGTCCTGTCCACCTGCAACTCTCCTTCTGAATCGATTTCTCTTGTCGAACTTCAGCCACTGAGGAAATTGATTTTCTTGGGCAATTGAGTATCTTCTCTGGTGTATCTTTTCAAATGACCCTCAAGTCTTCTTTATAGTCTTCTCATTGAGACTTCAATGGTCGAGATTAGATCTCCAATCAACGACCAAGATTACATTTTGACTTGATCTTCTTTTTCTAGAAGTTTCACCCATAGTTTAGATTAATACCTATTAATTATTTTAATTTCCTAAGTTTAGACTTAGGGTCTCATTAAAAATAACTAATTTATCAATTAAAACTGTCTTCGGGTGGAATTTCCCAAAACAATTTCTGGGTTATGTGGAATACATGTGTCTAAGCCTCTCCACAAATTTTGAGACTTAAAGCACATCCGATGATACCACAAATCAATAATATTAACTTATGTGTGTGTGCTAGAAATTTTCTCAGTTTCTATCATTATTTTCTTCTGTAGTTTATTTGTGAAGGTTTGCAGTGTGATTTATTTGGTATTTGTTGTAGCAGATAAATTGTAAAATTAATTAGAAATTAGAAAAATAAATTCCAATTTCTGCAATAGGATTTCGGTATTGAAATTTTCACACGAACCATGTACTCAAACGGGGAGGTCATGAGAACATTGACAATCTCTTGGGACTGCAGACCTGTCACCTGCACATCAAACATTAAGCACATTGCGCATCATGTATTTATGGCGTCCTTTGATTGCCCACGATTTTGTTAGTCCATAATAAATCAATAGGAAATAAAACCTACTCTAAAATGCAATTCCAATCTACATTCACCTAATCTAGCATGTTAACATAATATGATGTTAGGCTGTAATGCAAAATCAATATGCAATGCATCCTACCTTGACATGCATATTCCATCAAGCAAATTCTAAGTGTAATCATAAAGCCAATGCAACCAACATATTATTAAATCAATGTGACAATACCTGCTTATATGATTACTCATACAACAAACCCAAAATCCAACATAGAAGCGGGTAGGAGGTGGGAAAATATGATATCCATATGGTGTGGAAAGGATTCTTGGATGAGGGGAAGGATACCAATTTAGAGGTTTGGAGCCTTTCTGCAAGCATAAAATGAATGATTGAATGACCAAGCTCAAGAACTCCCTATCATGATTATTCTTCATAATGTCATGCTTCGTGGTTGCTCCAAGGTCATAATGGGGAGGAAAATGGGACTAGGGGAATGGAGAGACACAACAAACAACTTGCTTGACATGATGGTCACATTGAAAATGGGCAATGATTGTGTGCTCATAATTATGAGGGTATGATTGGGAAGAAGGGATACATCTAATGAGTGGCTTTTCCTCAACATTATTGTATAGACCAATCTACTGTTCTAGATTAGGCTCAATTTATTGTCAACCAATGTAGGTAATCTTAGAGGCACATGTCTAATGTTTATAGACCTAAAAGGATCTGTTTGCTTAAGTAAATGTTTATTGTGGTAGGCTCCAACACTCTTTTTACAAGAGATTGATATGTGGTTCCTCACACACTTTAAACACTCATGAAATTAAATTTGATTTGTTGTTCTAAAAATAGAGTGCTACTAATTGTTTGAGTTTTCAATCCTTTTACAAGGTTATAGTTCACGAAAACTCTTTCAAAGTAACACACTAAAGCATATTAAAAATCGAATTCATTAAAACAGAGATCACAGAAATGATTTTGAATTCAATACTCAACTAAACCCTCTTACAAGCACTGTTCATTAATTTTGTAATTGAATTCTGCAATTATAACTATGAACCATGAAATAAAAATGATGAATGAAATCACGAGCACTCTTAATCAAAATCAATGAACTTAAAGCATGAAATTTAAACAAAATACTAAATCAAATCTGAATATTAAATCTATGAAAATGTAAAGAAAAGTATACCGACTTCACATGGGGGCCCTTCCATGCTTGAAGGCACACTTGAGAAACTTCAAACGATGAAAACGCTAACTTAAAACACCATAAATGACAAAATTCTGTCTCTGATTAAAATCTGGGAATGAGTTACATTAAAACAGAGTTCTGAAGCACGTACACAGTTTCAAGTTTTTTCTTACATCCCATAATATCACTAGCATCACCAGCCTATTACATGCTTCCATTCACTTATTATAAAAAATTACAATCAAAAGAGGCGATTTTCGTTCCTTCTAATCCTAACTGATCTCCAAAAAAGATCGAATTAGTTTGGAATTTCTAATCATAGGCAAAATATCAAGCTCATTCATTATGACTCAGATTTTTCTGCTAGATTAGCTGGGTTTGACCAGCGTTGACCGGCTATTTAGGAACTTCAAATCTGATGCTGGATAGATTTTTCATCATCTGTGTATGTTCCAGATCACGTCCTTGTCCTTTGTTTTGATCTACCTGCTATGCCACGTGTCAGAACATAAACCATTTACAGGAAGTTATCACATCCTGTAATTTTCTTGAAAAATTTCAATTTTTAACACAAAAATTCCATAAATTAATTTTAATGTAAAAATAACAATTATAATGCTATATTAATCAATTTCAATAAACTATAAGGGATTTATGGAAGAAAATAGTGGAAAATGATGGGATTTTAGGACAAAAAGATAGCCATAAAATAATACTAACATTTCCCCCAAACTCAATGATTTAGCATGTCCTCATGTTAACCTGATGTGCTCCCTTTATGTTCTGCTTCTGCTTCTGCTGCTTGTAGCAATACATCTACATTCTTCTAGGCTTGAAACTCATGCTTCATGTTCTTGTATTTTTCTTTGAGAGCCTTTTTCTGCGTGTACCATTTTGTTGCCTATTTACATATTTCAATTTGATCAGTTTTGAGTTCTTTGACTTTCCTTTTCAATTTCTCATTTTTCTGTTGAATCTTCTTGCTCTGGGCTCTTAACACTTCATTTTCTTTCTTTATGATTCTTTCTAACATATTTGCTTCCATAAGTTCCTCTTTTAACTCTTCGATTTGTTTCTTTAGCTTTATTTGTTTTTTGTTTGTAGGTACTGGCTCTTTTCTTTCTTTCTTGTTACATTTAGTTTCCATTTCTACATCTTGTTCTGGCTGTGAATTAGCACTGCTTTCAATTTCCATTGGTGTATTTATATCTTACTCTGGTTGATCATCTTGTATTTTGTTTCTTTTTATCCTCCTTGATCTTCTTGTGTAAGTAGTGAAAATTTTGTCTTTTGCAATTTTCTTGGCATCTTCTGTCTCATTCTCCTTGTTTTCACACTACTACAGGGCTGAGCAATAGTGCTTGACCTAAATTCAGGGGTTTCCTCATCGACATCAACCATAAATTTTGTGCTTCCTTGTTTCTCTTGTTCATCTTCTTTAGTTTTGATTTGATTGGCAATTAAAAATCCTTCTCATGTTATTTCTCTCTTTTGCAATTCAAATTCAATTAAAATTTTGATCAAACCAAAATGATACAAGCTTCTATCTTCATTACCCTTTTGTTTCTGGATGGTCTTTGACATCTTAGTCAAACTCTGTAAAAGAAAGTAAGGCAAACTGATAGTGCATTGACCCTTTAAGTGCAACAAGATTTTTATGTGATACAAGTATACTACACTGTATCGCCCTTCACATGTGAGAAATTTTTGGAGAATATATACCATTTCATCCCATGGATGGATTAACCAACTTCTAGGAACACCCTTTTACCAATTGACAGAAGAAACTCTTGATCTAGACATAAACTGAGTCCACGATTTTTTTCTAAACTGCTTGGTTTTGAAATATTTTTCCCCTTCTGGACTAATGTCTAATGACTGAGCTATTGTATCCTTTGAGATTTTGAAAGAGAAATTTCGTATCAAAGCTTTTTCTCCATTAAATGAAAATGCAAACTGTTTTATAACTTCTTCATTGCTTCCATTGAATTTCTCTAGAAAAGGTAACCATTGTTTTTCCCTCAAAATTTTAACACAGTCTTCATGGTATTTTGAGCTATCAAATTTCTCAGGCTCTACTCTATTTGTCATTTTTAGAAAAATCTCTGTTTTAACCCTTTTGATTATACTCTGTGAAACAAAAATTTAACCAGGGTTTTTCAACTTGTTACATTTTTTTGTTGCGATCCACTGAGCTGACCTTAAGTTTTTGAATTGACTTCTTCAAATGTATGAGCTGGTCGTAAATTTCTGAGCTTACTTCAATTTCTGGGTGGAAGTCAAAATTCTGGATAACCCTTGACTCCTATACTTTCTCTCTTTTTTCAACACCTATTATCTCGGCCTTTCTATTTTAAAACTCAGAGCCCGAATGTTTAACTGACTTTTATGAACTCAGAGTTTCATAAAATGAAAACTCAGCGCCCGACCTTGATTTTGCCTGTTATCATGAGATAAGATTGTTATGATGATGGCGCAGAGAATAGGGTTTTATTATGAAAGACCGTGGTCTTATTTACAGAGCCTGAAGATGTGTCACAGAGAGTTCAAATCATAGATACAGAGGAATGATAGTGGTTTGCAGAAAACACAATCATAGTAACAGAATATACAAGTCGTGCTGACAGAGAAATGAAATCATTGGCGGATACACTCATAAGTATGGACCACTTTTATAACTTATTGAATAAACATTCGATAGTTCATAAACTATATATATGCACCCTGGCCTTTCAATTAAATCCAAGGTTAAATCATGCATCAAACATTCTCTAGTCATAAACCTTGGGCGTTATATTAAGAATGGGTCCCACCAATTAATGCACTTCTTCAATCGACGGCCCCCAGCTCGTCATGCTGCAAACCCTGATCGAATGATCACCAATGAATATCGCGTTGTTAAAGCCTCCGAGCGTTAACGCTCCAAATCTACGCGAAATTAGTGGTATTAGAATACCACTACCTCCTTATGTGTCAACAACAAAAATATATCGCGTTTTTTAGATAAAACTAAAATACAACTTTTCAACTGTGCGATACTGCCAGTTTTCTATCTCAAACTCGCTTTTACTGTTATTGCTCAAATTCCGCTCCTTATTCACGTAGTTCCGCCCCATTCCACTTCTGCACTATGATTCTGATTTCGCTTCTCCTTTCACAAAATGTCTTATCCATTCTGAAGGCCTGTTGGTACTTTGTTGGCAGAGGTCTATTTGAAACAATGATGAATGTATTGAGGGTATGGGTAGGAATGGTTAAAATGGATAATGTGGGTAGGAATGGGTAGGAATAGGAATGGGTATTATGAAAATAGAAGTGTTCGTATAGAAATAGGCAGAGTGGTAATAGATATGAACGTATAGAAATAGGCAGAGGGATATAGGCATGAAACCATTAGGCAATAAGATAGCTTATGGTTTCATAGGTTAGAATGCTTAGAATGGATTGATATAGGTGTTGAAATTGATAATAAGCAATCATAATTATTTATTTAACACTAAAATAATCTAGGAATTTAAATGCTAAAAACAAAAATCTTTCAATACATTACACTTGTTGGCTAATAAAATCTTGATTTTGCTTTTCACAGGTGTAATCGATTTGCTTGTACAGGTTTGACTGATCTGATTGTCTTTGTAACTGATCCTCGTCTTCTAAAACAGGCCCCTTTGAAAATGAGTATAAACAGGTCCCTTGAAATCTGAAGAGTCATGTTTGTGAAGCTTCTATTCATCTTGGTGCTGATGCAGCCTTGTTTAGAATTCTGATAGGCAACTTTGGAAAATTGTTGAAGTAGCCTTGTGTACTTTTGATGCAGTCTTTGAACAGGTCCCTCTGTTGTTTGTAGTATTGACATAGCCTTTGAACAGGTCCCTCTGCATAATCATGTTGAAACAGGTCCCACTACATATTTTGTTACTTGAATAGGTCCCTTTACTGATTAGAACAAAACAGCTCTTATTGAAACATTGAATTATTGAAACAAATTCCTTGAAAAATTGAGAATGAGGAGATGTGATAAGGAAAAACCACTGTTTCTTCTCCCCCACTAATTCTTTGACTTGTCCTCAAGTCATTATTGAAATTATGAAAAACAAGAAATAACTAGAACAATGAATTCTTTCCAGCCAAATGGTTGGTTTTCCAGTAAGAATTCGGGTTTAGAGTGTGCCAGAGTCTGGTTTTCACATCTAAACCATTATTTTTTATTTTTATTTATTTTTATTTTTTTCATGTTTTATTATTTATTTTATTATTTATTTTTATTTTTTAAGAAATTGAAATGACTAACGTAGAGATATCACAGCTGAAGGCTGTGATATCTCAACCTCCTTTTGCTGAGATACAGTTTGAATGAAATCTTCTTTGCTGATGGGCTTATGATAGAGTTTCAACCGATGTCCATTGACAATAAAGGTGTTGCCTTCTCCATCAATTGTAGTAAGTTTGACTGATCCATTTTCAAATACTTGAACTATTTCGTATGGGCCCATCCAATGTGTTGTGAACTTGGCTTTATGATCTCTGAATTTGGAGTCAAAGAGTAAAGCCCAGTCACCTTCTTTAAACTCTTTCTTCTTTATGTGTGAATCATGCCACTGCTTCCTTTGTTTCTGCATTAGGATTGTTCTCTCCTTTGCTTGCTGCCTCATTTGATCTAACTGATTCAATTGCATAATTCTCTCTTTTTGTGCTTCATTGAGATCAATCCCTAAATCTGCAGCCATCTTATAAGTATGTATCTGAAATTCAATAGGAAGCATTACCTCTTTTCCATACACCAGCTGATATGGTGTAAATCTTGTAGTGTCTTTCCACGTGATTCTGTAAGCCCAGAGAGCATCCTTGAGCTTTTCCTCCTAGTTCTTTCTGTTCATTGCCACCGTTTTAGTGATAATTCCTTCCAAAGTTTTATTTGTAGATTCCACTTGGCCATTGGCCTGTGGATGGTAAGGTGTACTTTTCCTGTGCTTGTTTTTATATTTTTCTGTGATGTCTTGAACCAGCCTTGAAGTAAATTGAGTACCTTGGTCTGTTACTATCTCTCTAGGCACTCCAGACCTTACAAAAATTTCTTCAAAAAGGAAATTTACCACTGTTTGTTCAGTTGCCCTGACAAGTGCTTTTGCTTCAGCCCATTTAGTCACGTAGTCAGTACATACTAAGATGTACTTTTTACCCTTTGAAGGTGGATTGATAGGTCCTACAAAATCTATAGTCCATTTTTCAAATGGCTCTAAATGTACTTGAGGCTGAAGTGGCATCTCATTTGAAGCAGTTGGTCTATCCATTCATTGGCAACTGTCACAACTTCTCACATACTTCTTGGAATCTTTGAAAGGCCAATAATAGCAAAGACTGAGGATCTTGAATGCTGTCCTTTTAGCTGCAAAATGCCCACCACAAGGTTCATCATGGCAAGATTTTAAAATATCAATTATTTCATCAATCATATCATAACCAGTGTAAAATAAATCTGCATTAACCCATAAATATCTGGGACTTTGCTTGATGAGTATTTTCTTCTCCTTTGAAGTAAAATATGGAGGTGTTTTTCCGGTGGAGAGATAATTAGCTAAATCAACATACCATGGATCCACTATTGAAATAATTTTCATTGGGAAAAGAATCTTCAACTGGAACAACCTCACCTGGATTGTGGAGTCTAGAAAGAAAATCTGCCACCTGGTTCTCTTTATCTGGTCTACCAACACTGTAATATTAAATTCCTGTAGCAATAACAACCATCTGGTAACTCTGCCATTAGTTATTGGTTTTTTCATTAAGTACTTAATGGCAGAGTGGTCGGTATGGATAAAAACCTCATAACCAGTTATATAATGTCGGAATTTATTCACAACATGTATGATTGCAAGCATTTCTTTTTCAGTAACTGTGTAGTTAAGTTCTGCAGGTGGCAGATTTTTACTAATAAAATAGATAGCATAATTCAAAGACTTCTTTTTGGCCTAATGACGCACCTACTGCAGTATCAGATGCATCTGTAAAGATGTGAAAGGGTAGGGTCCAATTAGGTCCTTTTAAAACTGGTGTGGTTGATAACTTTTCTTTGAGTGTTTCAAAAGCTTTTTAACAATTTTCATTCCAGTTGAAAGGTGCATCTTTTGCAAGAAACTTAAATAGAGGGAAAGCTGTTTTACTAAAATGTTCAATAAACCTTCTATAATAGCTTGCATACCCAAGAAAGCTTCTTACCTCTTTTTGAGTCTTCGGAATTGGCAAATTGACAATGATTTGAATTTTTGATGGATCTACTTTAATGCCTTCTGAAGAAATATAATGACCCAATACTATCTCTTCATTTAGCATCATAAAACACTTTCATTACTCAAGGATAAATTGGCTTCAATACATCTCTTCAAAACTTTCTCAAGATTTTCTAATGAATGCTCAAATGAATTACCATACACTGAAAAATCATCCATATAAACTTCAACACACTCATGAACTAAATCAACAAAAATAGCTAATACAGCTCTCTGAAATGTAGCTGGAGCATTACAGAGTCCAAATGGTAAAACATTGTAGGCATAAGTGCCCCAGGGACAAGTAAAAGTGGTTTTTTCCTGGTCCTCTAAGGCTATCTTGATCTGGTTATAGTCACTGAAACCATCAAGAAAAGAAAATGATGATTTCCCAGCTAATGTATTCAAAACTTGGTCAATAAATGGTAGTGGAAAATAATCTTTGAGAGTTGCTTTGTTCAATTGTCTGTAGTCAACACAAATCCTCCACTTACCATTTTTCTTGGGCACTACTACCAATGGAGATATCCACTGACTGTTAGAGATGGGATAAATAAAATTGATTTTCAGTAGTTTTTGTAATTCGTCTCTAACAATATCCTGAAGGATGGGATTCATTCTTCTCTGTGGTTGTCTCACTGGTCTTACATTACTATCTGTGTAAATATGGTGAGTGCATGTCTCTGGGTGGATTCCTTGCATATCGGTGTAGTCCCAGGCAAATGCCTTCTGATATTTTCTCAATAATTGAATCAATTTTTCTTCCTGAGATAAGTCTAGGTGTGTGCCAATATTCAATGTTTTTCCTGGACTAATCTCTATGATCTTACTCTGTGTGTTTGTGATAGATTAAATGAGAAAAATGTTTTCAAATAATGTTTGCAAAGAATGAATGGTACATGTTTCTTGAAAACTTTGTGCTAAAAGCTGATCTTCAGCATTGTATTGTTCATTTCGTAATTCTTCAGAAATATCAGGATGAGAAAGGAACAATTCTACCAAATCATCATTATTATGTTCTTGAAAATCATAGATTTGATTGATGTTGAAACAGATTGAACTTCTTCTTTATCATTGTATTTGTCATCAAGCCATAAGTTGTTTGCTACTGCTGGTGATTGTGCTGATGGGTATAGAGTGAGTTGTTTTCTTTCAGTTCCTCGTGAAATAATCATATTACCTGATCAACACCTTGTGAACACATCAGCAGTTGCTAACCATGGTCTACTAAGGATGATAGGGTGTCCTCCTAAATTAGATTTTGGCTGAAGGACTAAAAAGTCAACTGGATACTCCCAAGAGTCCAGTGAAACAATTATGTCCTCCAAAATCCCTTCAGGAATGACTTTAGACCTATCAGCTAGTTCTAGGACAATTGGTGTGTATTGCAAGTTTGTGCGCTGAGTGTTTTCATTGTTTCAAGGGTCATCACATTTATTGCAGCCCCAAGGTCAATCAAAGTGTTTGGAATAGGTATGTTGTTAATGATTGTAGTGACACTGGGAATACCAGGATCAACATACTTTTCTATTGAAATGGTGTTTGTCATAAGGCCGGCTAGATGTCCAATAACATGAATATTTTGTGGATCAAGTCTTTTCTTTGTAGGCTTCTTGAGGCATAGTTCTTTGATTGCTTTAGTATATATCGGAATGTCTTTTATGGCTTGAAGTAGTGGAATTTTTATATAGACATTCTTTAGCTCATCTAAAACATCAAACTGAGGTAAAGACATGGGGAGTTTTGCTTGGATCAATCTATCCTGAAAAGATGGTGGATGCATTGGTTGCATTTGTTTATTTTGGATGTCATCATTTTGTTTCTTTTGAATTGGAGTTTCATCTTCCTTCTCTTTGTTTTCTTTTTGTTTGTCAGCTATTTGAGGTTCTTTTTGAAGTGTCCTATCAGACCTAAGCTCAATATTTTGTAAAGGTAGAATGGGGTAAGATGTTCCTTCATCTACACTGTAGGCTGGTCTATCTGCTCTATTATTTGGATTAAGTACAGGTTGAGCAGGTATTTGAGTAAGTTTAGGAGGCTGGTTAGGTGGAAATTGTAATTGAGATGGATTTATTGGTGGAAGAGTAGGCAATGTTTGTTGAGTGTTTTGAGGTTGTTGGACAACTTGCTGCTGATGATATTGCTGATATGTTTGAGGATACTGCTGATATGGCTGAGGATATTGTTGGTATGGTTGAGGATATTGCTGTGGGTAAGTTTGTTGTTGCCAAGGCATGGGAACATTCCAAGAATTTTGAACATACATCTGATCTTGTACAGGAAATTGCAAATTCTGATTTGGAAACATACCTGGAGGTGGAGGTCGTGGTTGCCATGGTCTCTTAGCGCCCATGAAATACAAATTCTCCATATCTGCGTTGGCTTCCAAATTATAATTCTGCAAAATCTTGATTTTAGAGCAATGAAAGATATCATGATTTTCAGTGCAAAAGGCACAAACTTGAACATTTTGAACATTTTCTAAAGGGCAGTCTTTCAAAGCATGTTTTTTCTGGCACTTTGGACAAAAGACAACCATTAATTGATCTTCTTCTTCCTGTCTTTTCTTTGCTTTTAAAGTGTCTATTTGGTTTCTCAAGGTACTTAATAGGTCTGTTTTGAATTCTTCTAATAAGTTTCCTATTTCAGTGTTTGTGACACTAGCTGAAGCAGATTTAGTGGCTTTGGATGATATGGTTCTTTTTCTGTTCCTAGCTTTGCTCCTAGAATATTTTTCACAGAAATCGGCAATCTCATCAAACGGTA